>BMAU01018694.1:0-600000 GCA_019973935.1 Trichonephila clavipes | reverse complement strand
CGTCTTTTATTCTTTTCCCGTCCAGACCACAGACCTATATTACAAAATGAACATAATTCAAATTTAGTTTTTTCTAATGAAAAAACTTGCTATTTTTTATTAACATATTTGGGTTTATATTTTGTATTGCGTTAATTTAGTTTCTTTTTCGTATATTTCTTTAAACCTTTTGATTTTTTGGCTTTATTTGTGTTCGACTAACACCGATGGTTTGCGAACCCGCATGTTTGCCGTGTGCGGCGTCCCGTAAGGAGGAAAATGGTATTCTGGGGATCTTTTGCGTTCCTTTGCCCACGCTTCTCCCATTTGGAGGAGATTGGTGGCCTAGGGATACCTCTGCGTTCCCTTTGGCCCATGCTTCACTGTAGACGGGTGACAGGAGTGAGCCCGCTCCTGTCAATCGGCTGGTGGTACCTCTCTTCGGTGTCCCCGAAGAGACACTGCTGTAGGGTTAGTGCTGCAGATAAGGAGTGTCGGGTTTACCCGTTGGATCCTCGCCCTGATGCTGTAGCATTATATTCTGGGTGTACTCCAGGTAAGCGCCGTGCCTGGTGTTTGCCAGATGACCGGCACACTGCCTCCCTTGTTGGACTCCGTGGTGGGTGGAGGCATGCCAGAACGAAGTTTTTTACGCGTACTTATGGATCCAATGCTGCTGTGCCCGGGTAAAGGTCTTGTTTTACCCAACCTTAAACATCGACGATATTGCTAGAAATACGCGATTTTTAATTTTATCCCTGCCAAATAGTGACATGAGTAAAAAGTCGCCATTTGCTATTCACAAAGCACTAATTGGAATACGTTGCGAACCTAAGTCACAGTAAAACGTTTAAGATCCGGAGATTTATTAATTGAAAAATGCTCTGCTCTCCAAACGAAGTCGCTTTTTTACTTGCAACATCTTTTCTTGATTCTCCATTAACAATAAGTCCTCACAAATCACTTAATACTTCCCGCGGTGTCATTTCTGAGCCTGACTTGTTGAGCACTTCTGAAGCAGAAATCTTTGATGGGTTCTCTGATCAGGGTGTGATTCAGGTCAGAAGAATTACTATAAAAAAAGATAATACAATTATTCCTACAAAACATTTAATACTAACATTCAATAGCCCTAAACTTCGGTCTACAATAAAAGCAGGTTACTTGAACTGTAAGATCCGTCCCTACATACCAAACCCTCTACGCTGTTTCAAATGCTAGAGGTTCGGACACTCCCAAACTTCCTGCCGTGGGCAATTGACGTGCTCTAGATGCGCATCTGTTGGACATGCTTCCACAGATTGCAGTCTGGAGCAGAAATGCGTCAATTGTTCACAGCCTCATTCCTCCGACTCAAAACTTTATCCTAAATGGAAAACTGAAAAGGAAATTCAAACCATTAAAACCAATAGAAATATATCATACCTTGAAGCCCGAAAATTAATTGCCCCGCAGTTATCCCAAACTTACGCCCAAGTTACCAAACCCTCAATTGCTACCAGTACAACACAAACAGATGAAAATATTACTAAAATCAAGTGCCCACCTTTACAATTACTTCGACCTCTATCATCCGTACCTCAGCCAAATGCACACACATCTCATTCAATTCCTTCAGTTTCAACATCGTCTTCTACCACTCAGGCAAACTTCTTGCCTTCCGCATCTTCAATAAAACCAACAACACAAATTGAATCTCGGTTACCTGAACCCATTTCTGCTTCTGCCCCTGACAATAGCCTAAATACCTCGACTTCATCCTTATCAACTGAAACATGCCCAGCTCCAACAACTTCTAATAAGCTTGCCGCACTTCAACCATCAGTTCCCTTATTAGAGTCTGCAACTGTTATACCCAATATATATATATATATATATATAGCGAACTTTCTAATACATCTAAAGTTCCACAGAATGTAAAACAGAATTCAAGAAATAGAAGCAAACGTCCAAAAGCACAAAAACCAGAAATAGAAATAAAAATGGCTAAACATAAACCCAGAAAGTCAGGACCTACAGAATATACAACAGATGACGAGGATATGATTATGCATGGTGTGCTGGTGGAGGAACTAGAACCAAATCTTGAGGATGAATTTGCCATAAAAGAATGTTTTATAAGCAATCCTAACGAATATATGCGCGCATTAACTCCCGCCCGATTCAGGAAAAGTAGAAGCTAATTTTTTATATCATGTACTGCCTAACTTTGTTTTAAACTAACATGTTCCATTCGTCTTTCAATGTTTTTATTTTAAGATATGGTCTGACTTGGTGGGGGAACTCCCCACCAAATTTTATTTTCTTTAATTACTTGATAGCGGTTTTGTGTGACTTGAAATTTTAACTTTTTATACCTGTATTGTCATTATTTTTACATATTTTATAAAACATTTTAAGTTTTTTAACAAATGTTTGGCGCAGTATGGCCAAAATTGGCCCTTGCGCCATAAAACCCTACACTCACTCACTATACAGTTAGAAAAACCGGGTCTTTGATCTGGCAGAAGTGGGCATTTCAATTGCTTAAAATCTGTCATGGCGAGTCTGATAACTCAAAATATTAACGAAAATGTATTTCTTTAAAACTTTTCAAACCTGATATTTATGTTACTTTCTAGATAAAGTACTAAAATATTTCTTATTGTATGAATGATTTGAGCTGTGTTTTTTTTATTTAAATAATGGTCTCATAAAGAATGTAACATTTCTTAAAATGTTTACTCTCAGCTCAAAAATTTTCAAATTTTAATAAAACATTAAAATTTTAGTACATGTTCTAGATAAATGCATCTAATTTGTTTTAGTAATACTTTTACTAAGTTATGTTTATTACTTTTTTCTCTAACAGCTTTTATGATTTTCAAAAATATTGCTAAAATTACACTTATAATTGTGGTTTTTGTGAAATTTGGACAATTTATTTTAAATATTGTTAGTTAAATATAAATATTTATTGGTATCGAGTCCTAAAAAAGCATTTATAATGTTTAAATATGTTATTTTGTTAAAAAGTACTCTGAACGTGTTCGGATACCTTAAGTTGTAGTAGTCTAAGATAGCAGATATATTATATTCAAGAGATGCAAAGAGAAATGTTTAAAAATCACATGTGTGTGGGTTCATAAATTATTTTATATATTTAAAATTATTATGAGTTGTTGGTTTTTGGCAATACCAGATAGAGGACCACGAAATGCCTCGTGGTTTTGCGCCTGTCGTTAGCCGTAGATTGGAGTACCAAACAGGTGATAGTACTGGTACGGATTATTGAAGTAAAACTTCTCTTTACGCACGCTTGACTTGGGGAGTAAGCTTGTGAATGCGTGACGAGAGCGTTACGAAAAGTGCGATCGAGCGAAGGGAACGAAAGTTGAGAGGGAGATATAAGTTAGTGAAGATAGAAATTTCAGTCAGTAGTTCGTTTGCGAGTTCGCTATCGTAACGCGAATGGTGATTTCTTGATTATTTCGTAATTTCATTTCATTCTTGAACATTTTATAAATTAATATTTTGTTCAATACATTAAATATTCTACGTTTAAAGTGAATAAAATTGTGAAATCATTTATAAGTTCATATTTTGTGAATTAGTAACTTCGAACATGGACATTTTATTACGATATATTCGTGGAATCGATTTCGGTCAATCATCAATTGATGATATATGTGCTGCTCAATGTGTTTTGGACGATGGAACAAACATCATAATGGTAGTTGTTAACGTTTCACCCAATAACACAGTTAATAATATTATAAAGTTTTTATATAAAATACTTATGATTTACGGTCCAGTAGGCGCTGAAGAATTAGGAAAAAACTATCACACGTTACCACTAATTTTAGCAGGAAATTTCAATGTTAATTTCGCGTCCGAAGATGGATAACTCTTGGTAAACTTTCTACAAGATAAATTAGAACTACAACTGAATAAAGTGAATAATACCCGAGATGAGCCTATCACAAGACATGGAACAACAATCGATGCAGTGTTTTCTCTAGATATCTTGTGGGAACCACCTGGTTCTATCTTGGTTCCACCCTGGACACTAAGATTAATTTGAGGCAAAGAATGATCAGACGCCATTTGTATAATAATAACTTATATGTATTCACTTGGTTCAAATATCAAAAATTCTAATGACAAATAGTAAAAAAAGAGATTTACCTTTAATATTAAATTAAATTACGAAATAGGAAATTAATCAATAACTACGCGCAATATCAAAAAAGTTTACCGGAATAGGAGGTCTGAGAAATACACGCAACTTGAATTATTAGCTGTCATTAACTTAAACTAATTTTATTAAACTAACGCTTGTGGTAAGCGGTATTAAACTAGAATATATCACCTGGTAGTACTTATGATCTCTTCAGGTATATTAGCCTCCTAAGGTTCCTTCGCTGAATACTAACAGCAATGATCCACTATCCTAATTCAATTGAATCCTATAAACCTTTTCATTACTGCTGCTGGCTCAATAGCCTTCTTCTCCGCTAACTTACAACGCTCTACTTAAATACCCTATATACTTTACATATCCCATTTTCTCCTTTTAGAGTTGATTGGAAATATACGCGAATTTACAATCCCCAAAGACGCCTAAGAATATTAGTGGAAAGGTTCCGTAAAGATTCGTCACAATCCCCTGCAAGAAGAAAACGGGATTTATTCGAAGGTCTAAAATGGCCTGAAATAAATTACGTAACAAACTCTAAAAAACTTAATTCGTAGTCTGTATGACTTTAATATATCTAACTATATTATGCTTTAAGAATTCTCCTACTCTAAGCGAAAGAAAAGAATGACGATCACAAGCTCCGTTTTAAATTTGGTTATTATTTGACGTAGAGACATTTGCAGGTTTAGAATTCCCTACAGCACACCCAATTCCGGCTAAGGGACGCGGAAAAAACCACCGGAGTAGAAAAACTTGACCATGCGCTTTACTTAACTACTTAAATTCTAACATACCTATTCTTGATTCATTTACAGACTAATCGTTGCTTTCTATACAATGATCAGGGTCAGCTACCCTGAAATGAGAACTTTTTAAGTGAACTGAAGAAAAAAACATATACTGTATGTACAAATACATTTTCACATTTTACACATCATTTTCTAATATATCAATGAATACATCTGGCTCCTTAAAATTCCCATACCATGCGTGCTGCGCTTGTTAGTGTTATTGTTAGCATTGCCTAACTACACCGCCTCCCAAGCCACCAGATGTGAATTAAAAATATACATATACATACAATTTACAAAATATATAAAAAACAATGCTGGATATTCCCGCAGAACCTTCAAGTCAGAAATTGCAAACAAATGTCCTCAAATAATTGTTTCCACATTTTGGAAAATAAATTAATATACTAGAGTACATTTTTCTTATTTGAAAAATGCACACAACTCAGTGTCAACTCTTGTACACATAAAATATTTTTTTAAAAATCTTGACTTGGTTATGCAAAAACACCTGACTGCTTGTCAGCAAAAAAACGAAAATAGGACCATACAACCTGATTTTTTTTCTTTGTCTTCTATATGCTTCGGGCTTCTTGAAGCGACTCCTGAGGTAATACGGGCAAGGTCCCACTGTTGTCGTATTTCCAGATCAGACTGGTCTCCCCTCAGCTGCACTGTGTCCTTTGCTACCTGTTGTCCTGGTCTCTCGGGCCTTGTCAAAATGTACTCTTGCTCCTCGCCTGCTCTCTTCTTTAGTTGGACTTAACTTCCTCATCTGTTGTTGATGTGATGGACCTGAAATTGACTCTGGTCCCTGTGAAGGGCTAAAGTTATTCCGTCTATATTTATGGGTTCTAGAAGATACAGATAATGGAACTGTTCTCTTTAGCCCTGTGGCAGTACATGCGCTTGTCTTTTAGGATCTCTATGTTCGGACCCTTGAAGAGATCGCTTCCTGCATATTTTGGACCGCTTTCTATCATTCCTCTCCGCTGTCTCATTTGACTTTACGTTCTTACGCTTCAATCTCAGATCCTCCAATCCGACAGTTCCCTTATTTGATTTACGACTCTTACTTTCATCACCCGAGGGTTTTCTGGAACGTCTGGATTTTCCCGGGTGTGACCAACTCGACCCATTACTAGATCCCTTTCCTTCATATAGTGTCTCATTAGTACTATCAAAACTGTTTGCGTCGGAATGTCTTGGATGATATACCCGCACTTGGTCAATATTAACTGTGACCCTTTTTCCCTTTTTCCAAATGGTCAGATTGTTATTCCGAACTTCCAACACTCTGTATGGCCCTTGAAACTTAGGAATAAAATTTCCGACTACTCTCCTCCCCGCAGCACTAATAAAATGAGTTTATACCAACACCAAATCATTGACTTTGATGTTAACCTCTTTTCTTTTTCGATTATAGTGTTTTTCCCATGTCTTATGTTGTTTCCGCATATTCTGCCTCGTCTCACCAAATAATTTCTCAATATTTCCTCCCACATATTCAGCACCATCCTTTACATTTATTAATGTACGAGTGAGTGAGTGAATGAGTGTTTGGGTTTATGGCGCAAGAGCCAAACCTAGCTAAGCTGCGCCTATTAATGTACGAAAAGGTGTTATAATTTTTCTACCTAAGAATAACTCAGCCGGAGTTTTACCTGTCGTTTCATTAACTGCTGTGCGTAGCGCAAAAGAGAACTCATCGAGAAATCGGTCCCAGTTATCGTGATTTTCTTCTACAAAACAAGCTATCATCTGCACTAAAGTGCGATTAACTCTTTCCATTAAGTTCGCCTGCGGCTGATATGTTACCGTTTTAATACGTTTTATGTCCAACCTGTGACTTAAGTGCTCAAAGACATCGGATATAAATTGGGGACCATTATCACTAATCAAAGAAATAGGAGCTCCATATCGTGAAATATAATTTTCAAAAAGGGCGTTAGCTATGGCCTGGGCCGAAGCTTTTGGTAAAGGCAGTGTTTCTCAAACTGTGGGGTGCGCCCCTCTCGAGGGTCGTGACAGATCTACAAGGGGGGCGCGAGCATATTGAAAATTCGAGAACAAAAGATTATTTAAAAAAATTATTAATTTACTGAAAGTGTGTGTGTAAACAAACAAAATACATTCTGATATAATAAAAAATAAAATACACATTTACACTGATATATTACACTAATAAATATATCAGTGCTACACAATGTATTTTATAATTAATTTAACAATTCTAAGTTAAACATAAGTTTATTAATTACCAGTGACTCCATGGGTTTGTCATATATATAATTTATAACAAAAAAATTAACACTTATCTTCATAACTTTTGTACGGTTTATAATTAAACCTTGACTATACCGATCATAAGTTTCGCGATTCGCTTCCAAATGCCAACCGTTTTCCACGTAGGCACGTGCTTGTGATGTATTGGGGGAGAGGGGGAATAAAGGAGCAAAAATAAACTGGAATAAGTAAATCCTTCGCAAACACTGTCAAGGTCCTTTTATTGCATTCCAAAGTCTTGGAATAATTTTACGGATAGCAGTGCATAGAAAAAATAGTACTTCAGATAGACGTATATATACGTCTGGAGAAATAAAGGATTTGGCGAGAAGTTTATATACAAGGGGGCGGGGTGCTTAAGAGGTTAAGGTCGTATCGTAGTTTTAGCGTCAAAGTATTATAGTATTGAATTCAGTACATTGTTATTGTATGGGGAAGGGGGGCGCTGGGAAAATAATGATCGAATATTGGGTCGCGAGTATTGCAACTTTGAGAAGCACTGTCGTAAAGGTATCAGCTCACTCTGTGATAGTCCCTGAGGACCTCACTTTGAGAACTAGAATAATTATGAGACATAAAAGAACTAGTAGCCATTTTTATAAATAACTTTCTTTATTTGGATAACTTTCCTAATTAAAATCAAAGATTTATTAACAAATTCGACTTCTAATATTACGAGATTTTAAAGATAATATCTTTTAAATTAGCTTAATTAATTAATAATTCAATTAATTAATTTATTAAATAATGATCACGCAGAAATTACCACGATAAGAGATCCCAGAATTATATTTAATAATGTTCTTATTGAACATATAACTTTAATCTCATTCTTAAAATTTTAATGAGACTTTAAATACAATTTTATAATTACCATTCGGAGTCTCAATTCTTCTTGAGATTAAATTATCAACAACAAGACTTCAATTCAAATTCAATATAACTCTATGTTTCAATATCTATCTCTTACTGCTCTAACTTTACTATTTCGTTTGACTTAAATACTAAATCTAATCTACATAACAAGTAATCCTGTCCGCTCTTTGGAGTTGATTGGAAATAGGTAGGGAATTAAATTTCCCTAAAAAGGTCGGTTCAGAAGGTTAGTGATAAAGTTCCGTATAGATTCGTCACAACTCCACTTAGTGAAGTGGTCAGTTATTACCAATATAAATCTATATCTTTCGGGTCGGGATATGGGGTAGGGGCCTAATAAGTCTAACGTTACGATTTCATTGGGGTAATTCGATACTACCGGAATTAATAGACCAGCTGGTAGCGCGTTTTTGTAATTAAATTTTTGACACCGGTCACAGTTTGATACATATTCAAATATATATTTCCTCATATACGGAAAATAACATGTGTCACGCAATTTTAAATAAGTCTTTTTCTTTCCTAAACGGCCCGCTAATGGCATATCATGAAATTCTTGCATTATTGCTTCGCGAAAAGATTTAGGAATGTACACTCTTAGTTCTCCAAGAGTTGTAGAATATTTCGCGTAAAAGAGTAGACCATCAATTAATTTAAAATCCTGGGACCAACCCTCGCATACAGTTGCATTAACGGAACCATCTTCCGGATTTTCTAAATAACGATAGCTGTGCCCTAACTCAGGATCTTCCCGTTGTTCTCGAATGAGTTGTTCTCTAGAGCTCAAAGCTAAGGCTCGAAAAGCTGCGCACGAAATTTGTGATCCATCCATATTTCCTATTGGATTCCTAGACAATACGTTCGCGACAACGTTCTGGACACCAGGTCGATGTTCCCATTCAATGTTAAACTCTGATAACTTGAGTGCCCATCTAATCATCCGACTAAATAAGTTTTTCCCATTCGTGAGCTTTGTTAACGCCGCGTGATCTGTGATTACCTTCACCAGTAGTGATCCAAAATAAGTTTTAAACTTATTCAATGCTCATATCACCACCAAACATTCGCGTTCTGTAACTGTATCGTTTCTTTCGGCCTTGTTCAGGGTTCTAGGTGCTGATTTTGATTTAGCACAGCACCAATTCCGACCCCACTAGCATCCGTAAATAAGTTAAACTGTTCCTGAAAATTCGGCAACTGTAAAACTGGCGCCTCTGTTAATGCTCGTTTTACTTTATTTAAAGCATCCTGTGCTTCCGTCGACCAATTAAATTTAGCCCCCTTTTTCTTTAACCGATATAATGGTTCACATATATCTGCATAATGGGGTATGAATTTTTGATACCAACCCGCCATAGCTAAAAACTTCGACACATCCTTATTATTTTTAGGTGGCTTCATTTCTGTGATTGCCTTGACCTTACTATTGTCGGTTTCAATCATTTTCTTAGTAATTATGAGACCTAAATACTTCAATTTGTCACGTGCGAAGTGACATTTGTCCATATTGAGTGTTAGATCTGCGTCTCGATGTGTTAATTAAACGATGGAGATGTAATGATTTCATCATCCATATAGACCATCACAAAACGTCCCAGAACCGATTTTAATATCATCTCGATGGCATTATGAAAATTTAGCGCCATTCCAGAAAGGCCGAATGGCATTCTAGGGAATGCAAAAGTGCCATTTCGTGTTTTAAACGCGGTTTTCTCGATATCTTTCGGACTAATTGCCAACTGAAAGTATCCAGATTTTAAATCTAATGTCGACAAGATACTGGTATGCGGGATATTTGTGATCAGGTCATCAATCACCGGTTATGGATATCGTGGGTACTTAGTAATAGCATTGAGTTTGCGATAGTCAATCGCGAATCGATATGCCTCTGGAGAATCTGGAAAAAGGCCATTATTTTTTCGCGTTAAAACCACCGGTGACGGGTATGGGAATTGAATAGGTTGAATTTTACCCTCCCGTAACATTTTCTCAATGTGATAGTCAATTATTCCTTGTTTGACCCTTTCATAGCGGTAGGGCCTTGACACTACCGCCCCTGGTCCCCAGTATCGATTTCATGGTATAAAACATGAGTTAACCCCGGCTGGTCTGTAAATAGCCCCTTAAAACTGTTAAATAAATCCATTAATTTTTGCTTTTGCCCTTCACCGAGCTTTGTATCGGATAGATCAATCTCGAGCGGCTTTTCTACTTTGGGCAACTGTTTAATTTGGTCATCTGGAATGATCAAAGATTTCTTATCGAAATCTAAAGTCAATTTGGACTCCTTCATAAAATAAATGCGTTAAATGCATTGGTATTGCATATTGTTAAGAATGTGAAATTCCCAGGTTTTCTGGAATTCTCGGATCCGAATCTGTAATTCGACCTGACCTAAGGGACAACACGGGGCTCCTTGGGCTGTCACTACTTTATCTTTCGTCTTTTGATGTGGTCGATACGAAAAATATCTGCGATAGACCTCCTCTGATATAAAAGATTTCTCCGCTCCCTTGTCCCAAAGGGCTGTAATGAATGTTTCATTTAAAAGAATGGGCACATAAGGCAGATCTACTGGAGTCATTCGCAGTGAGGATATCCTAATAGTACGGTGTTCCGTATTGGGAGGATTTTCTGTACTTCGCGATCGATCACCCCCCGACTCGCATCGATCGCTTAAAAGTTTAAATACCTGTTTTGATCACTCTCACCCTTGAAAGCACCGTTCCTCGAACCACCCTGTCGACCGCCTTGATTATGGAATCTATGATCAGGTTGACCACCTTGGCGTCGACTATCGAATCTCCGATTATCCGCAACACATTGACCTTCAAATCTATTGAATTCCCTCTGCGGTCTGCTATTGTCAGAGTATCAGTTGTTACCTCTTGTCTCCCTCCAATTTTCCTGCTAGGGAAACGATTGCTCGCGCTTTGGTTTGTATCTCGGAATTCCTGACTCGAATCCCTGATCTTTCTATTTAGAAACCTTTCCTCGTACTTATCAATGATTTGTAGAAGGTTAGATGTGGTTTGCGAATGCCGTACCTCCACATAATCTAAAATCTGAGGTTCTAACCTACTAATAACATGATCCAGCAATTTTTCCTCCGTCATTTCTAGTTTTAACTCTGTGTATTTTTAACAAGTCATACATAAAATCGGAAGGTTTTTGGTTGTGCTTTTGTAATGATGCATAGAAACGCGTTTCGAGTTCCGACCTATTCCTAACCACGGGGAACTGTTCTGTCAAAGCTTGCTTTAAGTGCGCGTAATCTGTCGCCTTGTCTTCTACAACCCTATAACCTAGAACCTCAAACCAATCTAGTGCCCGTCCTGTGAGATGACCCTTTAAATATGCACGAGCCAGTTTTGTGGGTATCTCGTAATATGTTAAATTATTATCAATATTCTCTAAGAACTCTGCCACATTTTCCATCCCCGAAAAATACTGCTCGGGGATGATTCGAAAATTAGATCCGACTCTAAACTCGGGATTTATGCGTTGGGCGCCACTGTGGGAACCCCCCTGGGTTCCACCCTTGACACCAAGATTAATTTGAGGCAAAGAATCACTAAGAGCAATTTGTATGGTAATAACTTGTATTTATTATATTGATTCAAATATCAGAAACTCTAATAACATATAGTATTTCTATGTTACGTCAAATAAAATGGATTTACCTTTTATATTAAATTAAATTACGAATTATGAAATTAATTAATAATTATGCCCAAGATCAAGTAAGGTTTACCGAAATAGGAGGTCCGAGAAATACACGTAACTTGAATTATTAGCTGTCATTAACTTAAACTAATTTTAATAAACTAGCGATTGTTTTAAGCGATAATAAACTATATTATATCACCTGGCTATACTTAGGTATCTTCACAAGATGCCTTCGTAGATTACTAACCGTAACTCTTCAATATCGCAATCCAATTGAATCCTCCAAACTTGAGGCTACTGCTGCTGTCTCAATAGTCTTCATCCTTGCTAGCTTACAACGCTCTACTTAAATACCCTATCTACTTTGCATATCCCGTTCGCTTTTCGGAGTTGATTGGAAATATACGCGAATTTATAATCCCCAAAAAGACGCCTAAGAATATTAGTGGAAAGGTTCCGTACAGATTCGTCACAACCTTAAAAGGACACCGGTTTCAGGACATTGAAACCATAAAACAGAATTCGACACAGCAGCTTCAGGCCATCGCAAAGTCTGAGTTCCAGAAATGTTTAAAGGACTGGAAACATTGTTGGGCCAAGTGTATTACTGCCAATGGAGCATATTTCGAAGGAGATTGACTGAAAATCTGTTTATGTATGTATGTTTTTGCATAATAAATTCAGTCTCGATACTTTCTGAACAGCCCTCGTATATACATATCTATGTAAATAAACTGTACTCTAATAAACTTAATTTTGTTAAATATATGGTTTTTTTTTATGTATTCTTTAACATAAAATTCTTTTAGCACGAAAAAAAATTCATACCCTCACAGTTTTGTGTTAAACGATAAATTTTCTATAAACTATTTTAATGATCCGAACTTTGAGATTCCTTAATGCTATTTGTTTATCTAAAAAGTAAAAATGGAAGTCTGCATGTATGTATGTCCTCGCTTCACTCCAACACTCTTCAACCGATCACTATGAAAAATGGCATGTATATGTATTTTTTTTATGGAGAAGAGTTTTGTGCTATCATCTTCATTGCAGCTCCCCACCTGGTGGTGCTACAGAATATCGATTTCTGCACAGTTCAATCAATTGCGAAGTTGCTAACTTCTCTCTGTCGCCAACATTTCGCTATGTTTCCATTGAATCGCCGTTATAATTTAAGGAACGGAGTTTCTTGCGAATATTACAATTTTAACAGAATAACAACAGAAAGTAATAATAACGTATTACACTTCTAGATATAAACTATTTACACTACTTTAAGCGTTCATTACACAAAATTTGGAACAATGTTTTGCTTTTGGTGGGCAGAGATCAGCTTAGGAAAGTGTTTTCAAAAATCGACCCACTAGAGAGTTAAGGGGCGTTATAAATAAAAAAAATCATTTTTATCAGTTATTAGATCTACAGACTTAAAATTTAACAAACATGTGGTTTTTTTTTGTTTAATATGCATTTCGCGTAAAATTAACTCATTAAAAACTTCTTTATCCTTCAATCTGTATTGTTTAATTTTCCAAGTCACCCGTGCGAAGAACGGGTATACCAGCTAGTTAAATGTATTTCTTTGATGCTCAAGCACTTAGGTTTTAATGTTTTCGAGCTACAAGAAATAAAGTTACCAGTACGACTGATCACCACTACAAATGAACGGAGACTAGTTCAATAACACGATTACACGAGGCAACTCCATTGAGGGTGAAAGGGATTATCGAAGACGTTTACAGTGAACTGGATAATGGAGATCAAAGGTTACACATCTTGGATAAAACGCCCAGAATTATATTGCTCTCGGTTAAGTAGCCACCTAATAAAAACCAGTTCAAAATTTATGACCACCATAAAATGTGTTAAAAGAGAGAATAATTTGAAAAGTCCAGAAATACTTTAAAAATAGGGAGAAAAAAATTGAATCACAAGAGAAAAAGTTTGTTGACTAGAAAATGCACTTCGTTATAGAGAGGTTATTTTACGAAGAAAATCATGAAATGTTCTTGGTTCCAGGAAAAAGTTCGTTATATAGAAAAATTCACAATACAGAGGTTCGCTATATAGAGGTTCGACTGTAATTCCTATTAAACTAATTTATAATTAGATACAAGAATAATTTGTTAAGATCAACTTAATCGATGAAATCTCATCAAAAAGTGATAAAATTCGAAACACTTTAGGTTGTCATTTTGTTCAGTATGATCAAAGCATTATTAATGGGTGATCCATTAATTCCAATGATTTAATTCAAAATATAAATAAAAGTAAAATTGACAAAATTTAATTTAATTCTTGTTTTAATATTCTGACTTCTGTTATTAAAATTTGAAGACATTTACAAAAATTAATGTATGTAAAATATTCCAAGCAAAATGCTTTGTAAATACAAGTAAAATAAATTCTTTTTTAAATATCAGGTTTTTTTCTTTCCTGTTCTTGCTCTACGTTTTTCTGTCGCGCATTTTCTAATTGGAGGGTGTGTTTTTTTTCTGTAGTGTGCATTTTCTGTAAATAAATAAATAAAAACTACGTTTGTCAAACTATGTAACTTTAAATATGTGACGTCTCACGCGTCTTTTCTTTAACAAGTCCTTTGGGTTCTTTTGGCCAGAATTAATGGCAACTCTTTTCCAACTAAATCCAAGAAGTGAAGCGTGAATAAAAGATGCAAATGAACAAACTTTTAAATATCGGATCTTAGAGTAAGCGAGATGGCAATGTAAAGTAATGCTTGACAATTGAAGTTAGTTTGTGGCGGTTGATGGTTATTACAGTTCGTGGTTCAAGTCTGAGTGAGTTTTGCGTGACGTGAATACAAGTTATTTGTGATCGAGCATAGGAAACAGCCAAGTTGCACACCAGTGCGTACAAAGACAAGATTAATCGTTGCTCCAAGCTGTAATAAGGTAGAATTGATTATTTAATATTAGAATCAGAGATTAGGCGGTTCGTTTATTGATAGTGGTCTGAATTAGATTAAGTCTTATTGTGTGTTGCGTATTTTTACCATCGTAAATTCTCTCATATTAATTATTATAATTTAATTTGTTAAAGGTTTAAGTTGAATATCTTAATAAAGTCATATTAAGATAATGTTTGATCCTAGTCCTTTCGCTAATCCTACACCTCTAGCTCACGCTGATACTTCGAGAGATGTACTTCCAAGGGGAGGAACATCACAAATAAAGCAATATTTTGTAACCCAATTACTGTGATTACATGAGACATTTAGTGTAAACGTTTGCAAAAAAATATCAGAAATACAAATTTTCGAGAAAAAATTGATAAACCTTACCACAGTTTCCCATAAAAAAATCTTTTTTGCATCAAAGCTGAATTGAATATTAAAAACACACACATATCGGAAGTAATTCGTTCGTGTTCGCAGATTCCTCTAGCAAAATCCGATCAAGACAAATCTGCTCTGAAAGAGCAAGTTTGCGGTTTCTGTTCATATTCTTTTTTTTTTTTTTATGTAATTTGTTTCTTTTTAACTCTTGTTTGATACGCACTTCAAAAGTAAATTACAATTTACTTTTTAAAACAGCTATTTGTCTTCCAAATCATTTTCTTAGAACTATCAAAAAGCTTGCCTTGTGAAAAAAATCTTCGAGATAAAGATCTCTCTTATTAATTTACTTGAGCTTTAATTTTTTTTTGAAGAACCCGCTCAAGATGTTATAATTTTTAAGTACATCGCAGGTACTGCTGTGTACGCACACACACATATATATACAGTCGAACCTCTATATTGCGAATTTTTCTATAAAGCGAACTTTTTCCTGGAACCTTTAACATTTTTATCTTCGTAAAATAACCTCTCTACGGCGAAGTGCATTTTCTATACAACGAACTTTTTCTTTTCTGATTCTATATTTGTTCTCCCTTTTTTTAAAAATTATTTCTGAAAAAAATCAAGTTATTCTCTCTTTAACACATTTCATGGTGGTCATAAATCTTGAACTGGTTTCATTAGATCCTAACTCGCGAGAGCAATAGAATTCTGGACGTTTCATCCAAGAACTGCAACCCTTGACCCCTATTGCCCAGTCCACTAGAAACATCTTCTATATCCTCTTTCACCCTCAATGGAGTTGTCCCGTGTCCCCGTGTTCGAATTAAAAAATAAAGCACGTTTAATGTTACTTGTATGCCTTAAATTGTAAAATGTCCTTAAAAAAATTCATTAGTTTTAGTATAAAATTATTTTTTTAAAATATTGAAAAGACAGTGAATTCTTCGACATTCTTTTTCCTTGTTTTCTTTACCGTTTTTCTTTCTTTCTTGTTTGATGGGTAAGATATATAAAATAAACGTATATTAATTTTAAAAATGTGTGGAGAATTACTTTTTTAATATATAGTGTTTATGAATTTAAAATTTGTTTTATGTGGTTTATAAAGCATATTGAAAGATGAACCTCTATATAACGAATTTTCCAAGTAAAGAATTTTTTTCCAAGATTTAGCGACTTTGTTATTTAGAAGTCCGATTGTATATATGTGTGTGTGTGTGTGCATACGTGTGCATATATATATATGTAATTTTTCCCAATGATTTAATCTTTAATAGATTTGATTTATCTTTGGTCAATTCCTTCAGAGCCTACGTTTAATTAATAACCTAGATATCCGCCTAACGAGGGTATTTTGAACTACATCCATCCACCCTCAAATAATGGGATTTCCGGCTTGGTATAAAAGCGAGACTCTGGAAAATCCAACTCTTTTATATTAAAATTCTTGATACTCTGCAAAATCCTCTTATACGTATGATTGTCAAAGCCACAAGATACTTGCGCAATGACGACTTACGTAACGCATTAAAAATTACTAGTTTTAAATCTCATATTCAAAAAATAGCAAGTAACTTTTTCAACGCACTACCTGAAACCAATAATTCTAACATGCATAACTTAATTCCTTACTTTCTAAATGATAGCACTAAAAGACCAAGAACTCTTCTTGATACTTATAATCCTCCTTAAACTTAATTTTTCATGCAATAATTTTTTATGGCATCATAGTTAACTAAATTTTACTTTCTTTTAAATTTTGTCATTTTTTACTTCTTTCTTCCCTACTGGACTTGCGCCTCTCCATTTTCTAAATCTCAGCCCCCAGGGCAGCCAATTGCAGTCACTGTTCACTGTACCCAGCAACCAATCAGAGAGCAGCTTCTAAGCTCTCAACCAAGCCAAAAAACTCTAAATTTTTTCGCCCAGATGAAACACCACAGCTACGCCTCCCGGATTCCATCGTTCGACCAATCGCCGTCATGCTACTCAGCAGAATGGAACACACCACTTTCGCCATGCCCCACACAACAACAACAGACTCTCACGATTTGGGATGCCCCCCAAAAAAAAAAAAAACGCCTATTCAACGCCTATCCCACCATTTTCTTCATCATTGTTCTAACATCATGCAGTCGACTGCAGCTCGTATTTTTTTTTAGTTTTTTCGTTCTATGTTTTATGTGTCTTGTCTGCTCCTTGTGATATTGGAACACGATACATTAAGTGCTGAATAAATCAGATTTACTATTTCAAAGGACTGCCTCGTCAATAACATAAATATGCAACATCAAACTTACAGTAATCTTCACCACTAGCCAATCCCTGTCCTTTCGTTACAGTCTCTCTCTCTCTCTCTCATTACCACTCGCCGTGTCTTTTAGGATTACTTCAGTTATCATAACTAAACGCAAGCAATAAAAAAGAAACTTTTCACATATATATATATATATGTGTGTATATATACATATATGTGTGTATATACATGTGGGAGACAACAAGGGGTCCAAAAGTCTTTCTTATGGTTTATTTAACATTAAACAAAAATTAATTAAAAAGGTAGGTAAGTTTGACAATGATATGCAGAAGGTAACGCCTGCTCGCGCACCTCTCGCGTTCTTTCTTTCTCTCTCTAATGTCCAAGAGTTTTTTGTTTCTCTTCCACTAGTTCAAGTTTCAGTTCGTGTTTTATCTGCGCCTGCGCGCGAAGACTGCGTGGAGTTGTCGATAACTATTGGTTACTATATCCGGCCAGCCTGACTGTACGCTGTCCGCAGCGGTACGTATTCCTTTTTTCCTTTCCATGGATACCAGAGGAGAATCTGAAACATACAAAAAAAAGACGGAACAGACAAGGACTATACGACAAATACACAAAGGTTTAAAATATCATAATTCTGCTGAACTGAACAGTTTCTCCATCATGTGAAGGCATCTCTTCGACATCCGGAAGGTTCCACAGGAAAACACATTGTTTCACAGGCATAAGAACGTCTTTTTTAACAAGTTGATCTTTGGTTGAACGCATCGATATTTTCCTCTGTAGAGTTCTGGACGTCTGTTCAAAACGATTTCTCTTTTTCCTTCGTTTCCACTGCCAAGGCTCAAAGATCCTTCGGAGCAACACAAACCGTCTATATTTACTCTTCATAGGTGAAGGGTTATCAGAACAAGATAAACGTCTGGTTCTCTGACACACAGGAATATCATTTTTCAATTTAATACACATTTTTAACTTAGTACTCTTAATGTTATTGCATTTATAATTCTTAATTAGAGAACTCAAATCATTTCTAGTATTAAAGTTTTTAACATATGGCAAATCATAACTAGAGTTTTCTATCACATTTGAAACAGAAACATTTGGAAAAGAAACACCATAATCTGCACTCAAAGAGGATTCACTTTCACTCAATAAAACATCGCTCTTTGCGTGGCCTAGTTTCTTTATTTCAGAATATACACTGGGATGTATAATAAATTCTTCGGTCAAGGTCGGTGATATCGCCGTTCGCACACTTATACCGGGAGAGTGTTGATTAAGAGAAAGATTTATGGATTTAACTTCTACCATACGCTGTTCGCCAAAACATGAACTTAATGTTATGATTTCTTCGGAAGGTGTTTGCACTCTAATTAGTGAGGAATTTAAAACTGGGATCTGGCAACCTGAATCGATCAAGGCTGTTACGGGCTGATTTTCCACAAAAATGTTTACGTATTGAAGATTTGCAAATTCATCGCTATTTTGTTTTTCGCTCTCGATTTTCAAAGTATTCACGTTTATTCTATTATGGATGTGGTCGTTAGATTCTTTAAGTTTAAAACGCTTCTCACAGTCTCTTGCGTAATGAGATGAATCACCGCATATAAAGCAATTTTTATTTTCTCTTTCATGATATTGGGGATAGTTCTCTTTAATCTTTGTTTTAAAGTTTTGTGATCTATTTTTAAAGGGGTCTTGGGTATATCCATAAGTAATAGGAATTTCTTTATGTGATCCGCTTCTAGATGAAATATAAATATCGCACTCTTTAGCTAAATCAATAGGCCTGAACCAATCTTCTGCTTCTCGAATGCCAATATGAGTTGCGGTTTCCTTATTTAAAGTTTCGAACTGTTTCTCTTCGACTTTAGCTGTAGGATTTAAACTTAATGCTTTATTTTTAGCCGTTTGAAGTTCGATTTCTTTTTCTAATTTTGCTAACTGAAGTTTCGCGAGTTCAATTTTCTGTTTTTCTAAAGTTACCTCTCTTTCGTTTCGCGATACTCTCTCATCTATACAGTTTTGAATTAAAGTTTTAACGAAATCTGGATCACTTTCAAATGTACTACTCGTCTCAATTTTAGTCTTTAGTTTAACTATAGTGTCAGTACTCTCCACAGTATCGTCTAGATTCTCAACAACTCTTATGAGATCCTCTTTAAGAGCGTTTTTATACATTTTAGAAAAATATGGAAAGATCCTACCTTTTTTTTTTCTTCTGGCTTCCTTGTTGCTCGCACGTACGATGTATCCAATAATTGATGAAAAATTTCGATTCCACTGTGTGATTTCACCTCTTCGCAGGTAATATAGTTGAAATTGTTCGAATTGACACCTCTTCGCAGGTTATATCTTGAAATTGTAGTTCCGGCCTCTACACAGGCGGATTATTCACACTGAGTTAGTTCCAACCTCTACACAGGCGGAATGAAGTTGAAAAATTCAACCTCTACACAGGTTGAACGAAGTTTCCGAAAAATGGCGGCGCGTCTCCTCCACGGACGGCTTTTTTTTCACGTTCCAAATTTTGATCAAAATCGAAATTTTTTCAATCCCGGCCTCTACCCAGGCGGAATTTTCATGCTGAGTTCAAACCTCTACACAGGTTGAATATTTATGCTGAGTTCAAACCTCTACACAGGTTGAACGAAGTTTTCGAAAAATGGCGGAGCGTCTCCTCACGGACGCTTTTGTTCATTGTCCAGACTTTGGTTCAAAATCGAAATTTTATCGATCGCGGCCGAGCCCCCATAATTTGTGGGAGACAACAAGGGGTCCAAAAGTCTTTCTTATGGTTTATTTATAACATTAAACAAAAATTAATTAAAAAGGTAGATAAGTTTGACAATGATATGCAGAAGGTAACGCCTGCTCGCGCACCTCCCGCGTTCTTTCTTTCTCTCTCTAATGTCCAAGAGTTTTTTGTTTCTCTTCCACTAGTTCAAGTTTCAGTTCGTGTTTTAGCTGCGCCTGCGCGCGAAG
The DNA here is from genome assembly GCA_019973935.1 of Trichonephila clavipes. Classification (NCBI taxonomy): domain Eukaryota; kingdom Metazoa; phylum Arthropoda; class Arachnida; order Araneae; family Nephilidae; genus Trichonephila; species Trichonephila clavipes. The sequence continues at coordinate 579,670 of BMAU01018694.1, read as the reverse complement.
ACTGCGTGGAGTTGTCGATAACTATTGGTTACTATATACATATATGTGTGTATATACATATATGTGTGTGTGCGTGTGCATATATATAATGTGTGCAGTGACGTAACGTACACCCCCGCATTGCGGGGCGGGGCAAAGCCTGACTGCCACCAAGAACCTACCCTTTGTAAAATCCAACTTGGGGGCCTAAGACCTGGGGAGGTCCCAAATGTTCTCCGTTACGCCACTGTGTGCGGGGGTGTGAGTATGATAATTCTCTTTAATTTCATCCTGAATAACTTTTAAGTGTTTGATGGTCCTCTTCTTCAGGATTCGTCCTTAAATATTTAATTAGCTTACCCGCATAATCGGGATTTAATCGTAATCGTATCTTGTAAATTAACAGCTTGCAATTTATAAGGTGGTTGCCTACCTTCGGACCCAATTTTCTTATAAAAACAAATTTTTGAAACAAATTCAGTGTTTTTAGGAAGAAAAATAAAAAAAAAAATTGTAAATACATAAAAAAATTTAAATAAATATTGTACTTTTAGAAAAATTGGTTGTGTTCAAGGAAATTTTACCAAATCTTTACTAAAACGGGTAACACTGTATAAAAATTTCTAATACAATTCTCATAATTTTCTTTATACACAACATACATATTATGTTGCTTTTGAAAATGATTCAAAATCTAAGATAAATATTGAAATATAAAAAAAATTACAGATAATTATACATAATAATATGAAAATTTTGATATTTTTTAAGTTTTTTCTTTATAAAAACTACCCTAAATGAAAAAATATTTAGCCTATAACAAAACTTATGGTCGACTTTATGAAAAATAGTATAATAAACATTCCCCCAAAATTTCAAAACGTTATCTGGTTTTGTTCTTAAGATATCATGTATCACGTAAAGTGTTTCTTTCGAAAACATAATTTTGAGAAAAACTCATTTTAAGTTTTATCTTACTGCCCTTTTGCATAGAGTGATGTTTTTAAAATCACTATAACTTTATTTCTACTTCGCGTAAAGGAAAAAGAGAAACTGTTTTGGAAAGAAAAATGTTCAAAATATAAGATTTTGAAATTAAAAAAAAATGCCTTATGTAGATTGAAAACGACATTTTCAAGGTAGGCAGTCACCTTAAATGTAAGATTATATTAGAAACTATGAAACGATAGCTTTCCATCACACACACACAATCATAGCCTCCGTAAGAGAAAATCACGCAGATTTTGTCACCTCCTTTTAAAAGCCAGAACTCTGAAAACTCTTACTCTTTGTTTTTGTGAACATCACTGCTGCTTTTTGTGATTGTGTTAATCGCCGTAGTTAATGATTATAAATGTCAATGATAGCTACTAAAAAGCATAAATCCAATAACCATTTCATCATTTCTTAAAATTCTGATACTGATATTTGCTTATCATTCATAAACGAGTCAATTTCTGGAGGTAATTCATAAAATCAATGTAAACATCTTCTATGACTGAAGTATATAACCAAAATACTCTCAATCTAATTATTTTAGGAATTCCTAAAATTGTTTATCCGAAAGGGCATGTGTTATTCACTGTTTTTACTCTACACTGTAAAATGCAATTCACTGTTTTAATAATTACTTGTATAACATGATTCCTGTTGGGCAACATAGATATTGTTGATGAATCAAACAGTGTGAATTATAATTAAAAATCCTCTCTTTAATAAAATACTCTCTTGTTAGTATTGCTGTTGGATTCTATTTTATCGACCAGTAATTTTACAGCTCCTTTTACTTTATCGATCATAGCAAATGCCCCATCAGTTGATATTCCATAAAGGATTTCCAAACACAAGTTGTTTTGCATCAACAGCGTGGGAAATATCTTCCCCTGTTGTCGTACCTTACAAATTTATCAAAAATTTAGCATTTCGTCAGTTACTTGAAATGATTCACTTACACGAATGAATTCTACAAGTTGAGCTGTGTATGAAATGTCTGTACTCTCGTGAAATGTTAAAGCAAAATATTTGAAATCTCGAATTCAATCGCGCAGTTTTACAATAATTTCATATGAATGTCATTAATTCGACGACACACTGTTTGCCGAGATAGATTCTCTGTCGAAATTTTTTACGAATTTCTGACCCCCAAAAAGTCATTTTTTATTACAGAAAATTAATATATATTCTATCCTAAAGTGAAATATGCAAATTATTTTTATCAGTAGGCAGTTTTGAAAAATGTATGGTATCCAGTTCACTGATCTCCAGTTTTCCCTGCAATGCACTTTAGTTAAAAATTTTTAAAAAAGCTAGTAACAGCCTCCAGAGGGGAATGATCACTTTTGTCTAGTGGTATGTTACATGCTTACGAATCCAAAGGTCGTTGGTTCTAATCTCCGACAATATACACTCACAAATAAAGTCACAAACATAAAATTTGTGAAAAGTGTTGCCATGGAATTTGGCACAGATATGTATTATAATGTCAGAAAGAATATAGCAACATAACAATGTGGAAAGGACTTTAATTGTGAATTAAGATATAAATCGTATCCAAAAGTGTGAAATCTCATGAATCAGAGATAAAGCACAAACCTCGGGAAAGTCTATCTAATATGGAGTATGACCACTGTGAACTGCTATACAAGCCTCAAATCGAGCTGCCTTAATAAACAGGATTTCAATAAATATTTGTGATAACAAAGACCATTGTTCCAAAAGCGGGACTTTTGATTCTCTGGGGTCCTGGAAGAGGAAACTACGCTGTGAAACGGCTCTTCCTTGGCCATCCCAAATATTTTCAATAGAATTGTGATCCGAAGACCTCAAGAGTCAATCCATTCAGTGAATATCCGTTTCTTTATGAAATTCATTAACAATGTAAGTTCTGTGTGGCCGCGCATTATCGTTCATAAAACTGTAATTAGGGCCCATAGCACCCAGAAAAACCTCACATAGGCTTTCAGGATCTCATCCCTATGGCACTGTGAGTTGACAGTACCCAGGTTAAAAAGGTACAATGGTGTACGATTTTGTCATAAAACACAAAGATTCTTCCGCCACCAAATCTATCGATTTTTATTACGTCGGAGGGATGAAAGCAAACTCCTTTTGCTCACCAGGTGAAGGCTCAACGAGAATCACTTTGGTACATTTCGACTCATCACTGAAAACAACACATCCCCATGTTTCTTATCAGGGGCGTATCTACCGCCCTATCAGCCGTATCAATGATACGGGGCCCCTAAGCTATAGGGTCATCATGTGTAACTGCAGTATCACTAGGAGGGCTTTCGTTTCAAAAAAAGGCTCGTAGTTTTGTGAAGGTCCCCTTGGACCTCACTTTAAGAACGAGAATAAGTTGGAGTCATATGAGAACCAGTAGCCATTTTTATAAATAACTTTCTTTATTTGGTTATCTTATCCAAATAGTATCAAAGACTTATTAACAAATATATCTAAATAGCTTTATGAGGTTTAAAAGATTTTCTCTTAAATATTTAATGATCTAATTAATTAACAATTAGAATATCGATCACGCAGAGATTACCGCGATAAGAGATCCCAGAATTATAATCAATAATGTTCCTATTGAACATTTAACTTTAATCTCACTCCTGATATAAAACTTTAATGAGACTTTAATCAATATTTACCACATTGCAGTTCAGCTCAGCTTTTTCGGAGATTTTATCCTCCTAGAAATCTCCAATAATATCTTTCTAATTTCACTATTATAACTTCTTACTTCAATCTCTCTCTCCTACTGCTCTAACTTTACGATTCCGTTTGACTTAAATACTTTATCTAATCTGCATAACAAGGAATCCTGACCTCTTTTTGGAGCTGATTGGAAATAGGTAGGGAATTAAATTTCCCTGAAAAAGACGATTCAGAAGGTTAGTGATAAAGTTCCGTATAGATTTGTCACAGTTTCTATACGGAGCCCAATCGTAACTAGCTACTTCACTGCTTGTTATGTCCACGACTGATGTTTTCAACTCCACAATATCCAGTCTTTCCTGCTAGATGCGATCAAAGGAACGCACCAGACTGGACCCTGGGCGTAAAGGCCAGCCTCTACAGGAAGGCTGTAGACTGTTTTCCTGGAAATTCCTCTTCCAGACACAGAAGCAAGTCACGAGAAAGCTGAGGAGCCGTTATCCACCTATGGCTTAATGCCAAGTAGCGAACCTGAGCAGATTTAGTTGCTCTGTGACGACCTTGGACGACTTTCTTGGTGACAGTATCACTTCCTTTGAATTGATTCCATAACCTGGAGACCAATTTTGGGCCATTTGTAACCATCGAGCCACCTCCGTTTGAGACTGGCCAGCTTCAAGCCTGACAACGGCTCCCCATCTGAAGGAATCCTCTAAATGATTGTGATAAGTCATTTGCATTGCAAGCAAACTATTTTGTTTATTTAAATGCAATATTCACAAAACTGGAGGCAAATTTCCCGTATGCTTGAACGGTCTCAATCGTAGTTCTGTAAAAACTAACGCGTGACAAAATCTTTTCCTAAATTGAAGGTTAATATTGTTTTACCCTTTCTTCAAAACATTAAAAACAAAAATTCTATCAGTTTTACTGGAGGCATTTTAAAAGTACGACTAAAAACATGTTTGTGACCTTAACTTTGGACACGAGTATATATTATATTAATTGTACTACTTTGAGGTGTTTAAGATAATATCTGAATAAAAATAATAAAAGTATATGTTAAAAAAAATTAGAATAATTTATTTAAAAAAATATTTTGGCAAATAATACTTTACCGTTAAGACAGCATTACAACCTTCCTTGGGTATCGAAGTGTAAAAATCACATTTATCATATTACCGAAATCCTGTTTACATATTTTTTGCATACTTTGTCAAACAAAATTTAGATAATAAATATCAAAAATATCTAAAATGGTTTTTTTTTTGAAATTTTAACAGATGTCTCGAAATATATAGATTCATTACACGTTATTAATGTTAGATTCCAGGCGAGAAATCTCACAGAGGTAACTGTGAAGAAAGCGCAGTACTAGTTTCGCCATTCCGTAGAAATATTCAGAAATACGAAAATATCACAGAAATTAAAAAAGGTGTAAGTGGCGACGAATTCAGTTTCAAGGATCAAGTTTTTCTTTGCGTCGCATGCCATGAAACGCCGACAAAACGGACACAAAAACGCAAAACGTATTTGCGGCGCCGACAGAGAAGGGGTTAATTTCGAAAATAATGTACTTTTATCAGGCAAAATATCGTTTACAACAGAGGTCGCCAAAATGGTGGTCCGCGAGAAAATTTCGCTAGGCCCCAGAAAAATGTGTGTGGAATATACTTACTCATCACTTTAAGCTATGTTTTAAGATGCATTAAAACATAATTAAATTCATAATAATACGTAAAAAGTTATAAAAAATCTACTTTATACAATAGCCCACGGTAAGTAAGTCGTACTTACATGGTGATATGTAGATAATACTCGTATATCCGTTTGCTATGAAAATTCAGGATGAAAAAATTTAAGCATGCATCTAAAAGAAAGCCTCATGAACCTATCGTCCGATGAAACTCTCAATTTTAAATTTCATTCATCCTAATCAAAATCTCAGTTTTGGCTTTCCCTTTTCTTTGTGAATAGGCGATGAAAATTCTGATTCCAATTCTTCACAACTTATTTATGTGAAAAGGCCCTTTCATCTGTCGCAGCCATTAAAACACGGTACCGATCTGGGCTCGAAATATAAATGTAGTAACATCATTGGGGATCCAAATATCCATAATCTTACTTCAAGTAAGCAGGAACATCCATCACACTAGGAATGTATGGTGCTAAAAGTGTAATAAACTTAAACAACATTTTTAATTGCTTTGTTTTTATAATTTTTGTTTATTTTATAGCAGTTTATTAATAAAGCTTTTGTATAATTTGGTTACAATTAATAGTTTCATTTTATTAATTAGGTATATTCTATGTGTTCTTAGACACAATTTTTTTTATAAATACATTTAACACTTCAGAAATCCTATTAGTGGTCCGCGTGATTTAAATTATGAATTAACTGGTCTGTGAGGTGAAAAACTTTGGCGACCGATGGCTTATAACAACATTTTTTCACAAATTCGTCATCTGAAAGTATTTTCATTTTTTTACAATCAAAAACGAAACAGAATAGCTTGCCTTTGTAATAATGGATGGTTGTAGTTATGCTGAACCAAACATTTTTTTGTTGAGTCTTTAATTACAATTTAAATTCCCTGGCCTTCACTCCTTTCACTTCTGTATCGAATTTGAAATAATTATTATGTTATGCTTCATGGTGCCTTTTAACGTTGTATTCCTTAAATATTGCGATGATCTCTCGGCAAATTGAACACATTAATTTTGTATTTTAAATGATGAAAAAGTACTTTTCTTCCCATTCATCGCTATATCTTCTATTTTCGTCTACTATTCTTCTTTTTTTGCACTCAAACTAAAAAAATGAAGAAAATAAAAATATTTATATACATATACATATTTTTTACATATGCGTATACACATCTTACATATTTGTATACATATTTTTTTAATTTTTAAATCAATTTCATTTTTATTTTAATGGAATTTATATCACCTGGTGTTTTTGTAGAAAATAAAATAACTATCCCGCAGCCTTAACACACAAATCGAAACTGGAAAACAAATTTTCAATTGACACTGAGAGAGCGTTCTGCTGTCTATCGGCAGCGAGCGAAGACGCAACGAGTGGCCAACGCTGCGACTTGGCTCGCTGAAACACATATCTGAGCAGTAGCATAACGAAGAACAATAGGGCTCTCTCCCTCCCACTGCAAAATCAGGTTTGGCGTTTCAAGTCGGATCTTACAAAGGGTACGGACTTGGCGTCAGTCAGGCTTTTGATTCCCTAGAATCTTGCTCCCCCCAGTGGGGGTGTACCAGTGGCGTAACGTACACCCCCGCATCGTGGGGGAGGTGGCAGGACTCTAACTCAACAGCCTATGAAGGTCGAGGCCTACTGTGCCCAACTCAGCATACGCTTCTTTGGGCTCTGAGGTGCATGAGCAGATATTCCGGTCAAGTAGTTAGTCTGACGCAATACCCCCAATGTTAAGTTCCCAAGCAAATTTGGAACTCATTTATCGACCCACTAAAGGTATGAAAGGCTGAGTGAACCTTGCCCAGCTCGGGGTTCGAACCACGGACCTGTGGTGTGTTAGCGCGATGCATTAGCCACTTAGCCACTGGCGTCAGCAGGACTTTAGGGAGGGGGGCAAAATCTGACTTCGCAGGGAAGCCCTAATATTTCCCGTTACGTTACTGGGATGTACGTTACGCCACTGTATCTGAGTATGCTTAGCTCTAGCTTTTACCAACGCGATAAAATTACATGAGTCAAGCATGATGCTGCGGGGGTAGCTGTGTGCAATGTTTAAAAAATGTCACTTCTAAGCATGTATAAAAACAGAAGCATTGTGATAAAATAGAAACAGTTATGAGATTTATTTTTTACAATACACTGCACTAAAAACAAAAATATTGCACAAAACAATCGTTTCTTCTTTTTTTGTAAAATTGTAATGAATTTCACAGGACGCAGAATTATTCAAGGCGGGCCGCGGGTTGACCACCCCGGCTCTAAAGTCTACCGAAACTATTCCTTGTCTTCCTCAGTAACAATATTTGGCTTACTGACTCAGGAATGTTAGTCAGAAATGCTATACTCTTCTAGCAGCAGAACTCGGTACTACTAAAGCTCTACCTACCAAAAAATCGGTTCAATTTCTTTTTGGGTACCCTCTTGAATGATTCTAAAATAAAGCAAAAAATTATAAACTTCGAAGGAACTCAGACTTTCTATCACCACCGACATATTAGCAAGTATAATTGTATCATGAAACGAAATCTTTTATAATTAGAACATAATCTATGCATAATATTTTTTCTATTCCTGTTCAAGCATGATATTGCAAGTGGGGGGTGCACGTCTTACATATAACATTACATTAATTTATTAGTGAAATAAACTACTACTTTATGTAATGTTTTTCCCTTGAAATTTTTCGAAATTATGTAAGTTTATATATTCATGTAAGTGTACACAGGAAATTTATATTGTTTAATATAGTGACATTTAAATAAATAAAACAGATTTATCTATTTTTATTTATAAAAGAAAGGGTTAAATTAAAAAAATTTTAAATCTCTAATAATACAATATCGTAATTTGGTAGGCGTGGTTGTACATCTGAAAGATGACTTTGATTCAATTTTCACGTTTTCCGCATAAGTGTGGCGCTAGTAGCTCCACTTTGAGGTCGTGAATATATATGTGGGGCTGGTCAGTGGTGGCTTTTTCACAACATAATAATCCATCTTTAATTAATTTTAAGTTTAATTGTTCATAACTATTTACATAATGTTTACAGATCATCATTGAGATGGGATCGTCGATTACAAATTACGTTGTTCATAATCATCTTCAGTAGTTTTTAACAAACACGTGGTGCTGTCGTCTTGCATCTCGTCATTTTCGAAACATGGCGTCATTCGTGTGGTAAGTGGCAAGTAAATTAGGAAGTACCTGTCCCCAAATTAGGGACGTACCTCCTCAACAGAATTAATAAAAATAAGATCATAAGGGCGGGGTGACATAAAATAAAAGAGAGGGAAAAATTAAAAAAGGAATAATTAATGGGCAGAACATAAACTGCTAGAAAACAGTGGCGGACGCAAAAATCATAAGAATTTAGCTATGATGTTGTTTCGAACCCGGGTCCAATAAATAGTAATGAAGCGCGTTAAGCAATCGTGCCGTGAAATCGTCTGGCGTTGCTCTCGTGCATCTAACAACTGGCAGGCTCCCAAAACACCGAGAGCGCTCCTTGACATGCGCAGGACAGTTAGCGAAGTGGCTTAGGAATAGAGGCCGGTCCCACACACACACACACACACACACACACACACACACACATATATATATATATATATATATATATGTGTGGGGAGACAACAAGGGGTCCAAGATGTTGGTCTATCTTCTGGTTTATTTAAACATTAAACAAAAATTAATTAAAAAGGTAGATATTACAGATAAGTTTGACGATCATATTCAGAAGGTAACGCCTGCTCGCGCACCTCTCGCGTTCTCCTTTCTCTCTCTCTCTCTAAAGTTTTTGTTTCACTTTCACTAGTTCAAGTTTCAGTTCTGCTTTTACTTTGATGCGCCTGCGCGCGAAGACTGCTTGGTTTTGGTTTTGGCTGCATGCCACAACGGCCAGCCTGACCGTACGCTGTCCGCAGCGGTATTTCCATGGAGACCAGAGGAGAATCTGAAACATACAAAAAAAAACGGAACAGACAAGGACTATACGACAATTATATAGAGATTAAACATATCAAAATTTTGTTGAATTAGACAGTTTCTCCATCATGTGAAGGCACCTCTTCGACATCCGGAAGGTTCCACAGGAAAACATTGTGTTTCACCGGCATAAGAACATCTTTTTCAACAAGTTGATCTTTGGTTGAACGCATCGATATTTTCCTCTGTAGAGTTCTGGACGTCTGTTCAAAACGATTTCTCTTTTTCCTTCGTTTCCACTGCCAAGGCTCAAAAATTTTTCGGAGCAACACAAATCGTCGATAATTACGTTCCATAGGTGAAGGGGTAGGTGAGCGGGAGATGAATTCCACGGAACTCGTTTTCATGGCACCATTGGCTTTCTTTACACAATACTATATCAGAACAATAATCAAAAACACTCTCTTTTATAATACCTTGTCGTAACCAATCATCAATTTGATTGTTTACCTGTAATTTCTCAGAACAAGATAAACGTCTGGCTCTCTGACACACAGGAATATCATTTTTCAATTTAATACACATTTTTAACTTAGTACTCTTAATGTTATTACATTTATAATCCTTAATTAGAGAACTCAAATCATTCCTAGTATTAAAGTTCTTAACATATGGCAAATCATAACTACAGTTTTTTATCACATTTGAAACAAACATTTGGAAAAGAAACACTTGAATAAGCATAAGCATGAGCACCTAAAGAGGATTCATTTTCACTCAATAAAACATCGCTCTTTGCGTGGCCTAGTTTTTTTATTTCAGAATATACACTGGGATGTATAATAAATTCTTCGGTCAAGGTCGGTGATATTGCCGTTCTCACACTTAAGCTAGTAGAGTGTTGATTAAGAGAAATATTTATGGGTTTAACTTCTACCATTCGCTCTTCGCCAAAACATGAACTTAATGTTATGATTTCTTCGGAAGGTGTTTGTACTTTAATTAGTGAGGAATTTAAAACTGGGATCTGGCAACCTGAATCAATCAAAGCTGTTACGGGCTGATTTTCTACAAAAATGTTTACGTATTGTAATTGTTGTGCGAATTCATCGCTATCTTGTTTTTCGTTCTCGATTTTCAAAGTATTCACGTTTATTCTATTATGGATGTGGTCGTTAGATTCTTTAGATTTAAAACGCTTCTTACAGTCTCTTGCGTAATGAGATGAATCACCGCATATAAAGCAATTTTTATTCTCTCTTTCATGATATTGGGGATAGTTCTCTTTAATCTTTGTTTTAAAGTTTTGTGATCTATTTTTAAAGGGGTCTTGGGTATATCCATAAGTAATAGGAATTTCTTTATGCGATCCGCTTCTAGATGAAATATAAATATCACACTCTTTAGCTAAATCAATAGGCCTAAACCAATCTTCTGCTTCTCGAATGCCAATATGAGTTGCAGTTTCCTTATTTAAAGTTTCAAATAATTTATCAGAAATTATAAGATCACATAGAGATTCAAAGGAATTAACTTTTCTTAACGAACAATAATATTGGAAGTTTGCCGTCAATCTTGCAGCAAATTGGATGTATGTCTCGCCTGATGATTTTACAGCATTTTTAAATGAGTTTAAACACTCGCGAGGGGTTAATTGGAATTCTCTGAGTACTATAGATTTTAGTTTTTCATAGTCATTTAATTCCTCTTCTTTAATATACAGTAAGACGTTATGAGCTCTTTCGCCCAGAAGATTTATTAAAATTTCAGATTTATATTCGTCATTTATTTTCTTGGTTAAAAATGCGCGTTCTAATGATTGGAAGAACAGATTAAAATTTTCAGATCTGGTGGGAACAGGAAGAGATAAAGTTTTTATACTTTTTATCATATTTTCTATGTTAGTTTCGAACTGTTTTTCTTCGACTTTAGCTGCAGGATTTAAACTTAATGCTTTATTTTTAGCCAATTGTAGTTCGATTTCTTTTTCTAATTTTGCTAACTGAAGTTTCGCGAGCTCAATTTTTTGTTCTGAAGTTACCTCTCTTTCGTTTCGCGATACTCTCTCATCTATACAGTTTTGAATTAAAGTTTTAACGAAATCTGGATCACTTTCAAATGTACTACTGTTCTCAATTTTAGTCTTTAGTTTAACTATAGTGTCAGTACTTTCGACAATACCGTTTAGCTTCTCAACAACTCTTATGAAATCCTCTTTAAGAGCGTTTTTATACATTTTAGAAATGGAAAGATCCTACCTTTTTTTTCTGGCTCCCTTGTTGCTCGCACGTACGATGTATCCAATGAAGAAAAATTTCGATTCCACTGATTTCACCTCTTCGCAGGTAATATAGTTGAAATTGTAGTTCCGGCCTCTACACAGGCGGATTATTCACACTGAATTAGTTCCAACCTCTACACAGGCGGGATTTTTGTCGATGGTTCCAACCTCTACACAGGCGGAATATTTGTCGATGGTTCCAACCTCTACACAGGCGGAATTTTCACGCTGGATTCAAATGAAGAATGCAACCTCTACACAGGTTGAACGAAGTTTCCGAAAAATGGCGGCGCGTCTCCTCCACGGACGGCTTTTTTTTTTTTTCACGTTCCAAATTTTGATCAAAATCGAAAATTTTTTTTTTCAATCGCCTCTACACAGGCGGAATTTTCATGCTGAGTTCAAACCTCTACACAGGTTGAACGAAGTTTTCGAAAAATGGCGGAGCGTCTCCTTCACGGACGCTGTTGTTCATTGTCCAGACTTTGGTTCAAAATCGAAATTTTGTCGATCCTTCGCGGCCGAGCCCCCATAATTTGTGGGAGACAACAAGAGGTCCAAGATGTTGGTCTATCTTCTGGTTTATTTAAACATTAAACAAAAATTAATTAAAAAGGTAGATATTACAGATAAGTTTGACGATCATATTCAGAAGGTAACGCCTGCTCGCGCACCTCTCGCGTTCTCCTTTCTCTCTCTCTCTCTAAAGTTTTTGTTTCACTTTCACTAGTTCAAGTTTCAGTTCTGCTTTTACTTTGATGCGCCTGCGCGCGAAGACTGCTTGGTTTTGGTTTTGGCTGCATGCCACATATATATATATATGTACGATATATAACAATATATATATATATATATATATACTTTAAATACGCAATATAAAATTCATGAGCGTTTGTTGGCTTTGAAATTTGACGTAGGGAGTTTATGTTAGTCAAGAATGCTTTTAATAAGTTGAAGAAACTATTATCAACAACTCACCGTTTGAACGAGGTCGTACAATAAGGCTAAGAAAAAGTGGATTTTCTTTTGCGATACTGCAGAAAGACGGTAGAAATGTATCCACTGTGCCTGATTGTTGGCAGCATTGGTCTCAGGAAGACACTATCTCAAGAAAACCGTGGTCCAACCATACACGGGTCACCCCAAACAGAGAAGACCATCGTATTCTCCGCATGGTTGTGAAGCATTGTAGTGCATCTGCAGTAGAAATTACAGCTTTTGGTGACCCCAGTTACAAAATGAATTGCAACAAATAGATTTTTGGGGAAATAGTTCCCAGCCAGACGCCCTGCATCGTTCATACCATTAGCTTCAAATCACTGACATATGAGACTTCAGTCACATAAGAGCTCATTGGAAGGCGGAGTCGCATTATGTTGTGCTCTCCGATGAAAACTGTTTCTGTCTTGGTGCCAGTGATTGCCGTATATTGATAAGAAGCCCAGATCAGCCCCTGCAAAAATATCTTCCATCGGCCTTGATACATTGAATCTGCTCTTGTGATTATTACACGCATCTTGACTGCAAACTTGTACTTCACTCTGTTGATTCAAAATTTTGCTCTGCCATTTGTGAACAGCTTACACAAAGGAGTATTTCCCCAGCAATATAACTTGCACCCTCATACCACTGTTGTTACCCAACATGCTCTATAGAGTTTCATCGTGTTGCCTTTGCTTACTAGATCACTAGATCTTTTTCCAATCGTGCACGAATAGTGCATTATTGAACGGCACCTTCAGAGTCATCTACAACCAGAATTGAACGCTCTTATGTTGACCAACCAAGAGCAAAAGACATGTAATTCCCCCCCCAACCAATACCCGGCACTTGTATAACACATTGCATGCTCATTTGTATGTTTGAATTTAAAATTCTGGTGGTTACGCCTGTTTTTAAATTACCATCATCCAACGTTTGAAATGGCTATTCTCACCCTTACACTAACCTATGATCTTGAAATTTTAATCAATTAAATATGTTACTTAGATAAATATACTGCCAAAGTTTCATTAGTCTACAATAATTTGGGGACTTTTTTTTCTTCCATCAGTGTGGATAGATTACCATAATAAACGTACTAAAAAGAATCCTTGTACATTTCTTTATATCTTTGAGATTTCTGAATATTGTGATAACGCAATCTCACAAAATTTATATGCCTGAGATTTTCTGTTCCTTCGTCAACGTACATAATATATACTAACACTTTTGTTTGTCTAAATTAAACACACTGCTCTTTTATGGTTAGGATGTATGTATGTATACAACTGTATACATGTAAACTAAGATTTTATCGAAAGAAAAAAAATTATGTATAAAATTTGATCATTACACTTATATAACATTCTTCCCGGTAGATAACAAAGTGGACTTGGGTGCCGAAGGGAAAGATTTTTGGATTATAGATTTTTTGTTCTTTATTTTATTGATACTTAACACGATTTCGTTTGGTTTATTAAGTAACAATTATCAAAAGTATTTTAATTTTTAGGTGAGGGAAGGTTTAGAAGGTTATTATTAGAGTTAGGAGACTTGTGTTGCTTGTGTGTATGTGAGGTCTTTGCAGTGGCGTACGCAAAGGTGGAGAGTTTGGGGACTCAAATCCCACCTCCCCATTCACCAACACATTTTGTTTTTACCATAGAGATATCTTTTCGATGCTTTGGTCTGTATGTTTCTTAAAAGCCCCCTTCCCTAAGAGAGGTCTATGTCCATTACTCGGTCTTTGGTTTGATACTGCTTTCTATCTTGATGGAAGAGATTAGAGACAGATACACAAGAGCCATCTCTATTTTTTTATTGTTTATATTTCAATTAAGCGTAATTTTCTTTTATTTTTTTTATTTCAACGAGGAGTTGGAGTTGGAGTTGGTAAGGGGATGAGTGTTGACAATAATTTAATTACTGCTGCTGATTTTTGTTAAAGAAGGTGTTTTCTCAAAGTTTGATTTCAAAAAAAAAATTTCTCCTTAAGTAGTAATGAAGTTTAAGAAGGTTTGCACAAGGAACTTTCAGAAAAGATTCGTTTTTCTTCCGGTCCAGTCTCATTCATTTTCTTTTCAATTAGTTGGTGATAAAATTCTATTTCTTCGATACTTATTTTACTGCTCCATTCATGCACTGATAATATGCTGAAGGAGATAATGCTGTTTAGAGCTCAAAATGCTGCTTATGTAATTGGTATGGTAGAAGGTCCATAGTTAGTGTGAAGTTATTGTCCATGATCAGAGACCTATTCAAGAGTGGATTTGAGGAGCTCAAACGTCTCCCATTGACCAGTGGTCGGCAAAGTGCGGCTCCAGAGCCGCATGTGGCTCTTTGGATCCTTAAGTACGGCTCTAGCACAAATAACCACGGAAGGCGCAATAATATTTTCATTTAAACAAAAACTTGGTAAGAAAAAAATTACATATTATTTTGATAAATTAAAATTCTTTTATAAATCAAGAACATGTATAATTTTTTGTTTTAGGTAAAAGATAGGTAGAGAGAGGTAATTAAAAAATTCTATATTGTTGTAAAAATACGTAACGAACATCGAGTTTAATTTTATTGGTTTTCGTAAACGTAAACACAAACCATGTACAAGCTACCGGCTGAAATTGTTCGTATGTTTTGGCGTACTCCAGTGTGATACAAAGGTACCACAAGCATGCACGCATATATTTTTTCTAAAGTAGTGGGGGTACAAATTGGCATCATAGACCAGCTGTTGCAGTGTGAACAGTTTTGTCTTATCTACCGTGTCTGCCGTTGCCCTGTCTTATTAAAAAGTTGCTGTATTTTTCAATCTAGCTGCACATCTTACAGGTATTTTTATACGATTTTATTATACCTGCTATATATGTTTGTGGCTCCGGTACAAAATTTGTAATCGATTTTTCGATAACTTCTATTTCTCTAAATGTTGGAAGTTTTCTTCCATTTTTGGTCATATTAAAAGTTTTGTTATTCTGATGATGGAAGAAATTATTTTTTTCTTTTTATATAAAGCAGTTACATATATTAACCCTCTGGGTGGTTAGCTTCCTCCTGAAAAGTTATTCCGAAAGCGTTTACAGTTATTTTGCCGTTCGCTTTAAAAATGCAACGGTTTTCTTTCCTTTCTCCCTTTTAAAACTTGGGAGGTCGAACGGGGACAATTTTATGACTTAGTTCTGTCCCTTTGTCATGTAAGAACCAAGAGATCAATCGTTTACAGCTAGCTGTTAAGTTGCCTTGGGTGATCTTGTATGTCGGTCGTTTCCCCTATATATTCAGTCACATGTACTGAATATATAGGGGAAACAAAAAAAATTAAAACAAAATGAAGGGTAAAAAAAGGAAAAAATGAATTAAATAGTGTGTTAGTAGTTGAAAAATAATTATATTTTCTTCAAACAAAATTTATTTTTCTGCCATTTTTTAAAAATTAAAAAAATATATATATTTTGGTATTGCGATTTGAACCAGAAAAAAAAAACATCCTGTATTCATTTTTGAATATGAGAGTAAGAAAACGCGCTCACTTTCCTGTTTCTTAAAAAAGTAATGAGGTAAAAAGAGCAAAGGCCCTATCTCTTTTTTTAAACAATAACACAATAAATGGTGCATACGGTGATATACAAACGATGATTATATATTTATGAAATAAAACCGATCTTTCTCTATTCAATTATATTTTTAACTTAAAATAACATAAAAAAGGATTTCAATACTTTTAATTTATTTTAATTAAAATCATATAAATGATATTTTTTTGTAAGCTGAATATTTTTCGGAAAAAATCTAAATTTTCTTTCCTAGTGTTCTCCTTTTCGAACTTCTTGTATTAAATAAAAATTTCTTTTCTACTTTGGCATTTGTGATGGACATAACACACATTCAGTCAATAATTTTTAATTTTAATGGGGGATATACTTCTTCAAATGCGCATGACAGTACTTCTAACCATATTCTACTCAAGTTTAATTTCTTATCTTTCTGTTTCTTTTATTACAAGGAAAAATGTCACACATCGATAACTACATTTTCACACAATTCAGTCATTGCAAATTCTATCGTGAGAAAAGTTCTCCCTAATTAATTTTGTCTTTCAAAACAGTACACTTAAAAAAATTTTGTTCAGTGAAGTTAACCGACAGTTCCACAATGTATCCATACCAAATTTTAAAAACAATTTTAACATTTTGAAATGTATCCTGTATTAAATTTTTTGAGTATACACAAATATTTCCTGCTGTATGGAAGACATAGTATGAGATGTGGTGTGTGGTTTTGAAAGAATGATTTCGTATGTGTAGACTATTTTTGAAAATTTAAATATCACTAAAGCTGATCATATAACTGCAAATGAACCTTATTTTAATGTGTGCTGGTATCAAAATAAAACAGTTTAAAATATTAAACAGCCTATGGGTTTATATTCAATATCAAACTATTCTCAAAATGGTTTACAACTTCTATTCAAATTGTAAGGAAACTGTAATATAAGTATATCTTACTGCAGTCAAAAATATTCATAATATGAAAATATCCTATTCCTCCACTTATTTCAGTACATTTTAAAAACTGTAGCTGAATGCAATTTTCTATATTTATAAACGAGGCATAAAAGCTCCCACAGGCGTAAAAATGTCTTTATCATTTTTAAATATACTACTATAAAACGTATATGGATTGTAAGATCAGTACTAAAATCCTAAAAGCTTTTAGAGGAGCAAAAAACATGTAATTTCGGATTGATGAAAATTTTAATATAATACACAAATATACATGTTATTAAGCAAATACATTTGGAAAATCAAACTTCCTTCTGAAATAAACGTAATTGAAAGAAAAATGTTTAATTGCAAATGAGTGGAAATACATGTTTATCTAAGGGATATCCCCAAAGTGAGGCAATCCTCAAACTTAATACTCAAACTCAATGACACAACAATCCAGGAGGGCCAGGAACTACTATGCTCATGCCAATATACGTGACCATTGGGCGCTGAGGTGCATGAACAGATGTCCCGATTTGGTGGTCTGTCTGAAGAGAGACCTTTAGTGCTTAAGACCCCAAGCAAGCTTGGTACTCATTTATCGACCCAATGTAGCGGGAATAAAAGGCAGAGTCGACCTTGCCCAGCCCGTTAATAGAACCCCAGACCTGTGGTGTGGAAGCACTATACACTACCACTCGACCCTATTCGGTGAAAAATAAAACTTAATGTTAGAATCTTATTTAATTCCCTAATGAATGAGGGAGTCCAAACTTTTTTTTTCATGTAAACTGTTTAGACGGAAATGGTTAATTATGAACATTTCACAAGTTGCATAAATTAAAATTAACCGTTATAGTTTACATAAATTTTTAAGAGTGCAAAAGGTGTATTTTGGCTGCACGAATTAATTTTAAAAGCAATATGGTTATGAAAAAGTAGTACAAATCTATCTAAAGTAGGGTTGGCTACCTCAGATATTGTCAAACACAACAATGTATTGGAAGCCAATTCCACAATTCGTTGTTATAAAAATGTATGGAAAATTACAAGGCTTATTTTTGCATTTGTAATTTGTATATATATTTTTTTCCTGAGAACTTTCAAAGCTAGAGCGGCATCCATCGAAACCGCGGATCCCTCTCTGTTTTTCCAGATCGCCCCTGACTAAGCCGGCTCTGCCATAGTAAGTGAAAATGCCGTATTTTGTTTGTCAAGATCATTTTATAGTATACTGCATTTTTCATGTATTTTAGATGGTCGTTTTATATTTTCTACATCAATATCTTAATGTCTGAATTTAAAATTGCATAAAATTCTTGACATTCGCATAAATGACCGTTATAATTTTTATTAGTATATGAATGTGTCATCAAACGATTACATGACTATTATTAACATATTATTTTAACCATTTAATTAATAAAGTATAACATAACGCACACAAATTTTCTGAACTTTAAAATAAATACTTCGAAAACTACTTCAGATATACTCAAAATTTTTCATTCCTGCGCTTTAGCTTCTCATTTTTGCTTCTATGTAAAACTTTATTGCATATTCGTCAATTTTTTTAGTATATTTTTTGCTCTTAGCATGCAGTTTTCAACTGAATTGTATGAAATATTCGAAATATATTTAAAAATACCAAAGAAGCTATATAATAAAATTTGAAATTTATATTATACTCAAATAATTGCTAGAACTTATGGTAAATAATTTTTAACTGCGCGATACATTTTTTTTTTCGAAATTTCAAATGGAATTTCTAACATAAAATTTCTAGCTTTATACGGTCGAGATTTCAAAAAATATCCAGATTTTAATTACTTATTCAGTTAGCCTTTAAAAAAAGATAAATGTTGAGGTATTTTGCATAAATAGATATTTTTGAAGAATAATTCGAATGTTTTTGAATAGCTCTAATTTAAAATTGATTTTTATGTTTATTTATATGCATAAATGTAGGAAATAGTATTTAATTAATTTCGAATAATTAGAATGTTTTAAATTTTCAATATACTTCGAGTGAGAGAGATGTAAGAGATGGCGGCCCCAAACAAACCAAATTGAATCGAGGCATTTCAGTGCCCAATGAAAGAATTCGGAGCGACGACGTCAGACGCATATAGTCCCTGAGCGCGAGAGCATTTTTTGGGACTGGCACACCGGACACGAACGAAGTAAGGTCGACGCCCTCTTAGCAACTTTGCCTCCGTAAACAACGCTTATTTAGGCCTAGCGATGTTTGACGCCCCCATCTCACAGGTGAAATCCTGCTCTCGTTTCGAACTATCTTTCATTTATTTTCTTGTAAATAATTCAAAACTGTAAATATATAGCCTGTTCCTTATCTTAATAAATTAATTGTTCCTTAAACGCGCGCACGCGGCTTATGCTTTCCTTCGTCCAAAATTTCATCATTACCCCTAGACACCGTCCCACAAATTGGGGACTTCGGCCGAGATTTAAACTCGTTTCTTCGTATTAAGCATTTGCCTATATATAGCAAATGCCTTATTCATTATTTTTTCTTCGTGTTCACCTTTCAACGGCTTTTTTTCAAAACGTCGAGACCTTACCCGTTCGTCGGTGTCGATTTCAACTCCCTTTCTAATGTATTTTTTTAGTTCATTTTAGAAAAAGCCCGGCAGCGATCCCAAGAACGTCGTCATCCATTCCAGTGAAAATCAGCTTGCAGCGTTCAAGAATTTCGTCGTGATCCATTCCCGTCATCATCGAAAATCAGTGAATCGCCAGGTCAGTGCGGTACTTTCCTATCAAATAACGATTGCATAAATAATGTACGAAATGATCATCTGTCCATGTTATTTTAAAATTTGTTTTCATGTGATTAATAACTAAGAATCATAAATATTTTATTTCCTTCTCGTATCAATTCGTCTCATAGAAGTATTTTACAATAAAAGATTTTTACAATAAGATATATTTAATTAGCGGTAATTGCGACTAAGTGAATGATTTAGTTATGAATAAGGATGATTTGTAAAAATAATGATTTCTTTTATTTGATTTTCTCAATATTAGAAAATTGTCTTATTCTTTTTGATTCCTCGAAAATAAGATTTAAACATTGGTAAAATATCTTTATCTCTTGTGTACAAACATAGTTTTAAATAATATTTCTAGCAATTAAGGAAATAGGTATTTTGTTTAATTTTTTTAAATACTTTTTACGAATATTTTGTGGTTTTCTTTTAGTTTGTGATATATTATTATTAGTTTTAAAAAAAATACTGCTCTGCTATAAATTCTTCAATATATTTTTATTGATTATATTTCAAGAAATTAAGATATTACTCTGTCATAATTTTTCAATTTCGTTGTATGAATATTTTTAGAGTCGATTTCAGAGTTTTTCAGTATTTGTTCATTTTATTAATATATCTGTTATAATTGTACTTTATTTACGTTTTATCTTTCCTCTTGTTTGCGTAAAAGAGCTTTTTCTGCGTTATTGGATAAATTTTTCACATCTGGATTAAGTATTTAAAAAAAAATTAAACTTAGTTTAAAATTTTAAATTTGTTCTCTGAACCACCACTCTTGATCTTTTGTTGCAAAAAATGGCATTTCTTCTCTCGAAGAAAAAAGAGGATTTAATAGAACTCGCCGAAGAGTTAGGGTTGATCGTCGAAGCAGGCTTAACTAAACCCAAACTAAAGGATCTCATCGTAAAAAGCCCAGATTACGTCGAAGAGGATGTTAAAGTAATGTTCGATAGCATCGTGAAGGATCGCATACGTACAGAAGAAAAAGAGGAGAAATTGCGACGAGAAGAGCGAGAATATGAACTAGAAAAATTACGAATACAGGCTGAAAAGAATGTCAATACTATGAATAACTCCGAAAACGCGCAAGCACCGAAACTGATTTACGAAACTTTTCATAAGTTTAATATGAAGGACGATATTAGCTTGAACCTGACTTTATTTGAACGACATGCGGAATTAACATTCTTGCCAAAGAAGGACTGGGTACAAAAGCTTATAGGACTGATTCCTATCGACATTGCTCATTTGATTGCCAGAGAGCCAGCGGATAAATGCAACGATTACAACCACGTTAAGAGTTTACTGCTAAAAAGGTTCAAGTTATATCCGGAGAAACTTCGTCAACTCTTTATTTCTCACCGAAAATCTAATGAACGAACTTGGCAAGATTTTTTCTACGAAATACAAACGTACTTCGATGGATGGATTTCCGGTTTAAATGTAGAAACTTTCGACCACAGCTGCGAGAACTAATTATAGCCGACCAAATAAAGAAGAATGCACAGTACGAGTTTCAGGAACACTTTTTAGATCAATGGTCTACTATTAGTTCACCTGCCGAGATAGCGGAAAAATTTGAAGAGTATGAAAGTGTCCGAAGAACATTAAGACCGAAATTCTACAACTCATTTGCCAAAGGAAGATACGAAGCCAGCGGATCAAGCGATACTTACTTTCAAAGAACTGAATATCTCCAAGGTGGAAGTAATAGGCGTGAGAAAAAACATTTTCAATTGAACGGTACCTCCTACTCCGGGAAAACTACTACTACTGTAAAGGACCAGGTCATTATGCCGTGGATTGTACGAAGCGCCCCAAATGTTCGAAAATTAATACCTCAACAGACTCATCAATCCAAATCTGCTCACGAACCTCTCGAGAAAGAATTAAGACGAGAAAAATAACCATAGGGAACAAGATTATTGAAACTCTCATTGACAGCGGCAGTTCAGTTTCGCTCATTCGAGAAGATGTAAGCAAAGGAATCATCGAACCGTCGAAACTCTCGAAAGACATTGCAGTATTGATCGGACTGGGGAAGTACGAAGTCAAAACGAAAGGGTCGTTCCAGAGAAAGATTGAACTAGATGGAGAACAATATTTTCTGACGTGGCATGTCGTACCTACGCCGAGTTTGAAATTTCAAGCAATAATAGGTTCAGATATACTGGAGCAAGCCTCTGTCTGCTTCTATAAAGAAAGTGTTCAGTTCCGAAAACATGAGGATAAAAATTGTTTCCTGCAAATGCAAGTTTACGAAGCAGAAGTGGAAGACGAAATTGTAGTTCAACATGTTACCAATCCACGAATACGAAGACAACTGCTTGAATTAATCTCCAACTATGAGCCAAAGAAGACCGAAATGACAAATGTGTGTCCATGAGAATTATCCTGAAAGACGACATACCGGTTTACCAACCTGCACGCCGCTTATCATTTTCTGAGAATCAAGATGTCAACAAGCAAATCGACGAATGGTTAGAACAAGGGATTGTAAGACCAAGCTCACATCCGAATATGCGAGTCCAATTGCATTAGTTAAGAAGAAAGATGGTACCACTCGGTTGTGTGTGGATTACAGAAAACTGAACCGTAAATTAGTCAAGGATCGCTTTCCATTGCCGTTGATAGAGGATGTATTAGATAAAACTACAGGGAGCCAAAGTGTACACAACGTTAGATTTAAAAAATGGATTTTTCCATGTTGACGTTAATGAAGATTGCAAGCACCTCACTTCCTTCGTTGTTCCAGACGGACAATTCGAATTTAATAAAGTACCTTTCAGTCTAAGCACCAGCCCTAGCGTATTTCAAAGATATGTGTATAGTATCTTCAGAGATCTCATGCGGAAAGGCGTTGTAATAATTTACATGGATGATTTGATAATTCCTGCTAAAGATGAGAAAGAAGGTTTAGAAAAACTAAAGGAAGTATTAGAGGTCGCCTCGAAGTATGGCTTAGAAATGAAGTTTAAAAAATGTCAATTCCTAAGAAGAAAAGTGGAATTTTTGGGTCACATCGTCGAAAATGGGACAATATGTCCTTCAATTGCAAAAACAATAGCCGTCAAGAAGTTTCCGGTACCAACGACAGTCAAACAAGTCCAGAGCGTTTTAGGACTCACCGGTTATTTTCGAAAATTTATTCCAGCGTACTCTCAAATAGCGAAACCATTGAGTGACCTAACAAGGAAAGACAATCCATTTATCTTCGAGCAACCCCAAATGGAAGCATTCGAAAAGCTTAAGAAATTGTTGATTGAAAGTCCAGTATTATAAGCATTTTTCAGCAAGGAAGAACTACCGAATTACACACCGATGCGAGTCAACAAGGATATGGCGCCGTTTTACTCCAAGAAGCAGAAGACGGAAAATTACATCCTGTCCAATATATGTCGCAGAAAACGACTCCAGCAGAAGAAAAATATAGTAGCTATGAACTGGAAGTTCTCGCTGTTGTCAGCGCCTTAAAGAAATTTCGCACCTACCTTCTGGGGAATCCTTTTAAAATCATAACGGACTGTTCAGCTTTTCAAAAGACTATGGACAAAAAAGATTTAGTTACTCGTATAGAGAAAGATGAGCATTACTGTTAGAAGAGTACGACTACGAGATTGTACATCGTTCCGGCCAGAGAATGCAACATGTAGACGCTCTGAGCAGGTACCCAGTCACCATAATTACAAGCGATACTCTCACCGCAAGACTACAAAGAGCCCAACAAGAAGACGAAAATATTCAAATTTTAAAGTCACTAATAGGAACAAATAATGCTACGGACTTTTTTACTAAAAATGAAATATTATACAAATAAGTAGATGGCCGCGAATTAATAGCTGCACCAAGGGATATGCAAACCGAGCTAATCAAGTTAGCTCATGAGAAAGGGCACTTCTCATCCGCTAAAACAGAAGAAATTGTAAAACGAGAATTTTTTATACCTAATTTAAGCAAACAAGTACAAAACGTGATCAATAACTGTGTACCTTGTATTCTAGCCAACAAAAAGTGTGGGGAAAAAAAGAAGGATTCCTAAATCCTATTCCAAAAGAGGACGTGCCATTAAGCACTTATCATGTAGATTTCATTGGACCTTTGTCGTCTACCAACAAAAGATATCAACATATCCTCACAATAATTGATGCCTTTACTAAGTTTACCTGGCTTTATCCCGTAAAATCCACCACCCTAGAAGATGCCCTAGATAAATTAAAGTTATAACAAAAGACTTTCGGCAATCCCAAAAGAATGATAACAGACAAGGGCTCTCCTTTTAACTCCAAAGGATTTGATGACTATTGTACCGAAGAGAACATCCAAAATCTGCGGATCACCACCGGCGTACCCCGAGGGAACGGTCAAGTGGAGAGAATCCACCGAACTCTAATCCCTGTTTTGACCAAGTTGTCAATCGACGATCCTACAAAATGGTACAAATTCGTAGACCGACTTCAAAGAATTCTAAACAGCACCTCCAACCGAAGTACCAAGTGGTCTCCATTTGAACTATTGACTGGCGTTACCATGAGAAATAAGGAAGACCTTTACATGAGAAACCTATTAATGGAAGAGATGGTAGAAGAATTGCAGGAACAGAGGAACCAACTACGACAAGATGCGAAAAGAAATATTCAGAAGATTCAAGCAGAAAATAAAAGAACCTACGATAGGAAACGCAAGAAGGCACCTAGGTATCAAAAGGGAGACTTAGTGGCCATTCAGAGAACACAATTCGGATCGGGTTTAAAATTAAGGCCTAAATTTTTAGGACCCTATAAAATAATCGAAGTTAAACCTAGAGATAGGTATAATTTAGAAAGAGTAGGTAACCATGAAGGTCCTAAATTAACCTCTTCTTCCGCCGATTTAATGAAATTTTACTCACCAGGATGAGAGATGGAGCGTTTTTTAATTCATTATTGTGTACTGTGTTTCTCTTTTATTTTTATCTATTGTCACTGTTATTTTTCGTTTGCGTGAATTGTATTGAATTTTCTTATGTTTTTTAAATTTTCAATGTTCATTTATCTAGTGATGTTATAGGCCAAATTATTCTGTTATGTCAAATCACTGGGGTCAGTGATTCCAGGATGGCCGAACTTGTAGGAAATAGTATTTAATTAATTTCGAATAATTAGAATGTTTTAAATTTTCAATATACTTCGAGTGAGAGAGATGTAAGAGATGGCGGCCCCAAACAAACCAAATTGAATCGAGGCATTTCAGGGCCCAATGAAAGAATTCGGAGCGATGACGTCAGACGCATATAGTCCCTGAGCGCGAGACCATTTTTTGGGACTGGCACACCGGACACGAACGAAGTGAGGTCGACGCCCTCTTAGCAACTTTGCCTTCGTAAACAACGCTTATTTAGGCCTAGCGATGTTCGACGCCCCCAGGTGAAATCCTGCTCTCTTTTCGAACTATCTTTCGTTTATTTTCTTGTAAGTAATTCAAAACTGTAAATATATATAGCCTGTTCCTTATCTTAATAAATTAATTGTTCTTTAAACGGCTTATGCTTTCCTTCGTCCAAAATTTCATCATTACCCCTAGACACCGTCCCACATAAATGTCTACTGTAAATATTTTCGTATATTTTTGATTACCACTTATTCAAACATTCAAGTTATAAAAAATATGTGGGAAAATCTTCATTCATGTTGCCTTTGATGTAAACTGAAGTTCAAGCACTTAAAATTCAAATATAATTCGGTGTATTTTAATAATATATAACTAGGCACTGTACGTAAACTTCCCTGAACACTTGGGCTTTGAAATCTAAAAAAAACTAATAGATCTTAATTAGTTTTTTTTTCGTTATTATTTTTATCAAAGTGAAAGAAAATGTTTCAAATTATTTGATGAAGTTTAAATTTATTCATTTTTAGTGGTTCTAAAGTTGAAAAGGTTTCAAATTTTAAAGTGTTTGGTGTTTTATTAATTTTTTTTGGCATCTTATAATGAAATAATCATGTTTCAAAAACTGGAAAGCATTGATTAAGATAAGAAAAATGAAGCGAAAGAATATACTTAAAAAAGATATAATTTGTCTAACTATATAAAATAGCAGATTGCGCTGACACGCCCCAACTTGTTACAGTTTCAAATTAATATGAAACCAAAAGGGAATTCTAACATATTATACTTATGCGTTGGGACTTTTCAAAACTTTTAAAATACAAGCTAACAAACAAATACTTCCTGGGGTCTAAAGAAATTCCCCCCCCCCGATTTTTACGATTGCTCCAGGGTCAAAACACGGGGTTCCCTGCGAGCCATAAAACTTCCTATCAGTGTCCTGCTGCGTTGCTTCCACCGTCCCTAATTATCTTTCAAGATATTAAACCTTTAAACAATTCTTTTAAGCATGTTAGTTTTTGAGGAGGAAAAATAATTTATTTTTACGGAATGATTTATTATTCCACATTGATAAAATATCAGCTCACATGGTGAATCAGTATTACATAGAAATTGTACAGTTATTCATCCAGCTTATAATAAAAATCGTCATGGAATGAGGGAAACCATTTGATGGATTAAATTATCTTATTTATTAACAAAGCGTTTCAAAAGATATAAAGCAGCCGCGGTAGCCTAGTGGTCAAGGAATAAGATCGTGATTGGCTTTGTGATACGTTGTGGTAAAATGTATAATGTTGTTGTAGTTTCCCCAACAGACGTATTCTTAAGGACAGCACTTTTATTCAATAGAAACATGTAAATTTTAAAATTGAAGGACCCACGCGGGTAACGTTTCAAAATGGCCTCCGACCTAACGCGCCGGTGCCGAGAAACTCTCTCTTCTTATACAAAAAAAAAACACATTATTCCCGGAGGGGAGCACAGTACGCCTCCTGGTGAAGGGAGGAAACACTTCAGGCTTGTCACGAGTTCGATCCCAGAACCACTAAAGACCCACCGTGTTGGGGAAGCGATGGTGTGGTTCTCCTGTTGGTGTGGTAGTTAGGAGAGAGGGGCAGCTCAGGTGTCGTCCTCGTCACTTAACCATGGTTCAAATTAACAAGGGCCGTCGCCAAAAGCCCTTGTGTTGCTGAACAGCGTGACGTGAAAATTCACTCACTCACTCAAAAAATATAAAAAATTATTGAAGAACATGTTAAAAATTTTCGATTGAAGAGTCAAGAGCGAAGATCGGATAGATCTTTATATCTTCCGGTCCTTTTATATCTGTCGTTAGAGCCCCCATATTCCTCTCGTACAGAAAATATGAATTTAAATGGAGAAATGTTCTAATTTGGAAGGAGAAAAACAAATACTCTCTGTTTAGCTGATCAAGTTTCCAGGTTCAAAAGTCCGCCCAATCGGTATAGTGACACTGACTGCTGAGCCAGTGTCTGGGCTTGAATCCCAGAGAAGTCATGATGTTTGTAAATGTAGAATGCCCGCGCGGCATGTAGGCACACTAAATATTCGTCGAATCGCAACTCCTCTCGAGAGGTTCGTCGAAGGGAAATAGAGGTGGAAAGCCCCTTACCACCCCCAAGGCAAGGGGCAATTTGAGGTCTCCCTCAAATTGGGGTAGAATCATGCCAAATTGTACTTGTATGGTGCTCAAAACTGTGGATAACGACAGACGTAAAACTAGCCCTTTGCCATGATGAATTTCGTAGGCCTAGATCTGACTCCGTCGATAAGGAGACACTGGCAACAACAAATAATTTCCAAATAGCAAAAAATAGCCCCACTGAAAGGCTTTTCGGTAAAACCAATGTTTGATGAAATATTCAAATGTGCCGAAATCCCAGAAATAATTTGTAATCAGTGCAGGTTTATCCATTGGGCGCCCAGAGGCCCGGATAATCTGAACCAGATTTTCTGGTTATAAATTTCGACCCGCCACTGCTAAGGGGACCCGTAGACTTTCTGCACCAGGACCCGAACTGAGCTTAAACTGGCACTGTTTGTAATGATCAGGGGAATTGCCCATGCTTGAATGTTAGGGTTTGATCAGTTTTTTTTCTTTTTGGCTGCATATTGACAACCGAGCCTTTGTAGACACCACAGGTCCCCAGATGTGAAAGCCATTCGGCGATGGCACCATCTAGTGGTGGCTCTCACTACCAAATTTGGACGTTTGGATTAATTTTAATTGACATGTCAGACTCTAATTATAGCCATGATTTAATTTTGCCGAGAGTACCAGAGCCAAATTGATACTCAAGGGATCTTTTACATGCTCATATCACATGCGTGCCTACGATTTTCGCATAAAGAAATTCTATCAACTCCAGCCGGAATCGAACCCACAACCTCGTGGGTTGTGGAAGGATTACGAAGTGGATTACGAAGCGGACACGCTGCCTCTAAACGAGCGCCATGATAAACTAAATCAAAAGGAGTGTTAGTTTGATTTGATTTTAATTAACATCGCCTTTTGAAGCAACACGAGAGCTTCTGGCGACATACTTGTAATTTTGAGCCACGGTCAAGTGACGGGGATGATGCCTTAGCTGGTACACCTCTCTCCAAATTTCCATGCCCCGCTACGGAAGGACTTTGAGCCTCGACACATTTAATGTGCATCAACCCCTCTACACGTGGGTCTTCATTGGCATCAGGACTTAAACTCGAAACAAGATAGCTAACATTTGACAATCTCGACAAGGAGCAATAGAATAGCTTGTAATTTTGTATTTGTGTGTTCGATTATTTTCTCTGAACTTTAGATGTAAGTGTCATGACCAAAATAATTACCAAATGCATACGCAAAGTGGTGTGGAGTGGCCTCCTTATTCCCCAGATTAAGAGCAAATATGTCTCCTATTACCAACAAAACGAATTCATCATAAACATAAGCTTATCGTTTATTTTTAAACAATTGTTTATTGGAAAATGTCGCTGTTATATCCATTCGCTTTTTTCTAGGCTTAGCTTGTTCAAGATGATTTTGCTATCGAATATTGTAATTGAAATTACTAATTAAAATTTTTACTGGAAATGTACTAGTCGATTTTAATTTTGGAACAATTTTCCAAATCAGCTTGGATAATTTTTTTTATCTGAATTTGATCAGCACCAAAGAGAAGGATAATTTTTGTATTAGATTTTTAAACCGATCTGTTTCTCTTCAGATTATATTCGTAATGCAAAAAACAAAGTAAAATAAACGCGTTATCTAAATGTTCCACCCTTTATCTTATGTTCTTACAAAAAACGCTAGTATAATTTTTAAGCCACTAAAGAGATAAGGGTATAGCTGTGCACATTGGACTTATCATGCACGTCGACAATTTCTATATCAACTTGTATTTCAATAGCGATTTCATCAGAATTTGTGTCTTTCAAAAGCATTGGTATCATCATCGTCAGATAAAACGATATAAAACTCCAAATCAACCATTGTTTACGAGTATATTGAGAGACGCCCGTTTCCTTTCCATGTTATCAGTTTAAAAAGATAACTTGAAACGAATGCATTTAAACGAGAATGAAATAATAATCTAAAATACACATCCACTGGCGTAGCTAGTCTCGAGTGGGTCCCGAATCAAAATTTCTTAGGGGCCTTTCTTGTGAACCCTTAATATTTAATGATTTTTTTCCTACACATTTTGAGACCCCAGAATCTTGGGGGTCTCGTATCATTGATAAGGTTTATACAGCGGTAGTTACAGCCTTGATTTTAGCAGAATCCTTTTAGCTGATACTGTTATTATTTAGCAATGACAGATATTCAACAACTATTTTTGTTGCCAGGTCGGGCACAAAAATATGATTGATACTGTAAATTAATGCAATAATGATTTTTAAAAAAAATCAGCACTTATTTGTATTTTTCAATTCCTACTATTAGCTCACACTCTCTATTTATTTATTTATCTTGGTGGAATTTAGAATCGTTAATAAAATATACTTAAAAGCGTTCAATTGAGCTGAAATTTTATATACATGATTATTTTGGATGACAGTAAAGTAATTTAATGATAAATGTTCATGCTTATCGCAAAAACCGTGCGCCAGACGGCGCTGTCTGTGTATCTCCAGTTACTATGTGTTTAGGTGAATTAAAATAGAGAGTGTTTTACAGTCCATGTGTGAGGTGTGTTACTGAGCTATTCCGGGTGTAGTGATCAAACATTTTGGTCCGTCTAGCCGGAGTTCAACAAGCAACTATGGTTTTTGTGCTTTATTAGTTGAGTATGTGGTGGTGAAATTTGTGAATAGGTGAGTGTTTCTATTCTTAATGATGGTTTTAGGAATTCTTTGGTTGTGTTCGCTAAAGTTGATGTTAATAGTTGAATAGTTTTAACGGATATCATGGTTGAAATTAGTATTTGTAGATTTTGTGTTGATTGTGATATTCTTGTTGTGTGTTTTTGTATACTTTCCTATTCTCAATAGTGTAATTTAGGTGCTTTCAGTTCCGAGTAGTGCATTTAGTTCTGAGATTGTGGATAGCATATTACAAATGCTTTTTGGTTGAAAATAGTGTATGTTGTGTAGATGTTGTGACAAAATAAGTTTAAAAATGGCGTTGAAATTAAATCTAAAGAAAGACGAGCTTCTCTCGGTTGCTGTGGAAATGGGTTTGGGGATTCCTAGCAAAGCTAAAATAATAGATTTAAAAAAAGTTAATTGAATCAAGTGACGTGTATAAAAATGATATTGAATTTGTGCGTAGTCTTGTTGAAAATGCTTTAGAGAAAAGTAAACAAGAGGTTGAGAGAAATGAGCGCGAGGCTGAAATTCAATTAGAAAAAATTAAATTATCGCAGATTGAAAAACAATTAGAATTGGCGAAGGTTAGGAAGGAATCCGAAAAAAATCCTCAAACTCTTGAAAGCGGAGAACCAAGCTCCATAACTGATAAATTGGAGAGTTTGGTAAAAAGCATTAAAACTGACAATTCAAGTACCGGTTAGGTCAGAGTCCTTTAATTTATTTTTTCAATCTTTAGAAAAGGCATTCCAAATCAAATCCGTGCCTGATGAGCTAAACGCCGAAATTCTATTAAATATTTTAGGAGAAAGAGTCAATAATTTGCTAACATATGTGAGTCAAGAGGATTTAAGCATGTTAAAATTAAAGAATTAATATTAAGAGAGTTTGAACCCACGCCTCAAGAATGCCTGAGTAACTTTAAAAAGGCTCGTAAACTACCATCCGAAAACTATGTTCAGTTTGCTTCCCGCTTAAGTGCAACTTTCGATTATTATTGTCAGTTGCGTAAAGTTAATGAATTCCGCTCTTTGTGTGATCTAATAATTTCAGATAAAATATTCGAAACGCTAGATAGAGATACGATGAATCATATTGCAACGAAACAGGGAGAAACATATTTCAAGCCTCAACAGCTTGGGAGGGAATGTGATGTCTATTTATCCGCGAGAGGAAAGGTTTCGAATGATTTAATAAGCAGAAATCCAGGGAGTGGAGGAAATAGACTGCAGACGGTTGGCACTTGGCGGCAAGAGAGAAACTCGTCGAATGTTTTCGTGGCCTAAACCAAAACAAATTGTGTTCTATGTAAGGGTAATAATTTTCATCACCTTTTTAAGTGTTATCAGTTTAAGAAACTGTCAGTTGAGGATAGAGTAGAGGTAGTTAAACGGAATAATCTTTGTTTTCGTTGTTTTTTACCTCATAGATTGAAGGAATGCCGTTCAGAGAAAAATTGTTTTTGCCTTAGACCTCATAATAGCTTGATTCATTTTTCACGTGACAAAACTAGGAATCCCACTCCCACTAGTAATTTAAATTTGGATGCTTCTACTTTTGTTCCAGGGCAGATTGAAGAATCAGTTGAAGCAAATTTCCAAGCGCAGTTTGTGGCGACTGGGTTTGAGAAAGGCAGACTAAAGAATGTGCTTTTGAGTACTGTTCACGCGCTTTTTTTTGTTAAAGATAAATACTCTCAATGGGTGGAGGTCAGATGCTTGTTAGATGAAGGATCGCAGTCTTGTTTATGTACGAGGGCATGTGCTGAGAAGTTGCAGCTGAAAATGGAGAAAATAAATACAGTGGTTTCGCGCGTTAATGATGCTTCTATGGTTGTTAAAAATTGCGTAAAAATTTCCGTTGCAAATAAAGCCAAAACTTTTGAGAGTGAGTTAATGTTGTTAGTAGTTAATAAGATTACAGCTCTCATTCCAAAGGAGGTGATTGATGTAGATGTTAATGTTTCAGAGTTTCTGGCCTTAGCGGATGATAAATTTAATATACCAGATAGAATTGATATGTTACTTGGTGCTGAAATCTTTTACGAATTGTTAAAGCCTGGAAAATTTTATTGTGATAATTCGCATTTAGTGTTACAAAATACGGTGTTTGGTTATGTTGTAAGTGGAAGTGTAGATCACACACAAGTTACAAAGAATCGCGTTCATTGCGGATTAATTGTTGATGACGATTTAAACAAAACACTGAAAAAATTCTGCGAAATTGAGGGTGTTCACATAGAGCCTAAGGTTGATACAGTGGTGTCCTTGTGTGAGGATCATTTTGTGCGCACTCATAGGAGGAATTGTGAGGGTAGGTATGTAGTATCGATGGCATTAAATAAAGATCCGCCTTGTTTAGGAAACTCCAAAGATATTGCTATTAGGCGACTTAATTAATTGTGGAAACGGTTGTCTCTCTCTAAGGATTCTAGGTATTTATCGTTGTATGCGGAATTTTTGAAGGAGTATGAGGAGTTAGGTCATTTGGAAAGGGTAGTTGAGTCAAGTGAACCACCCACACATTTACTACATACCCCACCATGGTGTATTACGCCCTGAAAAACTGACTACAAAACTAAGAATCGTATTTAACGGTTCATCCCCCATCACAACAGGCATAAGCTTTAATGACATTTTATTGAAAGGTGAAGTGAAGGAAGATGTGTTTGAGACAATATCTCGTTTTAGAAGACACAAATTTGCTTTTACGACTGACATCCAAAAGATGTACAGGCAAATATTTATAAATCCAGATCAGCAGGATTTGCAACGCATTATATGGAAACATGGACTAGATGCAGAAATTTCAACGTACCGACTAAAGACTGTCACTTACGGGCTGTCCAACGCACCCTTCCTTGCCATAAGGACCCTGCAGCAGTTGGCGAAGGATGAAAAATCGAGATTTCCTTTAGCTTCTGAAACCCTGTTCTATGATACCTACATGGATGATATTGTGAGCGGAGCGCCGGATTTGGAGACTGCTCAACAATTGCAATCGCAACTGAAAGATGCCCTGCAATCTTGTGGAATGAACCTTCGTAAGTGGTCATCTAATTCTCCTGAGTTATTAAATAGTTCGTTGTCATCAGACGTCGAGCATTCATTTTCTACTGACATTGACTTATCTGTGAAGACATTGGGAATTAGTTGGAAGCCATTTGAAGATTGTTTCGTGTTTAAGGTATCTGTTTCAGCTAAACATATATATACAAAACGTGAAGTTTTAAGTGTAATTGCTAAGCTATAAGACCCTTTGGGCTCCTTAGGCCCATTGATTGCGAAAGCAAAGGTGTTTCTGCAGCAATTATGGCAATTTAAACTGGATTGGGATGATGTGTTACCTAATTCAATTGCCAACGAGTGGAGAGAATTTGTGACAACATTAAAATGTATCGAGGAAATGAAAATTAACAGATTTATTATGGCTGACAATAATGTTAGAATCGTTCTCCAAGGATTTGCGGATGCATCTGAAGTGGCCTACGGAGCGGTCGTTTACCTACAGTGTTTTCTTCACAACGGTGCTGCCAAAGTGAGCATTCTTGCCAGCAAATCTCGTGTTGCACCAATTCGAGTTATTTCCATACTCGACTCGAGCTTTGTGCCTGTGTTTTATTAGCTCAACTCGTCAAGAAAATACGCTCCACCTTGAGGTTAAACATAAGTGATGTTGTGCTACATACGGATTCAGCTATTGCACTGGCATGGTTAAATACACCTGCCAATCTTTTAAAAACCTTCGTGGCCAATCGTGTCGCCAAGGTGCAAGAATTGACTGAAGGTTTCCAGTGGAACCATGTGTGCCATCTGTTCTCAACCCAGCAGATCTTGTGTCTTGGGGATTGCGCCCTTGTGACCTTCCAAATTTAAGGTTATGGTGGCATGGTCCACAATTCCTTGAAAAAGGTAAGTTGTCAAGTGAAGAAACAAGTTTGTCACCAGTTAAGGAATGCGAGTATTCTAAGGAACTGAAAACTGGTTCGAGTTCTGATATAATTACATCTAGTGTTTGTGTTTCAACTAATTGTGTATCTTCTATTTTATCTACTCTGTTACGTAAAAGTAATAGTTATATGAAAATTGTTCGAATATTTAGTTATGTGTTAAGATTTAGTAATAATGTAAACAAACGTAAACTAACATTGAGTGGTCCCCTTTCTGCTACAGATATAGACCAATCAAAAACTAAACTGATCAGAATGGTCCAAGAACAGGTTTTTTTGGCTGAGATTAAGAGCTTACAAAGTAAAGGAGTTGTCTCACCTAATACTAAACTTAGAAATTTAAACCCCTTTATAGACAGTGATGGATTACTAAGAGTTGCAGGACGGCTGAGTAATTCAGATTTACCATATGTCAATAAACATCCTGCAATTTTACCAGGAAATCATAATTTAACTGTTCAAATAATTGCCCATTTCCATAGAAAGAATCTGCATACTGGTGCTTCTTCTCTTCTACACTATGTAGGGAAAAGTTCTGGCCATTAAATGTCGTTCATTATGCAGAAAAGTAGTGCATGAGCGTCTTGTCTGTTTTAAAAACCGACCCCTTGTTACTTCTCTCAGCTAATGGGTAATCTACCCCGTGATAGAGTAGTCCCAGATTACCCGTTCAACTGTTCTGGTGTGGATTTTTGTGGCCCATTCATGATCAGGTACAAAAATCAAAGAAAAGGAATTTTGCATAAAATTTATATTTGTGTATTTGTATGTTTTGTGTCTAAAGCGATTCACATAGAAATTGTGTCGGATCTTACATCTGATGCTTTTATTGCTACATTAAAAAAATTTTTTAGTCGCATAGGTAAATGTGCTAAATTGTATTCCGATAATGGGAAAACATTTGTAGGTGCCAATAAAGAGCTCAAGAGATTTCTAAAACTTATTGAGGATTCAGATGATAATTTAGCAGGTTTCTTATTTGCTGGGGGTATAGAATAAAAGTTTATACCACCTAGAGTGCTATCCTTTGGTGGTCTTTGGGAAGCTTCGGTTAAGTCAATAAAGTACCATCTTAAGAGAGTTGTCAGTGGTTCAAATTTAACCTAAGAGGAATTTCTAACTGTTTGTATCCAAATAGAGGGAATTTTAAATTCCAGGCCACTGTGTGTGTGCCCTTTATCGAGCAATTCGGATGACTTGAACGCTTTAACTCCAGCCCATTTTTTGATAGGGAGGTCTATGACTTCTGTAATCGAGCCCAATTTAATTGAATTAAAAGAGAATGCCCTTAAAAATGGCAACGGATAACCAGACTAGTACAACTAATTTGGAATAAGTGGCACAGATGTTATCTTAGTGAATTACAACAGCGCAATAAATGGCAATTTAAAAAACAAAATGTTAAGGTGGGTGATTTGGTAGTTCTCATTGAAGACAATATGCCAACGTTTAAATGGCCTTTAGGGAGAATCACTGAGATTTATAGTGGCAGTGATGCACTAATAAGGGTTGTAAAAGTAAAAACACAATTTGGAGAATATAAAAGAGCCATTTCAAGAGTTTGTCTTTTACCTACGCCAGTTTGAATTTTGTCTCTGAATATTGTGTATTAGAATTTTTATATGTACCTTAATTTGTTTTACGTAATCCTATAGTATTTTATCGTTTAATGTTTTATTGTAATTTGTGTTATTGTTGAATGTATTACATGTCAACGCAGGGGAGAATGTTCATGCTTATCGCAAAAACCGTGCGCCAGACGACGTTGTCTGTGTTTCTCCAGTTACTATGTGTTTAGGTGAATAAAAATAGAGAGTGTTTTACAGTCCATGTGTGAGGTGTGTTATTGAGCTATCCCGGTTGTAGTGATCAAACAATAATTAATAAAAATTAATTGATTAAAACTAATTATTCAAAAAATTACAAATACAGCCACATTGGCATCATTTTTGGCGACTTGGGTCAAAATTTGAAAAAGTTTTTTTCTCACGTTTTAAAGCATTCAGTTGCACTGAAATTTTATATACACGATTGTTTTGGATGACAATACGATATTAATATTTATATTAATTGTAACTATTTAACCCTCTAAGCGGATAGCACGGAAAATTCTGTCAGTGTAAAGATGCTTCGAAAATGCACTGCACGGGTTATTCTGCCTTCAAGTAACGTTTTCAAAAGCGGATTAGCCGCACTTTTCTGAAATCCGTTCCCCCTTTTAAAGGTTTAACATCTTGAAAGATAATTAGGGACGGTGAAAGCAACACAGCAGGACACTGATAGGAAGTTTTATGGCTCGCAGGAAACCCCGTGTTTTGACCCTGGGGCAATCGTAAAAAATCGGGGGGAAATTACTTTAGACCCCAGGAAGTGTTTGTTTGTTACCTCGTATTTTAAAAGTTTTGAAAAGTCCCAACACATAAGTAAAATATGTTACAATTCCCTTTTGGTTTCATATTAATTTGAAACTGTAACAAGTTCAGGGCGTGTCAGTGCAATCTGCTATTTTATATAGTTAGACAAATTATCTTTTTTTAAGTACATTCTTTCGCTTCATTTTTCTTATTTTAATCAAAGCTTTCAGTTTTTGAAACATGATTATTTTATTATAATATACCAAAAAAATTAATAAAACACCAAACTCTTTAAAATTTGAAACCTTTTCAATTTTCCAACTACTAAAAATGAATAAATTTAAACTTCATCAAATCATTTGAAACTATTTCTTACACTTTGATAAAAATAATAACGAAAAAAAAAACTAATTAAGATTTATTAGTTTTTTTTTTTTTTTTTTTTAGATTTCAAAGCCTAAGTGTTCAGGGAAGTTTAAGTACAGTGCCTAGTTATATATTGTTATAATACCCCGAATTATATTTGAAATTTAAATGCTTGAACTTCAGTTTACATCAAAGACAACATGAATGAAGATTTTCACACATTTTTTTATAACTTGAATGTTTGAATAAATGGTAATCAAAAATATACGGAAACATTTACAGTAGACATTTATGCATATAAATAAACATAAAAATCAATTTTAAATTCGAGCTATTCAAAAACATTCGAATTATTGTTCAAAAATATCTATTTATACAAAACACCTCAACATTTATCTTTTTTTAAAGGCTAACTGAATAAGTAATTAAAATCTGGATATTTTTTGAAATTTCGACCGTATAAAGCTAGAAATTTCATGTTAGAAATTCCATTTGAAATTTTGAAAAAAAAATGCATCGCGCAGTTAAAAATTATTTACCATAAGTTTTAGCAATTGTTAGAGTATAATAAAAATTTCAAATTTTATTATATAGCTTCTTTGGTATCTTTTAATATGTTTCGAAGATTTCATACAATTCAGTTGAAAAGTGCATGCTAAGAGCAAAAAATATACTAAAAAAATTGATGAATATACAATTACAATAAATTCTTACATAAAAGCAAAACTGAGAAGCTAAAGCGTAGGAATGAAAAATTTTGAGTATATCTGAAGTAGTTTTCGAAATACTTATTTTAAAGTTCAGAAAATTTGTGTGCGTTATGTTATACTTAATATTAATTAAATGGTTAAAATAGTATGTTAATACTAGTCATGTAATCGTTTGATGACACATTCATATACTAATAAAAATTATAATGGTCATTTATGCGAATGTCAAGAATTTTATGCAATTTTAAATTCAGACATTAAGATATTGATGTAGAAAAAATAAAACGACCATCTAAAATACATGAAAAATGCAGTATGCTATAAAATGATCTTGACAAACAAAATACGGCATTTTCACTTACTATGGCAGAGCCGCCTTAGTCAGGGGCGATCTGGAAAA
Source organism: Trichonephila clavipes (assembly GCA_019973935.1). NCBI lineage: Eukaryota > Metazoa > Arthropoda > Arachnida > Araneae > Nephilidae > Trichonephila > Trichonephila clavipes. Next base: position 541,885 of record BMAU01018694.1, on the reverse strand, counting down.
ACAGAGAGAGAACCGCGGTTTTTTGATGGATGCCGCTCTAGCTTTTAAAGCTCCCAGGAAAAATTATATATATATATATAAATTACAAATGCAAAAATAAATCTTGTAATTTTCCATACATTTTTATAACAACGAATTGTGGAATTGGCTTCCAATACATTGTTGTGTTTGACAATATCTAAGGTAACCAACCCTACTTTAGATAGATTTGTACTACTTTTTCGTAACCGTATTCCTTTTAAAATTAATTCGTGCAGCCGAAATACACCTTTTGTACCCTTAAAAATTTATGTTAACTATAACGGTTAATTTTAATTTATGCAACTTGTGAAATGTTCATAATTAACCATTTCCGTCTAAACAGTTTACATGAAGAAAAAAAAGTTCGGACTCCCTCATTCATTAGGGAATTATATAAGATTCTAACATTAAGTTTTATTTTTCACCGAATAGGGTCGAGTGGTAGTGTATAGTGCTTCCACACCACAGGTCTGGGGTTCTATTAACGGGCTGGGCAAGGTCGACTCTGCCTTTTATCCCCGCTGCATTGGGTCGATAAATGAGTACCAAGCTTGCTTCGGGTCTTAAACACTGAAGGTCTCTCTTCAGACAAACCACCAAATCGGGACATCTGTTCATGTACCTCAGCGTCCAATGGTCACGTGTATTATGATGGGCACAGTAGTTCCTGGCCCTCATGGATTGTAGTGCCACTGAGTTTGAGTCTTAAGTTTGAGGATTGCCTCACTTTGGGGATACCCCTTAGATAAACATGTATTTCCACTCATTTGCAATTAAACATTTTTCTTTCAATTACGTTTATTTCAGAAGGAAGTTTGATTTTCCAAATGTATTTGCTTAATAACATGTATATTTGTGTATTATATTAAAAATTTGATCAATCCAAAATTACATGTTTTTTGCTCCTCTAAAAGCCTTTAGGATTTTACAACTGATCTTACAATCCATATACGTTTTATAGTAGTATATTTAAAAATGATAAAGACATTTTTACGACTGTGTGAGCTTTTATGCCTCGTTTAAAAATATAAAATTTGCATTCAGCTACATTTTTTAAAATGTACTTAAATAAGTGGAGGAATAGGATACTTACATACACTGGTGTGCAAAAATTAAGGACGAAGGCGAAAAATTAGCATATCAGCTGAACGAAGAGGCAGAGCGGACAGAAAGACTAATCAGGAGATTAAGTAAGGTGATGTACGGTAGCACATGCGCAGATATGCAGGTAGACGTAATGGGGGAGTGTCTTGAGTAGTATAAAGCATGTTGTCGGTGTAAGATCAGTATTTCTGGCAAAGAGATTGCACGCCGTAAAAATCACACCGAGTTGCTGCCTCAGCGAGAAATGGCGAATAATCAATCTGTTAGACGACATCTGGATGCTTTTACCCGAGGTCGAATCATTGGGAAGTTGGAGGAAGGCCGCAGTGTGACAAGTGTGGCTGCAGAGTTCGGAATTGCTCACAGCATCCTTTCACGACTTTGGAGACAATTTCAAACTACAGGAACAGCTATCCGGGGGTTCAGTAGTGGTCGTCCACGAGGAACCACACCCGCAGATGACCGGTACATTGTCTTACAGGCCAGAAGAAACAGGCGGCAGACAGCGGGAGAAATCGCTAGACACACGACACAGGCGACTGGACGACCGATATCGCGTTTTACCGTGGCCAGAAGACTGCACGGTGGTGGTCTGTTTGCACGACGCCCTGTACGGTGTGTACCTTTAACGCCTGCCCATCGGAGAAGGCGTTCTCTGTGGTGCCGGGAACACCGGAATTGGAGAGACAATGAATAGGGACGAGTACTCTTGACAGATGAGAGCAGATTCAGTTTGAGTAGCGATTCTCATCGCATACTCATCTGGAGAGAGCGGGGAAGCTGCAATCATCCCTCGAACATCATTGAAAGGGACAGGTATGGAGGTCGCGGTGTTCTCGTTTGGGGAGGCATCATGCTTGGTAGTCGTACAGACCTTCACATCTTCGACGCAGGTTCATTCAACGGGACCCGTTATTGTAACGAGATTCTTCTTCCATATGTGCGTCTTTTTAGAGGCGCTATGGGACTGCAGTTCCTTTTCATGGACGACAATGCACCATGTCATCGCACAGTAGCTGCCGAACAGCTCTTAGAGAGTGAGGATATTGAACGTATGGATTGGCCGGCACGATCTCCGGATCTCAATCCCATCGAGCATGTATGAGAATTTCTAGACAGACGCTTGGCAGCTCGTACCTTACCACCAGTAACGATTCGGGAGCTTCGATTGGCGCTGCAAGACGAATGGGCAGCAATGCCTCAACAACTCATTGACACCCTCATTCTCAGCATGGGCAGACGCTGTGAAACCTGCCTAGCAATCAGGGGAGATCATATCCCCTACTAAAGACCGGATGTTTCTTGCTGGACACCCATCACAGGGATGTTTCGGACTTCAGTCGCATTGCGCTCCATGCTACTTTTTCAATCAAGCTTCTTTTTATCCCTCTGATTTCTCTTTTAGTAAGTGTTGCTTACATTACACATGTCCTTACGTATTGGGGATCTTACGGTATTAAATGTGTTGATTTGGAAAGCTTTTGTACAAAGTTATATTGAAAAAACCGTCTCGTCCTTAATTTTTCCACACCAGTGTATTATGAATATTTTTGACTGCAGTAACATATATTTATATTTCAGTTTCTTTACAATTTGAATAGAAGTTGTAAGCCATTTTGCGAATAGTTTGATACTGAGTATAAACCCATAGGCTGTTTAATATTGTAAAGTGTTTTACTTTGATACCAGCACACATTAAAATAAGGCTCATTTGAAGTTATATGATCAGCTTCAGTGACATTTAAATTTTAAAAAATAGTCTACACGTACGAAAACGTTCTTTCACAACCGCACACCACATCTCATACTATATCTTCCCTACAGCAGGAAATATTTGTGTATACTGAAAATTTTAATACAGGATACATTTCCAAGTGTTAAATTTGTTTTTAAAATTTGGTATGAATACATTGTGGAACTGTCGGTTAACTTCACTGAACAAAAGTGTTTTAAGTGTACTGTTTTGAAAGACAAAATTAATTAGGGAGAACTTTTCTCACAATAGAATTTGTAATGACTGAATTGTGTGAAAATGTAGTTATCGATGTGTGACATTTTTCCTTGTAATAAAAGAAACAGAAAGATAAGAAATTAAACTTGAGTAGAATATGGTTAGAAGTACTGTCATGCGCATTTGAAGAAGTATATCCCCCATTAAAATTAAAAATTATTGACTGAATGTGTGTTATGTCCATCACAAATGCCGATGTAGAAAAGGAATTTTTATTTAATACAAGAAGTTCGAAAAAGAGAACACTAGGAAGGAAAATTTAAATTTTTTCCGAAATATATTCAGTTAACATAAAAATATCTTTTATATGATTTTAATTAAAATAAATTAAAAGTATTGAAATCCTTTTTATGCTATTTTAAATTAAAAATATAACTGAATAGAGAAAGATCGGTTTTATTTCTTAAATATAATCATCGTATGTATATCACCGTATGCACCATTTATTGTGTTATTGTTTAAAAAATGAGATAGGGCCTTTGCTCTTTTTACCTCATTACTTTTTTAAAAAACAGGAAAGTGAGCGCGTTTTCTTACTCTCATATTTAAAAACGAATACAGGATGCTTTTTTCTGGTTCAAATCGCAATACCAAATATATATATATATTTTAATTTTTAAAAAATGACAGAAAAATAAATTTTGTTTGAAGAAAATATAATTATTTTTCAACTTCTAACATACTATTTATTTCATTTTTTCTTTTTTTTTACCCTTCATTTTGTTTTAATTTTACTGTGACTGAACATATAGGAGAAAGAAACACCGAGTTCCACTACATCTTTCATACAAGATTGCCCAAGGCAACTTAACAGCTAGCTGTAAACGATTGGTCTCTTGGTTCTTACTTGACAAAGGAACCGAACTAGGTCATAAAATTGTCCCCGTTCGACCTTCCAAGTTTTAAAAGGGGGAAAGGAAAGAAGTATGTTGCATTTTTAAAGCGAACTTCAAAATAAGAGTAAACGCTTTTGGAATAACTTTTCAGGAGGAAGGTAACCATTCAGAGGGTTAATAAAAAGTTGTTAAAATAAAATTTTTCTTTGTTGATATATGTGGTCATTGACTTAAAATATTTTTTTTATATTACTTGTTTAAAATAAAGTTGTGATAGATTATATATAACATATAACAGTAAATTTATTGTCAGATTGTTAAAGGCTTTGTGGGTTTGTTTTTAATTAATGTGGAGCTTGGATTGTAGGTCCAATGACTCGTTAAATACGATGCATTGAATTTTAAATTAAAGTTTAATTATAAATAATAGTATTTACAAATTCTTTATAATTTAAGATGAAATAATTTAAGAATCTTGAGTCATCTTTTTGTTCTTTGATTGTCGTGCTCATTGCTTTGTTGTCTATCGTCTTACGATCAGGAGGTATCTTGTTCATAATGGCGTCTCCATCTTCGAATGTCTAACGAGAGAAGGCTCCAAAAACAAAGGACTTATTAGTAAGGTGACAATTTTTTTTCAATGAAAAGGAGGACGAAAAATTTAAGAAAAAATGACAACTTGAATATATGAAACGTTTTATTAATTCAAATAAAAGTACGTCAATTACGCTTACATTCTTTTTAATTATTATCTTAAAAGAGTATTTTTCCACTGAATGAATTTTTTTTGTCAACATATTTTCTAACGTATCAGAAAGTTCGGGGAAGAAATATCATTCATACTAAATTTTACGGTAAGCACTATAGCTAAAATATTAACATTCAATTTTGATTTCTCACTAGTCACTTCATAAAAATCATTACCAACTGAAAAAATCTCTTTCAACTGCAGCATTAGTTCCAGGGCAGCACAACGTAAATTCAACAAAAATAATTACATTTTCATATGGAATGTGTTCATTTTTGGAATGGTTAAGTAATTTCACCCATTTTTTACCAATTTCTCAGCGTGTTGGTTTTCCAGTTGTTCTAATTTATTAGAATTTAAATATTATACATTCAGTCTTCTTTCTACTTCAAACAGACAATTGTCGTCGATTTTGATATCAGGCATTTCTTTAGGTAAAATCTCAACACAATTTTCTATATATACCCAATTCACTTGCGACAAAGTCAAAAAATACCATTGAAAACTGTTATTTCCTGTGATATTTGTTTCAGATCATTCTTCCACATTTTGGAATCATTTTTGATTCATCTTTGAATACAGAGATTAACAGATCAGTTTTAAAATATAGAAAAGGAGGACACTTTTCGAGGAAGGATAGAACCTATAAAAGGAGGACTGTCTTCCCTAAAGGACGGTTGGTCACCTTATCATTGGTGCTCTTTCAGACATGCGCAAAAGACATTCAGAGCAGAGGTCCATTTATCTTTGAGGTTTGGTAATGGTGGTCGGCACTATAAATTCATATTTTTAAAATTACAATCGAGCAATTTTCAAGGATAACGTTTATTCAAAAGAACAGCTAAAATATGAAACGTTTACATAGCGAAACACTCCTTTTAATCATTTTTATTGAAAAAGACCACGTGAACAGATTGACATGTTTGTAGTTCACATGATTTTAAATACACACGATTATACTATAGTGTTCGAATTAGTAACGCAGACATGAATTTTTCAAGGGAGGAGGGGGGGCTCCAGGGTCGAAAGCCCACTATTCTCGTATCATGCTCCAATACACCACCCAACATATTCTTTTGATTTTGTCTATTTTCGGGAAGAAAAAACAGTAAAAAATTCATTATTGAATGAATAATTAGCATTAATTAATATAAGTAATTATTAATAACAAATAATTAATTATATTTTACGTGCTATTTACATAGGGTTATAATCAATTGAATAAAAATCAAGGGCTTTGGGTGCGGGGTCTGGACCTGAGGACCAGAGTATCAATAGCTCAGTTATGAGCATTTCAGTGCGGCAGCTTGTGAGAATCTCCCTGGGTTCCACCCTGGACACTAAGATTAACTTGAGGCAAAGAATGACCACACATCATTTGTATAATAACAAATTATATTTATTCAATAGATTCAATTAGAAACCTTCTAATTACAAATATAAACACTATGTCTACGTCAAAGGGATATTTGCCTTTACTATTAAATTAAATTACAAAATATGAAATTAATCAAGTACTAAGCTCAATATCGAACGGGTTTACCGCAATATGAGGTCCGAGAAATACATGCAACTTGAATTATTAACATTCGTTAAAATTTAGCTAACTTTATTACATATTAACTCTTGTGGTCAGATATACTAAGTTATAATATATCACCTGGCTGTAATGTCGTTCTCTCCAGGTAGATCACTCTTTCTAAGGATACTTCGCTGAATAATAACAGCAATACTTTAATATCGCAATCCACTTGAATCTTCTTAACTTCGTCACTACAGCTCTTGGCTCAATCGCCTTCTAAATGCTAACTTACAACGCTCTCCTTAAATACCTTAATTTATTTGACTATCCCATTTTCTTCTTCCAGAGCTGATTGGAAATATACGCGAATTTACAATCCCCAAAGACGCCTAAGAGTATTAGTGGAAAAGTGCCGTAAAGATTCGTCACAAGTTGGTAGTTATAATTTTGCGTTCCGTTTAACAAATGTTACTTTTTCTTCTTCAAAGATAGATATTTCTCCGAAGAAGCCTTCTAAAATGCTTCTATGACTGTGAGAGATATAGCTACTGAGTTGGTGTGGACAAATCAAGTGTTTCAAGAATGTTAAGAACATTCACAAGATTCTAGATCGCCACCTCCAAAAAGAAAAGTGAAAATGGGGGCGCGAACGGAAAACTATTTTAAGAACTAATAAAATTCTATTAAAAAACAGAAAAATAAATCGAAGAAAGACAATCATAGATCTTTTTATGGATTTATTGACAATGGTATAGATATTAACACCTCAACTGAACGGAAAAGGCTTAAGGATGTTGAACATGAGGCAGCGTTTCTCAAATTGTGGGGCGCACCCCCTCGGGTGGGTCGCGATAACCCTACGAGGGGGGCGATCGAAAATAAAACATTCAAAAAAATTAATTTACTGGAAGGAAGTAATGCAAAATACTTTCTGGCATAATAAAAAATACACAATTACACTGATGTAATTTATGTATATCATCTGGCGATATACGTCATCAAAAATAAAAGCTTCTTCTTCAATACTTCATTAGCTATCTTTCTATCATATCTTACTTCATAAATTTCATTCTATCTCCTATAACCAAATAAAAAAAACATTTTGTTTGATTTGCTGTAATCCCATGACGAGAGATTTGTTTATTACTTTTCTTTTTAAACCTAAAACACAGCTCTTTCACAGAAAAAACAAAACTCAGACCCAGAATGAAAAAATTTTGGGAAGATAAAAAAATTCATCACTGTTATTATTATTGAAATACTGTACATATTAGCTGTAGGCAGCTTAATATATTTGCTGATCATCCATCTACTTTGACCTTCGAATTTCTGGTACGGTTAGTTCCGTTCCCTCTCTTATGTGTTTGTTTTTCATTTAGGGAAGCTGTAGATAATGTTGGGCTTTTTTCCATGTAAAAGAGTTTTATGGTATTTGGAAAAACACAGAGAGCACTTTGAAGGATTACTTAGGCATGATTTATTTTTATGAGTATTCTCAAACATATAAAGCACAATGAAAAACGTTTTACACAAATTTAGAACTTATTTATTTAGAACTAACATTCATATTATTATATTGAATACACTTTTAACCCGGGAGCGGTCGCGCCAGCCACAGAGCTCACGAAATCGTTAATTCTGGAAAAGTTGTTCGTTTGTTACCAATGACCATGACACTATCCTCCTGTATGACAGTTGTGGCCGCGGTAGCCGAGTGGTATAGGTATCGGACCGTGGCTGGCTTTGTCACGAGTTCGAGCCCAGTACCACTAAAGACCCGCTGTGTAGGGCAGCGATGCACGTTAAATCTGTCGAGAGCTGAAACGTCCTCCCGTTGGTGTGGTGTGGTAGTTAGGAGAGGGGGTGCCAGCTCAGGTGTCGTCCACGTCACTTGACCATGGTTCAAAATTACGTGGTCCGTCGCCAAAAGCCCTCGTGTAGCTGAACAGTGCGACGTTAATATTCAATCAATCAATCAACCTGTATGACGTGTCTTCATGAAAACTAAAATATATTTGTCCCATATCTCCCTCTTTTTTGGAATGGCAAACGTTTTATTACAAAATGCTAAGGTACTTGTTTTGATTTACCGGCGTGACCGCTTTTTTCCCAAAAGTTTTGCTATAATCATGCTACATTTTCCCCTTATGAGCAACTTAGTGATTTTGATTGCCTTGTGCGACTTATTATGGTTTATAAATGTAAATGAGTGGAATATATAAAAAAAGAAATGGGCATCTGTGATCTCTATTGAAGGAAGTTGAAACTGATCAAGTAAGGGAAGAACCTGCTGATATAATGTACAGTACAGTCCCGATAATCCGAACAATATCGGACCGACCCCTGTTCGGATTACGTGATTGTTCGGATTAGCCGGAGTAACAGCGAAATCACTATTTGAACTGGGAGAGAGTACGGGTTATGTTGTACAATTTTTCATACTAAACATTAGTGTTCTGTTCTGTAGTTTATTCCATTTTAAAATTTGTACCATGACTTGATGTACAGTGCGTGAATATTAAATAAAGAACTGTTTTGAATTAAGGTTTATACTGTTTTATATTGAAATATTCACCGATTTTCGTCCTTAAAATTATAAAAAATTTTCCGCGGAGCCGTTCGGATTAACCGGATGTTCGGATTAGCCGTGTTCGGATTAGCGGGACTGTACTGTATATTAATCATGATAGCGTAAGTAAATTTGAGAAAAACGATGAGAACATGAAATGAAAGGAAAATTTTCAAATGCTACCTAAAGAACTCCATCTACTAAAATATGAAGTCATACGTACACCAGAAGACACACTTCGCCTTGTCAAAAACACACAAGCAAGCTTAAGTTCAACATGCTATTTGTCGATTATCAAATAACAGTAAAACCACAATAACTTGAACAAAATATGACAGTTTTGCCTGCAGATAATATACATGTAATGTTAGTGAAATTTGTCTGTGATTTGTGTCCTTTATTAAGGTCACGTACATTTGAAAAATTTTAGCTAAGTTTTATTGGATTTTTTCTCAAATTATCAAGGAAAAACTGAAAACTCTTTGAAAGTAGGTAAGTATACTTTTTCTCTTAAATTATTTACTGGAATAACAATCTCCCCGCGCGACCATTAACGTTAGTATCGAGTGCGCGCCTATTTCCGGGTTAAAACATTTTGAAGTCTTTTCGCTTTAAATATTAAAAATAAAACAATTATTCTTCATCGGAATTTTATATTATTTCTTATTATTTAACATTAATTCTAAATGCTAATTCTGTGAGGTTTAAAATTACAGTTCGCTTAAAACTAATTAATAATATGAGCATTAATTTAAAAAAAATCATCTTAAATTTTTTTAAAAAATTGTCGTGCACTTGGTTTTACTCTCCTTACAATTCAGCTATTATCTGAAGAATAATGCTTTATTTTTTTAAAAAATGAACTCGTGCGAAAAGCGGATACTTCAGCCAGTATACTTTTAATGTATCAGTGTTGCACAAGGTATTTTATGACTAATTTATTAATACTAAATTAAGAGAAAGTTTATTAAGTATTAGGGACTTCCATGGACTTGTCTTGCAAAGCAAAGTTTTTCAAAGGAAGGTTTACGATTAGAAATTGACACTCTGAGTTCTTTTTCTATATTTAACTGAGATCTATATTTTGTCTTCAAAGCAGCTACCGCATTTTGCAGTCTGTTTCAATTTAAAAATTAGAGAAAGAAAAATATAAAAAATATCCTATTACTTAAAATTCATTTACTTACTACGTTCGGAACCGTGATTTTAAACAAGCGCATAAATGTATAGTCATGATATTTAGTGTCACTTAGATTAGAACACATGTATAAAATTGTTTCAAGGGCATTCTGACAAAAAAAAACATATTTAAATACAATACTTCGGCAAAAAATTAACTTAGAATAACCTTTTTTTCAAAATGTTCTCCTTTTGTGACAAATGCTTCTACTACAATAATATTTTGCCTGTAGATAGCTCAGACCTCTGTACAGAGGCAAAATATTATTATAATAGAAGCATTTTTCACAAAAGGAGAATATTTTGTAAATGGGTCGTTCTATGTTCAATTTTTGTCAAAATATTGTACTTAAATAAATTTTTATTGTAATACTATTCTTAAAACAATTTTATATACGTTTTCTAATCCAAGTGACACTAAATATCATAAATATTATCCATTTATACGCGTTTGCAAAATCATGGTTCCGAACGCAGTTGGATACTGCTCGTGAGTGTCACGAGTTTAAATAATTTGACGGGCCAAGTCTTTCCGACTAAAATTTTAATAAAAACAAAAAGGTAACATAAGTTATTGTGGGTTTCGATGTGTAAAGTAGTTATTACCCACGTCAGCAATATACTGAAATCCTTCAGCTTCTCCGAATATATCATCCGGCTGGCAGGTGCGCACGCAGGCATCTTCACGCATACGTCATACTCGCAATCATCATTACGCAGGCGTCAACAGATACCTTAAAATATATATTGCTTAAAAGTAACATACAAAATTTAGCATGCTTATCTTATTAATGTGCACGGTTTATAATTAAGATTGTATAGTAGCTTTAGCGACAAAGTGCATTACTATTGCATTCAATACACTATTATTGTATAAGGGGGAGGGCGAGAAAAATTATAATTCAAAAGTGGGTCGCCAGTAGTGAAAGTTTGAGAAGCACTGCCATGAGGCTACAAATTCGAGGAGAAAAGAATTTCTGACTCAAAAAAATGATGAAAAAACGTTCGGCATCGGCCAAAAAATAATGACCATAGACTGTTAACGACTGGAAGATGCAGATTTTCAGTCATGAAACATATTAATTTGTTAAGGTATACAAATCAAGTATAGTGAAAAGTGTTGGTGAAGCACTGCTACCAGATCAAAAACTCAATGAACTGTAAAACACCCTTCCAAACAGATGTTTTGGAATGTTTTCATAACAAATGGCACTGGAAACTTAGTTTCTCTTAAAGGCATGATGAATTCTATCAAATACATAGAAATGTTACACTGTAGATTGTTCCGTTCATAGAAACATTTGACAGAACATTTTAACATGACTTGGCCCCTTGTCACACTTCGAAATTATTCCAAACCTTTACGCGGTAAAATAAAATAAAAATGTTTGATTGGCCTGGTAATTCACCAGAACTAAATCCTATTGAGAACTTATGGCATGCTCTCAAGAATCGTTTAAATAAGATGAATTGCACGACAACAGAACGAATTATAAAAAGTGTTATACAAGCGTTGTTCTACAATGATGAAATCAAGAATATGTGTGCTACATTTGAGAAATCAATGCCAATACATGTGGAGAAGGTCATTTCTGCTAAAGGAGGACATACTTCGTACTAATATAGATATTTTTCAGTCTACTTAAGGTATGTAATGGTTAAAAGCTAAGGGTCTTGAAGAAATCGTTTTTTCCTATTTGTCCCAATTAGTTCGAACAATATAGTACTTAAAATTTTTGATTTTGGTTAGTAATAAAATATGTGCAAATATATGTGCCTTTAATATTTAAAGTTTAGATTGCTCTTCGAATAATCTCCCGTATTATGAGGGATGTTCCGAAAATAGGCTTCGTCATTTTTTCCCCACACAAAAGCTTTATTTAAAAAAGAAAACACCATGACATCATGAATGACCCTACTTGTACCATTTTTTAGCACAGTTGCCACCGACATTGAGACATTTGTTTTAAGGTGCAATTAGTTCGAAGATAGTAAAACCCGGTGCCCCACGATACAAGGAATTGTTGCACAGCCTGCTCCATCTGAACATTTTTTTTGAAGTTACATCCTAAAAGTGTGACGTTCAATGCAGGGAACAGGTGAAAAACCTATGGGACAATGCTGTTTTCATTCGTGGATGTGAAGGAATGCCCACTTCGACCTTCATCTTCCCCAGTATCTTTTTCATCTCCGAACATGCAACATCAGTGACCAGCCCATTAACGATATATATGACCTCTTCATCATTCACAGTGTGCAGACACTCGTAGATGATTTCCACAGTAGTCCCACTTACCAATTCATTGCGCATAACAGCACGCACATCTTTTGGCGACCACGATGTCAGTCAAGTCTCCTTTCATCGTGGTTTGTCCTCGAATCTCGAATAATCTAGGGCACGCTACTGTTCTCTCAACTGCGACGCTCTGCGCTGATGCGTCTTCCGTCGTTAAACCAGCAATGGATGTAGTTTCTTATGGCTGTTCTTTTTTTCACTTAATGTACATTTTCCTTTTAAAAAAATAACGAAACTTACTTTCGGAACATTCCTCGTACCTCTTTTCCTACTCTCTTTACCTGAACTACACTGGTGTGCAAAAATTAAGGACGAGACGGTTTTTTCAATATAACTTTGTACAAAAGCTTTCCAAATCAACACATTTAATACCGTAAGATCCCCAATACGTAAGGACATGTGTAATGTAAGCAACACTTACTAAAAGAGAAATCAGAGGGATAAAAAGAAGCTTGATTGAAAAAGTAGCATGGAGCGCAATGCGACTGAAGGCCGAAACATCCCTGTGATGGGTGTCCAGCAAGAAACATCCGGTCTTTAGTAGGGGATATGATCTCCCTGATTGCTAGGCAGGTTTCACAGCGTCTGCCCATGCTGAGAATGAGGGTGTCAATGAGTTGTTGAGGCATTGCTGCCCATTCGTCTTGCAGCGCCAATCGAAGCTCCCGAATCGTTACTGGTGGTAAGGTACGAGCTGCCAAGCGTCTGCCTAGAAAATCCCATACATGCTCGATGGGATTGAGATCCGGAGATCGTGCCGGCCAATCCATACGTTCAATATCCTCACTCTCTAAGAGCTGTTCGGCAGCTACTGTGCGATGACATGGTGCATTGTCGTCCATGAAAAGGAACTGCAGTCCCATAGCGCCTCTAAAAAGACGCACATATGGAAGAAGAATCTCGTTACAATAACGGGTCCCGTTGACTGAACCTGCGTCGAAGATGTGAAGGTCTGTACGACTACCAAGCATGATGCCTCCCCAAACGAGAACACCGCGACCTCCATACCTGTCCCTTTCAATGATGTTCGAGGGATGATTGCGGCTTCCCCGCTCTCTCCAGATGAGTATGTGATGAGAATCGCTACTCAAACTGAATCTGCTCTCATCTGTAAAGAGTACTCGTCCCCATTCATTGTCTCTCCAATTCCGGTGTTCCCGGCACCACAGAGAACGCCTTCTCCGATGGGCAGGCGTTAAAGGTACACACCGTACAGGGCGTCGTGCAAACAGACCACCACCGTGCAGTCTTCTGGCCACGGTAAAACGCGATATCGGTCGTCCAGTCACCTGTGTCGTGTGTCTAGCGATTTCTCCCGCTGTCTGCCGCCTGTTTCTTCTGGCCTGTAAGACAATGTACCGGTCATCTGCGGGTGTGGTTCCTCGTGGACGACCACTACTGAACCCCCGGATAGCTGTTCCTGTAGTTTGAAATTGTCTCCAAAGTCGTGAAAGGATGCTGTGAGCAATTCCGAACTCTGCAGCCACACTTGTCACACTGCTGCCTTCCTCCAACTTCCCAATGATTCGACCTCGGGTAAAAGCATCCAGATGTCGTCTAACAGATTGATTATTCGCCATTTCTCGCTGAGGCAGCAACTCGGTGTGATTTTAACTGCTATACGGCGTGCAATCTCTTTGCCAGAAATATATCTGCGCATGTGCTACCGTACATCACCTTACTTAATCTCCTGATTGGTCTTTCTGTCCGCTCTGCCTCTTCGTTCAGCTGATATGCTAATTTTTCGACTTCGTCCTTAATTTTTGCACTCCAGTGTATATCTTTCCTTACTTCTTGGCAACTCACTTTGTCGATGGGATCAAAAGAGTTGAGTGGAGATTAGCTGCATTACACCTCTCTCCCTGATAAGTTTTCCTGCAAGTAATTTTATTACATGATCGAATATCAAACCTATCATCCATTAATATTCTTAAGGTATCCGACTACTTGCGACAATTTTTTTTTAAAAAAATGGAGGTATGGGATTTTTTTTTTTGTGGTTTTAAAATTTATTTAGTGCATTTTAAGAAAAATATGCTAAAATTAAGAAGAGAAAAAAGAAAATACTATTACTAAAATGGGGAAAAATTGGTCAAAATTTACAAAAAAATTACATAAAAAGGGGCCAATTCTGTACAAAAGATTTATGAATAAATTTAAAATTTTTTTTGAGCAATCACTGTTCCTGTTTGAGCATTTTCAAAAAAAAAAAACACATTTCAAGTAAAACACATTTTAAAGTATGATATCTTGTTCAAAGTAGTGGCATCTGCTTTTACTAAAACACTTGCAGTTTTTGTTCTAGTGGATGGAAAATAATAATAATATTTTTATAAACCTAATAAGAAAACTAATAAGCTAATTCACGATTTTTAGGTATTCGGATACCGTAACAGAATTTTACATTTAATGTATTAGTTTAAAAAAGATGAACTATTGCTATGGCATTGGACACAGTATTTCTATAACATTGGACACATAAAAATATGCCACGTTCAAAATTAACTAAAAACAATACTGACCTGGCAATGCCAATTTAAGCTCAATTCGGGCCTTGGGTGCCAAGCACCTACAAGCTCTCTTGTTGTGTTGTCCACGTCACTTGACCATGGTTCGAAATTACGTGGTGCGTCACCAAAAGCTCTCGTGTAGCTGAACAGTGCGACTTTAATATTCAATCAATCACCTGATCCGATCAATCATTCGCACAGATTATAAATCATGTAATATTTTAGAATATTCCAGAAGTTTTTTAAGATTTAATATGTTGGCGATTTTGGATTCTAAGATTCTAATCAATTTTCGTTTAACACTCTGGAAACAGTCTGATGATTCACACTTAAGTGATGAGCAACATCTTTGTTCTTGATTTGGGTCTATTAGCCACAACGTTCAAGATGCTTTCTTCCAGACATGGACTGCTTACAGCTCTTCGTCCACCAGTATCATGTCTGGTGACGTGAAACGAACGCGTTTCACGAATTCGACGATGTAATCACTGAAAAATTCTGTGTTCCGGCATTCATCGATGTGGAAATAGCGTGTGATACACTCACAGTGCAGCTCTGCCATTTGCACTGTTGTGCATGTAATGCATGTCTGCTTTTTCGGCATACGTAAAGTCTCTCTTCGTAGATGTCAGCACAATTACGAATGTCGCTTTCCCCTACTGAGATGCATTATGTTGAACAGTGGTTAGACTTCTACTGTCTTTTACCGGCAATGCAACCGATAACTCGAATTCTTATTTCTTTTATTTTCCCAGTTTGCATCCCACCACATCTCTTGCGTCCATTTATTCCTATACAATAAATTATTGTTACAATGTCCTGTATCTACTCTTAAAGTTTGTACCTTGAATTCGGGACCACCCAGTGTATTTTATACAATTTTTTTGGAGTTTGGAATTGAAACATTTTTTTGGAGTTATAAAATCCCATTCGGCAATTCATATCGGCAACTTTCTATTTTAATAGAGAGACGTTAGTTCGCTGAATGGCAACAACAGCTAATATTATTGTTTTCTTCGATCACACATGGCGGCTTACAGATATGCCGCTTTAAATTTGTGCAAACAATTTAATAATTTGACTATTTCTGTATCATCTCGTTGTAAGAACATTTTCATTAACATTGTTGCTGTTCTCTTATATTTTAAAACACCTTGTAAATTTTGCTTTATATTGCACAATTTGTAAGATGCAGTTACACTCATTGTCTTACTTTATTTTCAGATTTATCAAGCACTGTTTCAAATTCATCATATGTTGCAAATCAAAAGCTACGGGTGTGCTTTCCAATCGTAACAAGTTTACGATCCAGTCATACATTCTTATCCAGAAGTAATCAAATATGCTTTTTATCATGATATGTAAAAAATAAAATAATAATTTTAGAAACAATTATTAACAATATACGTGGAACACACCAAGATTATCTTTTGAAATCGCGTACCATTTTACTTATTCATTTTTATGGATATGTATGTAATATTTTTTTGTGTTATGTAACATGCTTCAAAACATTTGAATTATTTTTTTAATGAGTTTGGTATTATTTAAAACTATACATATTTTGCATTTATCATGTCATATAAAAATGATATTAATGATTTAAAACACCTGCATGGCCTTTTACTTTTTGCATGTATTACTATAAAAACCTTTTTGAAAGTGATAATCTTGTAGAAATATATAAACCATGATTAAGATTTTCTCTTTTCTTAGAATTCAACACTCAGGTATTAAACTAGATTTTGAGGAATATCAACTACTTTTGACTACTAGGAAGAAACATGCATTTTCTGATGATAAAATTGGATCATTTTTCTAGAATGTTGTCTTGTCAAATGCAATCAAAGCTGAAGTACTGTTCATGTAGAACTGGGGTGTCAAATTCGTAGCCCCCAGCAAATATTTTTGTGGCCTGCCCAATATATCGGTTCACAATAATGTATAATCTTTGCATTAATGAAACATAAATAAATCGTTATATAATACTGCATTGTATGAAAAATACGCAGAAAAAAAATTTAATTCTTAGAACTAAATTTGAAACAAGATTTAAAGATTTTAATAATTCTCTAGTAGACAAATTTTGTTTGTTTTCTTTAATTTTCTCAATAAATATAAACTCGGTACCCAGCCATATGCAAATGGAGATGATCAAGATTCAGTGTGGCTCAAATTTAAAGGCAAAATTAATTGATGTGGGTGTGCCTGGATTTTACAAATATTTACCAGACATGTTTGAAAAGAAAATTCGTATATGAAACTGTTTCCATGTCTAAAAGTACTTATCAGTACGAGCAGTAATATATGTTTATTATATTGTATTCAAAATAAATCTTATGTTTCTATGAATATTGATTTTTTTTTGCAGCCCACTAAAAGTTAAACCTAGTTTGTTCGGCCTAAGTTAGCCTTTGAAAGTTTGATACCCTTGATGTAGAACATTACGTTCCATTTGATTGCAACTGATCCTGCCAGTCATCTTTTTGGGGAAATGTTTCCAAAATCTGACAATACCAAGCTGTAAGGATGTGCAAGACTTAATGAACTAACTTTTAGTTGGAGTACATAATTAAATGCATGAAACAATGTCCTTTTGCAGACATATTTGATGGTAGTAATGATATAAACTACAAATTATTCCTATTTTGGCTGTTTAATGTAATCCTGAAAAATATCTAATTTAAAGAAGCCTTTTTGCAATTCTAAATTTGAATGTGAATTCCATTATATGTATTTGAAACATGTGGAATACCTTTTCAGCATTAAGTTTCATTTTTGGCAGATAATTCTGTAGCAATTTTAGGGAAAAGATGAAGTTGTTACCTATTTAAAGAAACAATATGAACTTAATAAGTAAAGGTTGCTCTTGTTTCCTGTAACAAATTTGTTTTCAGAAAAATGTGCTTTTTCTTTAAAAGTTTATTTATAAAACTTTCAAAGTTTGCATAGTAAAGAAGTTAAAAAAATGTAAAGTTTTTATGTTCTTAATGGTTAATCTTAAGGTCAATTTCTTTTAACTTGAACATTAACTTCTATATATGTAATCTTTCTTTTTAAAACTATAGTCTAAAGTTTAAGAAATAATTTCACCATTTTTTTTTACAAAAGCGTTGAAATCGAGTCTATATCAAAGTAGAGTTTTCTTTGAGTAATTTTTGTATCAAAATAACTTTACTAGAAAATTTTCTCCAGTTTATTTTTTTAAAAAATTATATATTATGCTTTGTGTTTAAAAAAAATTATAATTTATTCTTAATTTTAAGAATTTCCTTAAAATATTGTTCCCATGTTTTTTTTATATTTTGTCATTTTCTAAAACTCAATGTTAATCAAACTCAATGAAATTATTATAAATTGAAAAATCTCATTGCAGTAACTGCTGAACAGCTATGGAAAGGAGTAACAAGCGTGAGTCCTGCTGGCCGTCGAAAAGGAAGAGGAAGAGCATCTGGAAGAACAAAACAAAAAGATTTAAATAGAGGACAAGTCCTTGGTTTTGGTAAGTTTATTGAAATGTCTCATTAGTTCCATCACATTTGTTATTTTACAGATATTTGTGATTTTTTAATTTTGAACAATTTATGTAAGTTAAACTTTTGAATGTTAATATTTGAATACATTTATATGGAAGCTTTCTACAGGTATCAAATTCCCAATGAAATACAAAAATACCTCCAAGCACCCGATACTCTCATATTTGAAAAAAAAAAAAATGGCATGTTGTAAAAACAAGAGATTTACTTAATGAAGGCTCAATTTTTACTTAGAATAGATTTTTTGTCATAGATTTAATAATTTTATTGATTTCTTTAGTTGAAACATACAAATAATTTTATTTTAAGGTAAATGGAAATAAATATATTTTTTTCTTGAATTATTGTAGAGCAAGGGTGTCAAACTCGTGGCCCACGACAAGCATTTTCGTGGCTCGGACAGTGTTCCGGCACACAATAACATGTAATAAAATATTAAAATTTCTCCCCCCAAAAATGAAAGGTAGTATCAGAAAAGAGATGTCAAATGCCAGAACATGATCATTAAATTTCTCTTGTTCTTTTTTTTTTTTTTATTATAATGTAATGTGAAATGAACTTACGTTTGTATGAATATTGATTTTTTTGCAGCCCGTCTCAAGTTAAACCTTGTTTGCTTGGCCCAAGTTAACTTTTGACACCCTTGTTGTAGAGTTTTTCTTGGAACAACTCATACTTTGCCTCTGTTATAAGTTTTATAGTATTTGATATTGTCTCTGTGAATTCAAAATGACAAGTTAAAATTTAATTAGTGCCGGGATCATATCAAGGTCCTAACATCAAGAATTATACAGAATGATTTCTAAATCATATGGAGAAAAATAATGCTTCTCAAATAACAAATTACATTTGATGATTTTAAAAGCACAAATTTCCAAATAACACTTTTATTTTTGACCCAGTATTGGTGGTTTTCTCCTTCACTTTTTCAAAACTAATATTCTCCCCTTACCACCAGTTATCCTGTCCAACACAATGTCAGTCATTACATTCTCATTTAAGATTGATGTATTGTACTCATAATACACACTCTTCCAACATTGAAATCCTTTCTTTTTTTACAAAACAAGATAATTGAGAATATTAAAAAAATTCTGTATATGCACACTTAAAAAAATAATGTAATAAATGTCCTTTACATTTAGAAACATGAATGACTTCTGTATATTTAAATATTAATAATCTCAACATAAATTCCCCTATTATACTAATCTAAAATCAATAATTTCTTATTGTTAATAATTATATATACAAGGGACTACATCAATTCATAAAGCAATTAGTAGGTACAAAATAGTAATAATAGGTATGTAGTAATATATAATTATTAAATACAAAATATGAAATATGGTAAACAACATCAAAATTACTATGATTAAAAAAATTTCAAAAATCACATTAAAAAATGAATTGGGCATATATAAAACTTATAAGTTCATTAATTTAGTATCAATAAGTTTTATCACACAAATGATACTTTAATCTGCATAATGCATCTGTATTTTCATTCCAGTGTAAATAATATGTGATGAAGTTTAATAGTAATGTTATACCTTTGTAATGCAAAAGCCCACTATTGTTGTCCAGCTGAATGTAGAGCCCTTTTTTTGTTAAAAAATGGTAGAAGATTGTGATTGATGTAATATTCTATTTTTGTTTTGAAAATACAAAATTTGAGATTTTTGAGACTCCTAATTATAGCATATGCTTCTTGTTCAGTAGTTGACCATGATTACTCATTTTAAGTCTATTTTTGACATGCATAAGCTACAGGGTAAATCTTTCTTCAACAAATAGCTTTTGAGCAAGACTATCACCTAGTAGCAGTACCTTTGAGTAATACATCAGAAAATATGAAAAATTTACCTGCATTTTTTATGTTTAGAGGGAAAGAGCTTCCACGAGTGCTTTCTTTAATTGTTTAAAAGAGGATTATTCCGTAGTGCATTGTTTGGAGCTTTCTTTAGGGTGAATCTGCATCAAAGGATAGTCTAATTCTGAATAGTTAAAAGATATATTCTTTGTAATAGTTTATGGACCTAGAAGGTTATACAACTTTCTTTTATTATCAGGTCTAACTAACCCATTAATTTCTTCAACTTTTTCAGGATCAGGCCAATGCCATCCTGAACCATTAACATGGTCAAGAACTTTATATGTAGCTGAGGGAATGAACACTTTTTTCAGATTTACAGTAAATTTCAGTTCTTTCAGTTTTTTCAAGCAATAGTTGTTGAAAATCATTTAAAAAGATTGAAATGTTGTCAATTTATACGCGAGAGAATTCCCTGTGGTGATACAAGGCTTTGTGTTCATTTCATGTTGGAAGGGGGCTGAAGCATTTTTATAATTGGAAACTCAACATGTGACATTGAATTTTAAAAGATTTAAAATCCTTACTGTTCTTTGCTATTACAGCTATTGAACAACCTTTCTAGGTTCAAATTAGTAATAATGTTTGCTCATCTAATAGAATGAATCATCTCTGCAGCATCTTCCATGGGAAAATTACCCACTGAATAAGACTTCTATAGTCCACACAAAATTGCATGCCTCCTTCCTTTTTATTTACACATACAACTTGATATGCAATCTCAGCATTACTTTCTTGCATAAGATCTAATGTTGTATGTTCTTAATTTTACTTATCAATTTTATATTTAAGAGATTGGAGGTTCTGCTACCATTACACAAAAAATGTATCTACTTCCATGTTGAGATGGTGATTCAGTTCATAAGAGAGAAATTTTTATGGTAAAGATGGGGATACTTGCTCCTGAGGCAGACTTAATTGGATTGACTGCATTGAACAAGATTTAGATATTAAGAATCAAGAATTGAAGGACTGTTGCTAACAAAGGAGGGGCTTGAAGAGAAAACACCTTGAGAAATCCAGGGCTCACCCTGGGTTGTCAGTTACTGGAGAAGGAAGTGGTTCATTTCGAATAATCACGTTGGATTTTACGATTTCAAAAGTAATCTCTGGTCTGACTATAAGAGTTATAGGTGCCTTATCACTAATGTGATCTATCTTACAGATTTAACAATCCATACTTATCTGGACAAAATTAGCAATATCTTTAATCATAATTGGCCAGTAAATGTATCTCATTCTTTCTTTTATTTTCCTAATGTTCATTGTTTTAAAACAAAGTTGATTTCATTGTCTGACCATAATTTCATTACAGTGGAACTGAGTTACTGTTATGCAAGAGCTTTTTCTTAATGGCAAATTAGCTTAATAATTGTAAAATTATTTTACTAACATTTTCTAATGATTAGCATCTTATTTTACTTAGTATTTTTATTTTACTACCACTGAATAAGGAATACTATCTTCTGAATCCTTATTATTTCCATTATCTAATGCATTTTTATTAGAACTTTTTATCAACTGTACACATACCTCTGTTTTGTTTTTTCCTTTCCATGTATGTAAATCTTCCGTTATTTTTCCCTCATAATGTCTTACTAACTTTTGTGTCATTTATTTTTCTCCATTTGTTAAAGATTGCAATTTTTTATTTTTCTAATCCATCTTGTTATTTATAGAACATAAAGTATCATAAATATTCAGTAAAATTAAATCATCACATTCTAGTTGTCAGTAAATGTCTGATTAAATGATTTATAATTTTAAAGTTGTCAAAATTCTCATTGGTACTACTTTGACCTTTTCACTAAATGTAGATGTCAGTCTCTTGACTTATTCTTTATAATTCAAGTTTTTCTTCAATTTTTCATTTTTCTGTAATTTTTTCTACTTTTGGTTAGTTATTTAATTTTTCTTCAAATAATATTCTTTTGGAATTTACAGCAGCAAATTGCTGTTCAAAACCAGAAATATTCATGCAACTTCCATTGTTTAGAATTAAATTTCATGGATTGATTAGTTTTAAATCTCTTATAATTTTATCTGCAATTTCTTTAACAATCATATGCCAATCCTTTTTTTAGCTCTTCTAAGCATTTTTATTTTTATCAAATCATGAACAAATTATACTATTCATATAAAATTGTATAATTTTGTCCAGACAAACAAAAGGTTGCCTTTGATCAACTATTGGTATGCATTCTGCCATGACTGCACCATTGTAGTATGCAGTAGAGTCCATGTGGTTCAGGATTTTGCGTACCTTGTCAAAAACTGTTCTGTGCCTGCATTTGTAATTAAAACATAAAACACCATCCTGTGATGACATTTAATGATTAAAAAATAATTTTTTAACTAACCTCTTTTGTTACCAACCTACTTGAGCATTAGTAATTCTCTCATCCTATTTCAAAATCAATGCACTCCTTTTTACCTGGTGCACCTTTTAGCAGCAACTTTATTGCTGTGTTAACTGAGTGATCATGATTAACATTACAGAGTTCTAGTATCGTTGAAGGCCCACAGTATAGAGGGATTGACACAAATTAGTTAAAAATACTAGTCCTGAAGTTTTGCTTTTCCAACTGATGTTTCAAAGTGTGTCATGTATAAATATTAAATTAAATCAAATCCAGTGGCAACACCAGCCATTACAAATTCATTGATATAAATTACAATGTGAACTATGTTGATCCTATTTATATTGATTATTTTTGTTATCAAGGCACCTAATCTGAAAAGAAATTCATAGTTTAATCTTAAGATTTTTTTTTAATGAATTTTTTTTCTACTAATTTTATAGATTTACATAATTGATTGTAATTTACTTTAAAGACGATTTCTAAATTTTTTCTGCAATCAAAATGTAAAGACATTTGAAATCATATGTATCCTGTATTTTTGTTTAAACTCTAATATGTATTTTTTAAAAAATGTTTTTTAAAAAAAAATTTACTATAAATTATTTTAATTTTTTTTAGGTAAGAAAAATATGATTTGGCCAGGTTTGAATGCCCCAGTTGTCCAAGGAAGAGAAATTATTAGGCAACAAGAATTACCTCGTGATCAGGAAAGAGAGAAACGTATTTTAGAGCTACGAGATAAATCTTTTGGTCGTAAATTTCTCAAACTTAGTCCATTGGAAAGAGGTTGGACTGGAAACAAGCTTCCTGGTCGTAGTCTTGGTCCTCCTGATCCAATAGGAGAAGGTATAGTCATATATGTAACTTTTTCCCTTTTAATTCTGAGTTTTATTTGTGAGGTATTGTAATTTACTTTTAAAAGTATTTTTATTATATTAAAAGGTACTAAAGCAAGAAATATAATTTTGTTGGTAATATATTGTAAGTTTCTAAAATTTGGAATAAGCTTTCCCCACAAAGAAGCCCAGTGGTTGAGTGGTTGTGTATTGCACTTCCACGCCACAAATCTGGGGCTCAAACCCTGGGCAAGATCGGCTCAACCTTTCATCCCTTCATTGGGTCAATAAATGAGTACCAAGCTTGCTTGAAAACTAAACACTGAGAGTTTTGTGCCAGATTGACCACCTGACCAGAACATATACTCTTGCACTTCAGTGTCCAAAGTCATGAAAACTGAGATGGGAACAGTAGGACTTGACCCTCATGTGTTGTTGTGCCACTGAGTTCAGTTTTAAGTTTCCTCACAGAAATAAATCTGATAAAAGGCAGAATGATTATATAAAATAAAATATTAAATTCATCTAATATTTTTATATTGTAATCACTTTTATTTGATTTCACCAATTATTAAGAATACTTTTCTTTATATATATTTACGCTTTTTTTCTGCTACAAATGAGTAAAAAAAATTATGAAAGAAAAATTTACTTAAGGAGTACTTAAAAATAAGGAGTTCTTAATGATAAAACTTCTTTGTCTTTTGAATTTTTGTTAATCTTGTGATACATTACCAAATTGGTTTGAGTTGCAATCTTTGTGACCTATAGAATCAGCCATACATATATTATAAAATTTTTTAATTAATTGCATTAATAATCCATTGAGATATATTGTTACATAGATCCAAGGGTTTCAGGATTTTATGCAAAAACAATCACCAAGAAAAATAATCAGTTCTTTAAAAGCTATGCGAATTTATTATCGAAAATCCAATCCTTTCGATACAGGATTCATCGGCAATATTCACATTGTAAATATCCGAAGGTCTTCACACCTTCAACATCAATCAAACACAATAACAGTTTTTAACAATACACGTAAGTAAAGATTATTCACAAGCACAGCCGAGCTAATCGCTAGTCAAAACAATCCTCACTACTCGCTGGCTTAATCAAGTCTTTTCGCCGTACCGGCGAACATCCTTTTTATATGCGCGACAGAAACTCCTAGAAATATAATGGCTCGTGTCATTGAAGGTGACACAAGTGGAGAGATCTACTACTTTCTAGAAGATTCCAGAGGGTTTTGAACTCGCCAACATGGTCGCCACATTGGACGCCAACCTGGTCGCCAAAAATGATGCCAACTTGACTCTACCGCCAAGATTTCGCCAAGTTCTCATTGAATCACCATTATAATGTAAGGAGCGGCACTGCTTGTGAATAGTACAATTTTAACATGAAATAAATATAACATAGAGTAATATAAATGCATTAAACACTCAAATACAAATTATTTACACTATTTATACAAAATTCGTAACACTTCCTCCTCCTCAAAGACTGCACGTCCCAGGCAGTACAATCCCTGAGTAAGAGGAATCTATTTACAGGCAACCTATTCACATAATAATCACATATAAAGTAACCACATTCCACAGCATATATAATACAAATAAATCGAAAGCACATGAAGAGATGTAAACATAAATTCCAATATTAAAATAAAACTAAGGAATTAGAAAAGAGAAATAATTTACATTATTTACAAAATAATCAGTGACCATGGTCTGAACTTAAGGATCTTATTCATCTTAGCCAAGATAAACCACACTTTGTCGCCTTCGTGGAAGTCGTGTCCGGTTGCTCTTGCGTTGTATCGGGTCTTCATCTTCTCGGAAGCCATGCCGATTCTTTCCCTAGCCAGATGATGCATTTCCTCCATCCGTGCCTGGAGTTTTTCGATATACTCCTCACAGGCGCCAAGGGTGCATCTGGTGGCCGGCTGAACAGAAGATCTGCAGGCAGACAATCTCATCCAAAGAGCATCTGGGATGGGGAATAGCCGGTGGTCTCATGAACGGCACTCCTGTAGGCAAGCAGGAAAAATGGCAATTTCCTGTCCCAATCCTGTTGATTACTGGATACCAGGAGAGAGAGGCTGTTCAGGATAGTTCGATTGAACCTCTCTACCATGCCATCAAACTGAGGATGCAAAGCTGTTGTCCTGGTTTTGTCGATGGCGAGTATTTTGCAGTCTCTTGCAAACTGCAGAATCGAAGTTTCTCCCTTGATCAGAGTGCAATTGTAGAGGGACCCCGAATCGAGAGATCCATTGTTGAACTAAAACCTCTGCAACAGTTGAAGCCTCTTGGTCAGGAATAGGATAGGCTTCAGGCCACTTAGTGAAGTAATCCATGACAACCAGGATGTTGTTGTTGTCATCTGACGATCTCGGAAGTGGACCTAGGATGTCAAAAGCTATTCGTTCGAAAAGCATTCCCACATTATACAGCTGCAGTCTTCCTCTAGTGCGTTTTCTGGGACCTTTGCGTGCAGCACAGGGATCACATGTGCGACAACACTTTCCAACGTCACTCCGCACATTGTTCCAGTAGAAGCGCTCTCGAACTTTTTGTAAGGTTTTCATAACACCAAAATGACCTCCAGTTGGACTGCCATGTAGTTCCTTAAGGACTGTTGAAACTCTTGTCTTTGGGAGTATTAATTGCCACCTGAATGTTTTTCCGTCGTCAGACTCCCATTTTCGATATAAAACACCATTTCTCAGATGGAGAGTCCCAAAGAGCCCAGTAACGCTTCGTTGTAGGATGGAAAGGGGAGATGTCTCGACAGCTGGGCTTTTCGTCAGACGACACTTTGAATTCTATGATTGCTTTATCTCGGGATCAGCCCGTTGATCTTTACGGACGCTCTCGTCACTCCACAGGCTTGATTCTGAATCTATCAAGCCAAATTTCTTTTCGACTCTCCAGCTGTATTTACTGTTCCCTGTAAAGGGTCTTTTTGAAGGGGCTTCAATATTTCCATGTGCTAATCCCTTTTGGTGACTACACACTTTCTTTGATTCGATAACATTTGCACGGTGTGGATCTTTCTGATTTACTCGAGGGAAGTTATTTCTTAAGTGTCCTGATTCACCACACCCCCAGCACGTGATGCTACGTCTCCTCCAGTTCTGACGTTGAGCCATTTAAGCTTGGAATTCATCTCTTAATTTCTCAATGTCACTTTTCCATGGGGACTCACAGGGTGCATCTAAGGTCACTCTAGCTTCTCGGATGGAATGGTGGTTTATGCAACTCGCTTGAGTGGTGGCTTCAACTTTCAGGGCATATAACAGGGCAGATTTAGGATCTTTGACATCTGCCATTCTTACAGTCATCTGGATTTCTTCATCCATTAGCCCGTCCACGAAATACTCGAGAGAAATCATTTTGCGCACATTTGCTGAGAAATCTAAAAAGGCTAAAGTGGTGAGCCTTTGTATTTCAAATGCATACTCCTGCAAACTTTCTTTGGGTTTCTGTTGTCTTGCATTATAAAGGGAGTTGAAATTCAGCAGTTCTGGGTCGGTAAGAGTGCAAAACTTCAGCAGCTTCTCCTCTAAGGGATGCTACTAGCTGACATGCTTTGACCCCTTCAGTTCATCAATTCACTTCAGAAATTATGCCAAATTGAATCTTGTACACCTCCCAGTTGGTTTTTCCGTCATATGTGTACAGTTTCACTGACACTGGGGAGGCAGGTATAGGTACTGGAGAAGCAGGAACAAACTTGTTTTCATTTTTCGTTTCTCCGCAAGCTAAAAGCTTCTTTTCAATGTATTTTACTTGCTGAGACATTTCTTCCATTCTTTCATCAAACAGCTCTTTAACATTTTCTATTTTTTTCTCCATTTTGTTGATTTTCTCTTCAAGAGTATTCTTCAACTCTTCTTGGCCGCTTTTCAAGGCATTGATGCCTTCCAACAGAGCCTTTAGTTGCTCATCCATCGCTCTTGTTATTGGTATAAAATACCACTTCTGACACCAAAATGTTACGTAGAACCGAGGGTTCAAGAATTTTATGCAAAAACAATCACCAAGAAAAAGAATCAGTTCTTTAAAAGCGATGCGAATTTTCATTTTTCGTTTCTCCGCAAGCTAAAAGCTTCTTTTCAATGTATTTTACTTGCTGAGACATTTCTTCCATTCTTTCATCAAACAGCTCTTTAACATTTTCTATTTTTTTCTCCATTTTGTTGATTTTCTCTTCAAGAGTATTCTGCAACTCTTCTTGGCCGCTTTTCAAGGCATTGATGCCTTCCAACAGAGCCTTTAGTTGCTCATCCATCGCTCTTGTTATTGGTATAAAATACCACTTCTGACACCAAAATGTTACGTAGAACCGAGGGTTCGAGAATTTTATGCAAAAACAATCACCAAGAAAAAGAATCAGTTCTTTAAAAGCGATGCGAATTTATTATCGAAAATCTAATCATTTCAATACAGGATTCATCGGCAATATTCACAGGGTCTTCATACCTTCAACATCAATCAAACACAATAACAGTGTTTAAAAATACATGTAAGTAAAGATTATTCACAAGCACAGCCGAGCTAATCGCTAGTCAAAACAATCCTCACTACTCGCTGGCTTAATCAAGTCTCTTCGCCGTACCGGCGAGCATCCTTTTTATATGCGTGACAGAAACTTCTAGAAATATAACGGCTTGTGTCATTGAACATGACACAAGTGGAGAGATCTACTACTTTCTAGAAGATTCCAGAGGGTTCTGAACTCGCCAACTTGGTCGCCAAAAATGATGCCAACTTGACTCTACCGCCAAGATTTCGCCAAGTTCTCATTGAATCACCATTATAACGTAAGGAGCGGCACTGCTTGTGAATAGTACAATTTTAACATGAAATAAATATAACATAGAGTAATATAAATGCATTAAACACTCAAATACAAATTATTTACCCAAAATTCATA
This sequence comes from Trichonephila clavipes, assembly GCA_019973935.1. Taxonomy (NCBI): domain Eukaryota; kingdom Metazoa; phylum Arthropoda; class Arachnida; order Araneae; family Nephilidae; genus Trichonephila; species Trichonephila clavipes. Next base: position 513,537 of record BMAU01018694.1, on the reverse strand, counting down.
ACAATATTTTCAGTTTTATGAAGTCTTAGGTGAATAATATTTTTGTTTCTTGTTTTAGAGACATTTGAAGGTTTTGATTCAAGAGTCTTAGAGGTAAGTTAAGTAAGAAGTTACATTGAATATTACCTCTTAAATTTTAGATGAATTTTTTAAATATTTGATTTTTTTAAAAAAAGAAGTGATATCTTTTGTATCTGCTGCTAAATTGAATAATGCTTTAAAATTTCTATACATGTATATATATGTATGTAAAATACATTTGTTTTTGATTTCTTTATTGTAGTCAATTTTATTTTACTCTTTACATTTTCTTTTAATCTGTACTTGTTAATATAGCATGATATAGTATGGTATAATTCTAAAAGTTCTAAATTTGTACATTTATAGATTTTGAAAAGGAATTTTTTAAAATTTTAATAAATGATCAATTTCTGTTTATTTTATAAAACAAAGAATATTAATTCAGTTTTTTTAAATAAAATAATCATTTAAAAGCCATTTGACTGCTACAATAATTAAGACATTAAAATAGATTTGTGAGAGTTTATTTTTTAAAATTGGTTCATTTTGAAATTGAGATTTCTGAAAATTCTATTGTATTCTCTGTATCTGTTTTATTTTAATTCTAAATTGTGAATAAAATTATTTAATTTAAAAAAATGAAAGTTTTTTTGGAAGAATCAATGACTATTCATGTTTCATTAAATAATTGGAGACTCATATATGTGTGCAGTATTGTTATGCTTTTATTTCAAAATTCATCTTCTACTTTTTTTAGTTTAAACCTGTTATGCACATGAGTGGTACCAGAGGTCGTGTTAGACGATTGAGTGCCTTAGTTATTGTTGGTAATAAAAATGGTCTTGCTGGTGAGTGCTTCCATATTTTGATTGTCATCAGTTATTTAATGCTCATTATATAGTAAGTGGAGTGGGTTCATTACATCCTTTGATTATTATTTTGGAATTACTGTATATATATATACACACACTGAGTGTCCAAAGCTTACGGACACCCTTTAGTAACAGGTTGCATTTCTGATCACAACGAATATTTCCTTAGTACGGAATCAACAAGTTGCATCAGATTGAATGGTGCTATTTCCAAACCTTGGAGTTACACAAATGCTCAATAGTATTAAGGTCATGACCATGAGCTGGCCATGGGAAGAGATTTAATTCCAATTAATGCTCTTCAAACCAATTTGAGACCATTTGAGTAAATGGCAAAATGCAGTGTCTTGAAAGTGACCATCTTTGCAAGGGTGCATAGTTGCAAACATGTGGTAATGGCATTGAGGTAAGCTGAGCTGTTCAGTGTTGTGTCAACTGATATTTAAGTGATCCAGTGTACTAGATAAAAGCATCCTCCACACCATCAGTTCTCTACCACTTAGTGGATATTTGCCATTTGGTAGGATAGGTACATGAATTTTTTCTGTTTGCATCATATTCAGATCCTGTTTGATGGAGTAGGGAACAAGATTCATCAGACCAGGCTGCTCTTTTCCAGTTCTCAAGTGACTAATTTTGCTGTTCTTGGGTCCACAACATGCAACTTTTTCTCATTTTTCTGTGATATCAGAGGTGATCTGCTAATGCTAAATTTACAAAATCCATGGTGTATGTTGGGATATACTTTATGGTGCACTTGGCATTAAATTCAGAGTAATTTGTCATGTTGTGACTCTTTTCTTGCTGTAAATAAACTAAGTGTGCTATTCATTTTTTATCTCTCTTTTTCTCAACTTTCACTCTCTAGACACCAGATGTAATATTGGGCAAAAAGTTCTAGAGAGTTTTCATTTCAGAGATGCCAGCACCAGCTCTTTACTTTCAAACTAGGGTGTTTCTAACTCTCCTTTGAGCACTGAGTGTGTACATATGTATGTAAAATTTAGATTCTTGTTGCATTTGGTTGCTCACTAAATGAAAAGTTTTTTAAAGTTTGTTTTTCTAAAATCTGTTCAGTCTAAATATCTTTTAAAGATTACTTCAACTGTTTACATCTCCAAATATTAATCTTAAACTCTTCTTATCAGTGTTTTACCATATATGCAAATTGAAATCCTTTTGGGTTAATAAATCCAATATTATTTGTAACTACATTTAAGAATTTAACATTATTTATCTTGTACTATCAAAACACTTAACTGGCAAAATTGCCAGTTTTAATCTGGGACAAGTCATGTTGGGTGTCATTGTGGTGAGTTATCTTTGTTGGTAGCAAGAGACATATTTAATTAATTTTGATGGTGATTATTTAAAGATTGGATAGACTGGTTAATAAAAATAAAATCTGATCTTTATTAAGTAAATATGTCTCTAACTTCCAGTGAAGCGTATTTGACTTGGTAATTATATGTTTTATTGTAAGAGGGACTGAAAAATAAATTTGCACAAGTTAAACTATTTTCTAAATAATATTTCCTCATACTGTGTTTAAAGATAGTCAGCATCCTGAGAAATGTTTAGTCATGGGGTTGTGAACTCATGGCTGGTGTTTTCCGTTATGTTATGTGTTTGGCTCCTGGTATTACTAAAGACCTGCTGTGTTGAAGGAATGAAGTACATTAAATTTGTCAGGGATCGGAATCTTCATGTTGGCATGTTGTGAAGGTTTGGAGAGATATTTTAACTCGATTGTTACCCTTTTCACTTGATCATGGTTTGAAATCTTGAGGTATATTGCTTAGAGACCCTTGTAGTTTTGTTGTGTGAAATTATTAAACAATCAAATAATCTAGAATTCTATTATATATAAATATATAATTATTAAAATATATTAAAATTGTTGGATATTTTATGCATACATATATATTTTTATATTCTGTTCAGGTTTTTCAAAATCTGTATCTGTGAATGGAAATTCTGCTGCTAAATCAGTAAGTATCTTTTAGTATTTGAGAAGGAAAATGTTTTTTTTATTGGTATGAAAATATGGATTTTCTAAAAATTGAAGTATGAGGGATTAAGTGTATTGATTTAAAAATAATTTGTGTATGAATGTCATTCATATACAGTTATTGTTAAATTTCATTGGTATTATTTTTTAGTTTTCTTTCTTCTCATTTTTATGCGTTTATAAACCTTGGATATCCCCACAATGTTTGATTCTCAGATAGAGTTATTATAAAAAGTTATCGTTAGTTTCGATTGTTATAATCTATTATTACAAAGTATTATTGCTTTAATTTTTTTTTCAGTTACACTTCAAAATAATATTTTCTATTTTTAATATGAATTTTCTCAGTTTTATATTCTACTTTTTTTTGTGTGCGTAAATGGTATGGTACATAACTTTAGTGGGCCTATTGAAAAATTTTCATGATTCATGTATCTATTATTAATTTTATGATGTGAATGTGTATAAACAATAGGGGAATGATACATGTATATTTTCTCTTCTGACAGGCTAAAAATAGAGCAGCAAAGGTTTTACGTTATGTAGAAAGGGATAATAATTCAGGTATGATAAATGAAATTTTTAGTCTGTTGAGAACATATTTGAACATGATTTATAAGTTATTATTTCATTGCTATGTTTGAACTTACTGAATAGTGATTCATTTTCGTATGTACAAAGATGTTTTACATTTATTTCTACTTTTCTAGAAATTGAAATGATTGTAAACTTTTAATAGAAGTTAATGCAATTACTAAAAATCATTAGTTATTAATCATGAAATTTTGCTGAGTAATTGTTTATTTATTTACTTATTCTTTGAAGTAAGTTAAAAGCTTATTATTTATTTCTTGATGGAGAGTCAATTATAGAAAATTATCTTTATTTTAAGGTTAATGAATTTTTGAGGTATTTTTTTTGTTGTAAAGTTTGAAATTAACTTAAAAATAATGATTTCTGAAGACTATTTGAGTGAAATTTAATCTTTGTCATTTTAATTTAAACAATTGTTATTGCTTTATTTCCTGTCATTTATTTTAATTCATTTAATTTTCTCTTTTTTTCAGTTGTTCATGACTTTTATTCTGAGTTTGGTGCTGTAAAAATATTTGTCCAAAAGCAACCTGAAGGTAATTTCTAACTCTTACTATGTCTCTAAAAATATGTATTTAATGCTCAAAGTGAATTGCTTAATATTTACTGTGAGTTTTTGTTATTCTAAGATATTTTTGAATGCTCATTTTAAGGATTTTATTTGTTTGACTAATCAGTTTGTATGTTCTTATTTTTACTAATGTAAAAATACATTTTTTTTTGAAAAAGGAGGAATAGTGTTATTTCTTTCATAATACAAGTATTAAAAATTATAATTTTTGCATTAAATAAAATAATACATTATATGAATAATAATTTCAAATTTTGTTAAAATATTTTTTTTTATCCTTCCAATTACCATTATAGAAATTATTAGTGGAGTGAAGGATTCATTAACTCGAATAAAATATTAAGAGTTTCTATGAATTATACATACCATATTTATTCGAATGTAAGTTGCACTTTTTTTCCAATGTTAATGCTGCTGAAAATTGAATGTGGCTTTGAATTGCTGGAAGAAAAATTTGTTGAATGAGGTAAATTGACCATGATACTCACGATTAGAGCAATTATAGGATCATGAAAATTTTAAAAAATTGTTAATATTGATAAAATAATTATTTACTTCTTATTAGTTCTCAGTATAATATTTTTTAAAATTTGTAAATCTTGAATATCGATAAATCATTTGACACTATTTAATATTTTTTCTCAAAAACGCGTTGAGAATTTTGAGTGTGGCTTAGAATCGATGGCGGCTTGGATCCGAATAAATACAGTAAATTTCTTAAGCATATGAAATCTATGTGCAGTGATCAATTTTGTATTTTAGAATTCAACATTTTGTTATGTTATTTGCTACCTTTAAATGAAGGAGAAATTTCCTTTGACCACTTAAATGATTAAGATATTAGTTATTTGTCTTAGAAAAATTGATTATTATAAATTATGTAATGTGAAGTGTGCAACTACTATTATATGATCACTTTAACAAACTATATATATAATTTTGTTAATTTATTTAGTCAGTATTTTATTAGTCATTGCTTTATATAATTTAATTATATGAAGGCAGTATTATAGCTTATTACTTGGGAATTAAATCCATACTGTTAATGTTCTGTAAGATAGGAAGTCACCTTTGTAATAGTACCAGTTACTAATTTATTTAAAATGTAGAGAGTAGCAATTTTTTACATACTTTTTACATTACGTTTTTTACGTTACGTTTTTACATTATGTTTGAATCAATTCAATGTTTTCCAAAAGTAAAATATAGTATATATTTCATCTGCTTTTTTACCTTTCATGTAAAATATTGTGCATTTATAAAAAGTTTTAATTTGCAAACATTCAGTATTGAAACAGATTATATTTGTAGTCTAACAATATAACCCACATTAACATTGATACTTTTATAGTTACAATTCCTAATTATAAAGTTGTGAATCTGTAGGTAATAAACTTGATTTTATTTGTAAAACATATATTTTTTATTTGTGAAGTGTTTTAAAGCAGTAACTTTATTCACCATTTTAAACTTTCGCATTTGCATATTCTTTTAAAACTCAATTCATTGTCTCTGTTCTAAAGAAATGTTATTCCCTGGAAAATGTATTCTTGAGTTTATTTGTTATGTATTTTTATATCCTTGTATTTATTTTATTTTATTAATTGTTTCATATTATGGAGATAGCAATCAAATGTCCCCCCCCCTTTTAGGGTATGGATTGGTATGCCACAGAGTTATAAGAGCTATCTGTGAAATGATTGGTATCAAAGATCTTTATGCAAAAGTGGAAGGTCCTACTAAAAATTATCAATGTATAACTAAGGCCTTCTTTATAGGTCTTCACAGACAGGTTAGTTTTTTCTTTGTGTATATGTATGCATTATTTTGATTTTATTTATGAATAAATACTCTTAAGATAATATTTATTCTTTAATTTTCATTCTTATTGAACCAGCATTGAATGATCTGAAACTATAAATATATTTCTTTTGTATAATTTATGTAAATGATTTCTTGTTGTGCTATATTTAATTTTATTATATTACTTGGATCTATTTACTTTTCCCAAATGCTTATTATGATCCAAAAAATCTTGGTAAATTCTTTGAATTAGTACATCATTTATTTTCTGTGATATTTTTTCAATGGTCTTGAACAGAGGTTCCCAAACTTTTTGCCTCATAGACCCCTTGCTATGTTTTTCGGTTTGGGGCAGACCCCTGCTTATATAATATTAAATTTTTGCAAATTTATTAATTTAAATATGTTTATAGACAGCTGGTAGTACAGAGCTACTTACTTTAAAAGATTTAAATTTCTAACTGTAGGGAAGTATAGAGTTTAAAACTTAAGAAACACACGTTAATTAATTTAAAATTTAAGTGACACATAAAATAACAGATAAAAAAAAACAAATGTTTATAATGATAGGGATGAATCTGGTGCTTCAATAACAAATTTTCAACATTTGTCATCAATCCTGTCAGGCTCAACCTTAAATTTCCTTGGTTAGTATTATCCAGCTGACAACTGTGCTGAAAATCTTTATCACTAGGAAAAGCAATTAAAAACTTTCACCGATACACCATAATTCGAGATAAATAACATGTATGTCTCTTTAAAGCCAAAATTGCTGACATTTGTTTCTAAACTTTACTTTAAAATCGTTATTTCCTATTCCAATCAGTTCCTCTTGTAATATGACATTTTTTTTTCAATGTCACCATAGGAATTCATCGCCTTCTGTGGTAATTACCAAGAGTAAATGCATTTTCAAACCTAGTTTTAAAATTTGAATAAAGGGAATTTAAATGTTGAACATAGGTTAAAATATCATTTTCCTGGCAAATTCTCTGTGATCAATTGAGGAACCAGGAAAATTCGCTACATCCAATATTATACTCCACTCCTTTAAATTAATTCTGGCAAGAAATGCTGAAATGATGGTCCTTGTTTTAATAAAATTTATGCTGTCACATATCTGCAAATTAGCCTCATTAAATTTAGTAAATAAATGTGTTAAATAGGTCAAATCTGGTTTCTACTTGATTAAATTTTCTTTTAAAATTGAAATCATAATCTGGTTTAATGAGAACTGTTGTAGACCCCCATTTGCACTTCATGGATCCCCAAATTATTTTCGTGCTGTCGGGGACCCCTTGCAGGTTGTCATAGACCCCTGGGGTTCTATATAGACCACTTTGGAAATCACTGGTCTAGAAAATTATTTTGAAGGAACAATATTCAAAAATATAAACTCAAATAAAATATAACTAACGAAAATATTTTGATTTTTAAATGCATTTATATGCCTTGTGACCATATAAAACTTTTAAATAAATATAAATCACATAACACATTTTGAAATAAAAACATGTTTATTCACTCCATGTAAAGCCTGATTCATCGATTTCTTTTTTATTCATTTTCATTCTTTGACCAATGGTTTCCTCTTTGATTTGATCTCATTCAAATTTTTATGTTCTTAAATCTTTAAAAAAGTAACTAAGCTAATTGAAAATTATTTATGTATTAAGTACTATTCATACCAAAGTAAAACACATTATTTATATCTCTCATTGTTCAGCAAGGGGGGGGGGATTGTTTTTATCACATAATTAATCCTGTAATTCTGTGGAATTTTGTGACCAGTAATGTTTGGATGCTATTCTCTCTCAAATATGTACACTAAAAGAATATGATGTTAATGCCAATTTTAATGTGAAAGCTTCCATTATATTTGAAGGATTTTGAAAATTGTAATTTCTGCTAGTGTGTTTTTATATTCTTCACAATTCATATCCTGCTTTTAGAACAAAAACTGTCAAAAATATTTATAAGTGATTTCCAGAAAAAAAGTTTGAGTAATTTTGGAGGAAATGTTTTCTTGGGACATTAATTCTGAATTATTTAGATATTTTTTTGGCAACAAGGATACCATTTTGAATTGAGGTGTTTGTAGCGTGAGTAATTTGGCAGGTTGATGCATGTAAGAGGTTCAAAGTTTATTTTATATTGAAAACTTGTGCAATATTATGGGGATTGTTGCATACTAAATTCTATTAAATATGTGTGTATCTTATGTTACAGTATAGAAGTAAAAAGAATATACAGCTGCAGATTTTGTCATTATTTAACACTAATTCAAAAGTGGGCAATATCCTGTTGTATTACTTTTTTGATGTAAATCAAAGAAAATCAAAGTCACTTGGATTTAATTGGCACTTAATTTTTATTTATTTATGTTTATTGAATTAATTGTTTATCAACTGATATTAACAATTCTATGTTTAGTGTATTAAGGTTTGTATGCAAAGTCTTTTGTTTTATATTATAAACCTGTAGTTGTATTGTTTTCTGTGAAATGTTGTCATCTGATTGAAGGAGTATGTTCAAATATTATCCTCAGAATCATATAAAACTTAATGTAAATGAAGAGTTCTTATTTTTGAATAATAAATATATATCAGATCTATAAATCATTTTATTTTTATTCTAATTTATTTAATTTAGAAAATTACTTTCTGATTTTCCTAAATGTAAGAATCATAGACACTACCTTTTTTCCAGTAGGAAGCAATGGTTTTTTGAATTAATTTTTATTAATTTAAAAATTAATGCTATTAAATCAATTATTAATAGTAGTTTAGGTACTTACTTTCTTTTTACTCTTAAATGTTTTACATTTAATCAGAAATAAAATTGCATAAATTTTAAAAGTTTCAAACTGATTAGTTGCATTGCATATTAAAGTAAATTACGTATAAGGTTTCTGAATCAGTGTCATAAATATACATTTACTTTTGTTTTAATATTTTTCTTTTTTCTGAATGTTCTAATCCTAGTCATGTTCTTGTTTCTCTTCCCCTTCCCCCGTAAGTTTTGTTTGTATAGTTGTAGTTCTCTTCCAAAATGTTTTCTAATTGCCATTTTTTTATTTTTAAAATTTGCCCATATAAGAAAAAGCTTATTATTAAGTCCAACATCAGTTAGTTTTAAGAGTGTTGTTTTCATGTTGTTTATTATCAATAAATATTATATAGCAGACGCTTAGGTAGAATATTATAATGGATGTTACATTTTTATTATTGTTTGCGTTTTCTCTTGATTTATTTTCAATATACAGTCGAATCCTGATTTAACTAATTCATCAAGAAAGAACATTTTATTCGTTAATTCAGCGCTATTCATAATATCGGAGTCCCAAAAAATGCAAACTTTTTGCTCTTGCTTTTTGGGAATTCTATAATCAATTACACAAAAATATGTATAGTCAGAAATTACACACTTTTTAACTATTTTTATTCAACAGCTAAAATACTTTTAATCAATTATTTCAAACCAGTTAATTGGAAATTTTAAATTACTGACTAATAGATGTTTAACTATTTTTTGATTCTTGAGTAGAAAGATTTCTCTTTCGACTTCATACAGAGAAGGAAATACCTTGTTATTTACATCCTGCTGCATGAGGTATGTTTTTATATCTCCAAACAATATAAACCATTAGAAAATGTAACAGTTTTGATAAGAGTTTTATTATCAATTTCTGTGTCAGCATTGCTACATATGACAGATTATTTTTGTTATGAAGTTACTGATCGTATAGTGGATTATTTTGACCAGAAGCGTAATCAAGTGACATTTTCAAAATTATGAACTCACAATATATGTAAAATCTCACACACAACACAATTGAATAAAAATACGACATTAATTTTTGACTCATGGTTTTATTTTAAAATTTAATCACATAAATGTTATCTTCAGCACGGAGCCAGGCCTTAATTGAAAAGAAGTTTAGGGTGAAAATCTTATTAATACCTAACGTACATTTTACCAAAAAAGAAAGGGAAGGAGGCGGTGTTCACATCATTTGTATAGGGCAGGAGAGCAACTGGTGTTTTCCGCCAAAAACGCTGTGTTCTCGCCAACGAAGGGTTGCTTCACAGTTCATTCACTCTGTAGGTCCACCATATTTGGCGTGTTGTGCTCAAAGTGTGAATCTTTCTCTAAGTGGAATGTTCTTTTTTTTGTTACGTTGTAACAATTTTCTTCACAAATTTTCAAAAACAAAATTTTCTGCAAAACGGCTTATATAATAAATCTCACTTCTCTCTAAAAAGAGAGCAAATGGTAAAATCTCTCAAATTATCCCCTGCATTGTGGAATGGAATGGGAGGAGATACAGAAATTTCCTGTCGTACTCAAAACTCTTGTGATAGGTTACACTCATGACTCATCTACACCTGTAAAGTTTAATAATTGGATGCACACTTTAATGCCAAAATTTGATGTTTTCTGAGGTCTTTTTCTGTTTCTGATGAAAGGGTATATTATTTGGAAAGAAATACAATTATGTGAAAGGAAAATTCGTTAAATTGTAAAATGTGCTAAGGAAGAGTTCAGTAAACAGGGATCTAACTGTATATATGTTGCAGTAATATATTTCTACTAATTTTTTGAAGGGATAACTTCTATTGGCGTGATTTGCCGGAGAGTGAACTTAAATGAATGTCACACTCGGAAATGTAACGTTCATTCGGACATACACACCCCTAAAAAGGAAAGGAGGGACGTTTTCCCTTGCCAATCTGAAACTGGCAGTTTGTCCGCCCACCAATAAAAGTAAAAGTAAAGTTCCTAGCTTTGATCTAAGTGGGGCTCCCCCCGACCTTTCACCTCTTTCTAAGGCAGGTGTGGCGAACCCAAATGACCTCGCAGACCACTTCGGAAAAACTTTACAATCCCGCATAAAAGTATACATATCTTTATATTAAATTTTGATCCATTACAAACATTTGTTGGAGTGAAGATTTAAAACAGACTGATATATTACTGTTTTCATTGTTTTTCATGTATGCAAACATAGATAGTATAATAATAATAATACAATGGTCAAATAATGTTTAATTTATTTAATTACTGGGATATCTGTTTCTCAACTGTTTCACTTAGTTTTTGCAAATCGATCTCTATGCATGTGTATTTCTGTATAATAATTGATGTTGTAAAAATATTCGTGTGTTAAGTTTGAGCACGATTTATGTTTGATAAATATCAATTTAGAAAAAAAAAGAGATTCACAATAACAGAAGCAGCATGATAAAATAATAACAGCTACGGGATTTATTTAAAAAAACACACACACTTTTTGAACAAAAAATATTGTACAAAATAGTCGAATTTTGTAAAGTTTTAAAGAATCTCTTGGGCCGCGGGCTGGACACCCCTGTTCTAGAAGAATGAATGTGGTATTCTTTCTAATCCTAGTTGAAGCATGAAAGTGAAACGTATTATTTTTAAAAAATAGGCTTAGAGAGAAAAATAAATCTACACTAAAATTAAATACAGAATGTAGAAAAAGGACAAATTTTTATAGAACTAAGTAAATAGTATTATTATCATTAGGAATATTGCAGTGATCTTAAGAATAAAAATCTATTTTTGTTAGCGAATCGGAATAGCAATGAACAAATAGTTCTATTAATCACATTACTTAAATATACTTTGAGCCTAAAAAGAAAATTAAAACAATTAAAAATTTTAAATAACAAAATTAAGTATACAGGTATTAAGAAAAAGTTACATTAAATAATTTAAATACAAGAAAACAAAATATAATTAAGAATACTTAATTTGCAGCAGCACCAGACATCCTTGTACAAAACTGCCATATAATGACAAAAAAGCTAGTATAAGCCAGAGATTAGGTGATATAAATCTTCTGATGAAATCCCTCTTGAATGGTTTTGACCTAGATTCCTCTCTGCCCAATCAACTACCTGTCATACTATCTATCCTTTGCTTAAATTAATTCATGGATAGAATTAAATATTGTTAAATTACAACCAAAATTCTCAAAGCCGGATCAGGTCTTCTGAACAAATTACCTATGATTTTAAGTAAAAATATTAAAGTAGAGTTTTCAAAAGACAAATCAAAACCTTTAGTTGATTTTTTTAAATCAAAATTCAATTTTATTATGTCGTATGATCCAAATGCAGCACGAGGAAGTGCGGAGCAACGCTTGATGGAGGTTTTTTTATAGATATTTAAATAAAATTTTGAATCTAAAAATATTTATAACCTATTTCAGCTTCCATAAACCTATTGTTTCCTTCTTAGAATACAATTAATTCCCAAATATGATTGTATATTTTGCACAAAAATATTACTTTATGAATATAGATATATGGATAAATAATTTTATAGGACAATACTAACATCTCCTTGTTTTTTATTCACCTAACTAAACCCTGAAATAACATTACAAAATTTGAAGTTATCACTTCTATCGTGTGGTCATAAGCACACACACTTTTTAAATTTTTTTCACAAATTTTAGTATTGTGCAGTTGTTTAAATATATTATTTTTGTCCTTTTAGAAATCTCTTGAAGAAATTGCAAATGAAAAGGGCTTGCATCTTGTAGAGATGAAGAAAAATCGTGATTATTTTCCTGTAGTTGTAGCATCTCCTGAAAAATGTCGTACGGAAGAGGAAATTGGACCAACAGAACAACTTGATTACAGGCTACATTTGCTAAATGGAAGAGTTGAAGCACCCCGCAAAAAATATGAACCTTTTTACTTTAAATTTCCTAGCTACATTAAGGAAATGAAAGATAGGGAGAGACAACGCAATCAAAGAGGTGTTAGAATTCATCTTCTTGGTAAATATGGAGCACTAAAAAGTTTTATTAATGTTAGAGATGAAGAGAAAGCTAAACAGGAACTGAAACAAACAGTAGAGGAATAAATTATTGGAACATAGAAAATTATTGATATGATTGATCATTGACATTTATTGTTCAAAACAGTTGCATTTTAAGTATTTGTATTGAAGACTTATTTCATTTGTAACTTATTTTAATAAATAAAATATTGAATGATCCAATTATGTTTTTTCAAACTTAGAATTTAGTGTTCACACACACTGAAGTTCAACCTCATTAAATTTTGAGAACAAACAGCTTTTGTTAATTTATTGCGATTTTGGGTTTTGATTCAGTTTTTAATATATCCTTGTATATTTGTATTAATTTTTATTATTTATTTAAGTTTAATTTATCTAATTAGGTTTAAAAACAATAATGCAATTTAGCTAGGATGTTAAAAGTTATACACAATATTTGAAAGTAAGAAATAATTTTTAGCCTTATTACATTCTTTTAAAGTATAAATGCTTTACTGAAAAAAGCTTATGTATAAAGCATATATAAAAGCATCTTTTCATATGTTGTTATAATACATACACATAACTTATTTGCTGTATAACGGTTTCAATAAAACTTTAAAAAATGGTTTAAATCTTTTATGTTTGAAAATCGAGAAAGTAAATCATCATGCATTATTGTAAAAGTATTATTTAAATATTTCTTCTTGAAATATTAAATAATACGAGGCCTATTTTTTAAGTAACGTCCGTTTGTTGTAAAAAAAATACAGACAACCCTCTTTGAATAAGTCTGCTGCCTGGTTGTACAGGCAGGAGTTCACGGCCGCTTTTACTTCTTCGGTGTCACTGAAACCCTTCCCACCAAGACTGTGTTTGAGGTATTGGAAAAGGTGGAAATCTCTTGGAGAAAGGTTGGGTGGTATGGTGTATGGTCCAAAACTACCCAGCCAAAGGATTCGATTAACTTCTGATTCCAAGAAGTGTGATGCCTTGCGTTATCGTGGAGGAGCAAAACACCTTTTAACAGCATGCTGCACTATTTGTTTTGCAATGCTCTTCGGAGTTTCCGTAGAGTTGCGCAGTAGGCACCGGAGTTCACCATTGTTCCTTGTGGCATAAAGTCTACCAGTAAAACACCGGGTTGGTCCTAGAACACTGTTTCCATAATCTTTCGCTTTCACAGAGTTTGTTAGGCTTTGACCTTGACAAGAGAGGATGTGTGTCGCCATTCCATAGACTGTTGCTTTGATTCCAGGGTGATATGGGATACCCATGTTTCATCTCCAGTAACGATTCGACTCAACATGTCATTCCCTTCTTCCTTGTAACAAATCAAAAAGTCCAATGAAACGGCAAACCTCTTTTTTTTGTGTTCTGCTGTGAGTAGTCTGGGTACCCATCAAGAACACAATTTCTTAAAGTTGAGGTCTTCAGTCACAATTTTGAACACCACCGACCGAGAAATGTCAGGAAATTCTTATGAAAGAGTGATTATCGTGAATTTCCTGTTCTCACGAATTTTTGTTTCAACTGCTTGCATCAAATCATCAGTGATTACAGAGGATCGGCCTGAGCATTATTCATCATGGATGTTTGTTCGCCGATCTTTAAACTTCTTGGCCCATTTTCGAACTTTACTGTCACTCATTGCTTCTGTGCCATAAACTTCTGTTATCTGACGATGAATATCTACCGCCAACATGTTTCTTGCAGTCAAAAAATGGATAATAGACCGTATCTCACACTTAGTGGGCGATTCAATCACCTTAGACATTTTAAAGACAGCGAATCATACACGACTGCTACAGAGCTGGAAAGGGTGCATATGTGTTCGCAAAGGATGCTGGTCTGTGATGCAGAGACTCGTTGTGGTGCACATGCAAACTAGGGAAATATACACGCCCACGGACCTTACTTTAAAAATATCCCTCATGCTTTTATATATATACTAGAAAATATGAAAGTTTTAATGATCATGAGAAATTTGAACTGTGAAAGATACCCTTGTTTATACAAATAATTACTTTTAACTTTTTAAGGAATAGTCAATATTGCTCGTTGTTAAAGACTGTGTGCTAAAAGGATGTCTAACTTCTTGCCAGTTATATGTATAAAAAAAAGGTATAAAAGGATCAAATCTCCTCACTAAGATGAATCAACACCTACACTTTTTGCAACATGCTTTCCATTGCTCTCTTCTGTGATGTGTATTGTTGATAACTTTGAAAAAACTTAAAATTTAGAGTTATTTATATACTTAAAATAAATTTTTGAAATTTAAGTAAGTTGAAATTAAATCATGTCAAAAAATTATCGGAGTAGCAAATTTATTTTTCTGGAATTTTATTCAATCAGGTATATTTAATATTTTTTAACAATAAAAAACCTTTACAAAAATGTTTTTAATTTTTTAAATAGTAATATGTTTTAAGTTTAAAAACAAGTCGAGTCTAAAAACTGTGGTTAATTTTGAGTTGCTAATTTTATATACACTGGTGTGCAAAAATTAAGGACGAGACGATATTTTCAATATAACTTTGTACAAAAGCTTTCCAAATCAACACATTTAATACTGTAAGATCCCCAATACGTAAGGACATGTGTAATGTAAGCAACACTTACTAAAAGAGAAATCAGAGGGATAAAAAGAAGCTTGATTGAAAAAGTAGCATGGAGCGCAATGTGACTGTAGGCCGAAACATCCCTGTGATGGGTGTCCAGCAAGAAACATCCGTTCTTTAGTATGGGATATGATTTCCCCTTACTGCTAGGCACGTTTCACAGCGTCTCCCCATGCTGAGAATGAGGGTGTCAATGAGTTGTTGAGGCATTGCTGCCCATTATTCTTGCAGTGCCAATCGAAGCTCCCGAATCGTTACTGGTGGTAAGGTACGAGCTGCCAAGCGTCTGCCTAGAAAATCCCATACATGCCCGATGGGATTGAGATCCGGAGATCGTGCCGGCCAATCCATACGTTCAATATCCTCACTTTCTAAGAGCTGTTCGGCAGCTACTGTGCGATGACATGGTGCATTGTCGTCCCTGAAAAGGAACTGCAGACCCATAGCGCCTCTAAAAGACGCACATATGGAAGAAGAATCTCGTTACAATAACGGATCCCGTTGAATGAACCTGCGTCGAAGATGTGAAGGTCTGTACGACTACCAAGCATGATGCCTCCCCAAACGAGAACACCGCGACCTCCATACCTGTCCCTTTCAATGATGTTCGAGGGATGATTGCGGCTTCCCCGCTCTCTCCAGATGAGTATGCGATGAGAATCGCTACTCAAACTGAATCTGCTCTCATCTGTCAAGAGTACTCGTCCCCATTCATTGTCTCTCCAATTCCGGTGTTCCTGGCACCACAGAGAACGCCTTCTCCGATGGGCAGGCGTTAAAGGTACACACCGTACAGGGCGTCGTGCAAACAGACCACCACCGTGCTGTCTTCTGGCCACGGTAAAACGCGATATCGGTCATCCAGTCGCCTGTGTCGTCTGTCTAGCGATTTCTCCCGCTGTCTGCCGCCTGTTTCTTCTGGCCTGTAAGACAATGTACCGGTCATCTGTGGGTATGGTTCCTCGTGGACGACCACTACTGAACCCCCAGATAGCTGTTCTTGTAGTTTGAAATTGTCTCCAAAGTCGTGAAAGGATGCTGTGAGCAATTCCGAACTCTGCAGCCACACTTGTCACACTGCGGCCTTCCTCCAACTTCCCAATGATTCGACCTCGGGTAAAAGCATCCAGATGTCGTCTAACAGGTTGATTATTCGCCATTTCTCGCTGAGGCAGCAACTCGGTGTGATTTTAACTGCTATACGGCGTGCAATCTCTTTGCCAGAAATACTGATCTTACACCGACAACATGCTTTATACTACTCAGACACTCCCCCATTACGTCTACCTGCATATCTGCGCATGTGCTACCGAACATCACCTTACTTAATCTCCTGATTGGTCTTTCTCTCCGCTCTGCTTCTTCGTTCAGCTGATATGCTAATTTTTCGACTTCTGTCCTTAATTTTTGCACACCAGTGTATAATGAATAAATGAATACATTTATAGTGACATTTCTTTTGAATGTTTCTGTAATCAATTGCTGATAGGAATTAAATGATTGAACTTGAATATTATAATTTTATACAAGCTTGTATATTTGTCTATAAACAAGTAATACACAGAAACAATTGAAGGGTGTATCACATTTTTAAAGTATTATTTAATAATAAAAAAGAAGAATTCGGTTCATACATTTAGATGAAAATTTGTTTCTAAAATCTATGTTAAGAATGGATTTCATCTTCGTTAATGAAGTCATCAATGTTAAACATTGTATTATTATAATACAATCAGTGGTACTCTGTATCAAAAAAGAATATAAATAGAGTGAAACAGTAATGTTTGTGGGCAGGGATGTCTTAAGACTTCTTGAGGTTCAGAGCCTCCTACGCAAAAGTAGGCCCTGGACCTCTACACAACTGTAGCCCCTTCTATGGCCCTCAAAAGTACACAGCATATGTTGTCAAAAACTCGTATTAAAAGCAAATAAATATGCACAACTTAAAATTGCACAAATAGGTTGGACCGACTGCCGTCTTTTGACTGAATGAGTAATAGAGGTATATGGGGATAGGCCTAGGCCTATACATGGACAACGGTTATCTCTTTGTTCGAAATTCCCTGATTTTGGAGAATAAAACCGTAAATAACATTTGATAATTGAAATTATACGAATCATGATTTTATTAAGGCTGAGTCAAGAACGAGATGAGACCCCATTGTCTCCAATGCCCCGTTCCCACATCTTAAGGTATCCGACTACGTTCTTAACCGTGACTTTCAAAAGCGCATAAATGGATAATTTCCATGATATTTAGTGTCACTTATATTAGAATATATACATAAAATTGTTTTAAGGACACTAACAAAAAAAATTTATTTAAATACAATAATTTGGCAAAAAATTAAGTTAGAATAATCTTTTTTCCAAATGTTCTCCTTTTGTGAAAGATGCTTCTATTAGAATAATATTTTGCCTGTATATAGCTCAGACCTCTGTTCAGAGGCTCTACTAGAATTTTTGAAATATATAACTTAGAAGTGGGTTTATTCATATATTATACGACAACAGAGGGGAGCAATTTTAAGAAAAAAACGCGACTAATTATTTCAATTGGTGGTAATTCTAAAAATAATGTGAATTTTTCAAAAGTTCTAGTTGAGCCTCTGTAGAGAGGTCTGAGCTATATACAGGCAAAATATTATTATAATAGAACAATTTTTCACAAAAGGAGAACATTTGGAAAAAAGATTCTAAGTTAATTTTCTGCCAAAGTATTATATTTAACTAAATTTTTTTGTCAAAATGTCCTTAAAACAATTTTATGCACGTATTCTAATCTGAGTGACACTGAATATCATGAAAATTATCCATTTATGCGCTTTTTTAAAATCACGGTTCCGAACGTAGTCGAATACCTAAGATGTCTTTGTGTATGTAAGACCTATGTTTTTATTAGAAGAAAGGATACACTTTTAATGGAAATTATTTCCAAGGTGTTTTTTAAATATAACCTCTATTTCTATGTGTGTGTGTTTGGGGATGGATTATTTTCCCAGCCACCAGAGGGCCAGGAAGAACATTCTGGTCATTTCTTGTGTTTAACCTGATAAAGACACAGAATTGCATTATTATTTTTTTACTCTACTAGTTTCAGAGGTATATAAATAACTTCTTTTTATGTGTTTTATATATATATATATATATATTGTTACGTTGATCGGGGCTCGTGGATTTTATGCAAAACAGTCACAAAGAAAAATAACAGTTATTTAAGAGCGATGCGAATTTATTGTCGAAATCTCAGTTCTTGAAATAAAGGATTCAGCAGCTATATTCGCAGAGTAAATATCTCAGAAGGTCTTCACACCTTCAACAGCACTCATACACAATTACCAGTGTCTGAAATACATGCATGTAAAAGACTTCACAAGCATAGCCTAGCTAATCGGTAATCACGTTCAAAACAAGTTTATTAATCGCTGGTTGAATCATATATACGTGGAATGGTTGCGGAGTTCCTGTTTCCCGCAGAGAACCTTCACCTCCTATCCTTTGAACTGTGGATGAGCATTGCTTCTGCCTTACCTTAGCCCAGAACTGCATTATTAAGTATTAAAATTTTTAGAATTTAATGATTTAACAATTTAAATTTATAGTGCTTTGAAGTAGAAAAATTACTTTGAGTAAAAATAATACTTTAGATTTAAATAAATCCTTGGAGTAGATTAGTTAATATAAAAAGGAGAATATATCTTTAGAAATAAGAAGCTCCTTTAGGGAGCCAGTCTGCGCCAAACACTGCGCGATTCCCTTACGTCTGGTTGAATCAAGACTGACTCATTTCGGTGCGCATCACTCTATTTATAGGCCTGGCGGAAACTTCCAGAAAAATCCGCATGCGTCATAGAGCGTGAAATTAGTGTATTTCTCCACAAATTTCTAGAAGAATCCAGAGGGTCCCGAACTAACCGAAATGGTCGCCAAATTGGCTAAGTAAGATAAAGGCATTATACATCCAAATATAAATTATTTGCACTATTTTAGATAAAATTCGTAACAATATATATGTACAAATTTTAATTGCAATTTGATGTAAATTTTTTAATTAAATTCTTTGACATAAATGTATATAAACATATTTAATAGTTCATTTAAGTGATTCAAAATTGGAACATGGAAATTTCAAAATGGAGTAATTAATTATTTAAGATTTTGTGTGAGTTTAAATAAAAGTCTACATTATATGTTAGGTATTTAGAATTAAATAATCTTTATGTGATCAAAAATTATTACTTTTTTTGCCGTTTAGCTTGAATTATGATTTTAAATTATGCACATACTTTCCCTCTTAAATATATATTCTGATTCATTCATTTATCAAAGTGTTTCATAGTTTAATTTCTGTGCATAGAATATTTAAAACAAAACCCAATTGAAACCAAATATAAAGAAATGTAAACACAATTTTTTTAGTCTGTAGTGATTTTAAACAGCTGGACCGATTTCGATGAAACTTTTTGTGTGGGTTCAAGTAAATTCGAGAATGGTTTAGATTCACAATTCGGTCCGATATCGCAATTAGTTAAAAAGATATTAATTAAAAACATTTAATAAATACAACTCAACATTTATTTGCATTGTTGTAACAACGCTATTGTTATAAACACAAGTAATATATATATAAAAATTTAAATCAATTCCTACTTAGATCAACCAAGAAAAAATTTATTTTAGCTACTTTTTATTAAAGTTGCAATTAATATAAATATGTATATGTGACAGAATCACAACATTTAGTGGTTATTAATTTTTATTAATTATCATTAAAGTATAGTATTGTCATCCAAAACAATCGTGTATATAAAATTTCCTTTCTACTGAATGCTTTAACACGTGAGAAAAAAACCTTTTCAAATTTTGACATAAGTCGCCAACGTGGCTGTATTTGTAATTTTTTAAATAATTAGTTTTAATCAAAATTTTTATTAATTGTAACTATAAATTATTGTATTGTCATCCAAAATAATCATGTACATTACATTTCAGCTCAATTGAGCGCTTTGAAATGTATTTTATTAACGATTGAAAATTCCACCAAGATAAATAAATAAACAAACAAATAAAATATGTATAGAGATCGTGAGCTAATAGTAGGAATTGAAAAAGACGTAAGTTGGCGTCGAAAATTGATTTTCAGCCAAACCCGGTCTTTATTGTTACGAAAATGCAGACGATTCACACTTTTTAGCGTTTTTAATTAATATCTTTTCAAATAATCTTTATATGTGTAATTCTTCTGTGCGTGTGTATGTAACTGAACGCCTCCTAAACGGCTGGACCGATTTTGATGAAACTTTTTGTCTGTTCCAGTGGACTCGAGAATGTTTTAGATTTATAATTTGGTTTAGAAATGTATATTTAATTAATTTTTTATTTATAAATTGTTGATCTTGGAATATTTTACATTGGATCGGGCAGACTGCGCTACGATCGCAGTATCGAATATTCAAAAATCTTTTATTATAATTCAAGTTGGTCCCGACAGTGTTGGTGCTGTGATCATTTCAGGAAAATATTTTGTCACTTCGTGTTATTATTTTGTTGAAATAAATCTTGTGTTAATTAAATTGTTACATTCAGATGTAATTAGTGTTTGAAGATTTTTGAAGTGTGCATAAGAAACTATACATTCTCCAAATTTAGTATGCAATTGAAGTGAGTATTTTACATGATTTTCTATTAAATTTACACTTGCGTTGACAACAATTATTCTAACCTACAAACCTATTTGTGTAGCTAATTGATTACACACATTATTAAACTTTTTTTTATTTAAAATTATTTCTTATCGGAAATTGTTTGTGTGTGTGTGTTTCACTTCTAAGCAACCCAGAAGTATAAAACTAGGCACATAATTACTATAGGTCCTAATGATGTGCACTACGAAGAGTTTTTTTCGAAATTCGCCTTAGATTTTTTTAAAATTAAATTTTTAAGTGATTTTCCCATTTTTTTCAACAACTGGATTTTAATTTGTTAATTTGTCAACAGTCATTTTTGTTTTGCTTATTTTCTATTTGATTATATCAAACCATTTCTGGAAATGGAATTTTTGAATTTAAGATGGGTGTACAGGACAACGTCTGTCGGGTCCTCTAGTTTAATATAAATGTTTTCACATTATACGAGGATAACTGAAATTTTTGAGGTACGCGCAGACAAAAAATTAAAAAAAAATTAATGGTTTAATTTGCAGACGATTTTTTACTAACTTACTTCAAGTTGTTTAGCGTAGAATAAATTTTAGACAGAAGAGAAAATGGAGTTGGCGCGAGAACATTATCGTGCTATGATTTTCTCGGATTTTAAAGCTGGATTAAATAAAAAGGAATGCTTTCAATGGTTGCAATTAGCATTTGATGATGAATCTCCATGGTGTGCTACTGTATTCAGATGGCTTAAAAAATTTTGCAGTGGTCGCAGTTCTCTTCAGGATGAAGACAACACAAGAAGGCCGACCATCCCGGATAATGTCTGTCATACGAAAAATGTTAACGGATGATAATCGCTGTACCTACCAAATGATATAAAAGGAACTTAACATTGGATCCGCAGCCATACACAAAATTACTCATGCAGAATTACATATGAAAAAAGTAGTTTTTCGTCGGATTCCCCATAATCTAACTGAGCACCGAAGAGAGGAGAGCATGTCAGAATAGATAGAGAAACCCTTAAATTGCTAAATGATGGTGACCCCGCATCATTTCTAAAATTGTAACGTGTGATGAAACGTGCATACCGTTTTTTGACATTCCAGCACGTCAAGAACGCAAAGTATGGGTCTTTGAAGATGAGCTCACGCCAACGGTGAAAAGACAACGAGCAATGAAAAAAGTAGTATACGCCGTTTTCTTCAGTAGTACGGGATTGGTCCAAACCATCAAGTTGGAAGGACAGAATACAGTAACAGCAAACTGGTATACCAATAAATGTCTTCTAGAAATTCTCCAAGAAGTTAATGTTAAAGGACTAATACTTCACCATGACAATGCATCTTCCCATACAGCTGGATTAACAGTTGAGTTTCTTCAACAAAAACAAATTGAAGTGACAGAACATCGACCTTATTCTTCGGATCTAGCTATATGTGTGACCTTTCATTATTTCTTAATCTAAAAAAAAAAAGAAATTACGTGGATGTCGTTTTCATTCTGTAGAAGAGATTGATGTGGCCATAATGCATTTTTTCCCTCAATTCCAAGAAACGAATAGTTTAATCTGCGGAAAATTCGTCTCCAAAAGTGCATTGAAGTTGTAGGAGACTACTTTGAACATTCCTAAAATTTTGTAAGTATAACTTGAAAAACCTAGCAGTATCTGAAAAATTTCAGAGTGACCCTCGTTATCAGTTGTTATTTATCTGTACGTGAATTAAGAAGTGTAATTCTGACTTATTTTTGTTTTTGACAAAATGACAGAAAAACTTAATCAGCATTTGATGTTATATTTTGCATAACTGTTGCAAATAATGATTTTACGTTATCTGATTTACAATATACATATTTTTTGGCTTTGAATGATGCACATTTCTTGATTGAATTAATTACCTCTAATGGAATAATTTTTCTACAACAATTAATTACAAATTAAGTTAATGGAAACTGAATCATGAAATAAAAATCGGCGTAAAACTAGATTTAGTTATGTCTTCAATGAATGGGAAATATACCGGGTGTTTCTAAAAGGATATATCGGAGTTTTAACGCTTTATGGTATTTATCACATATAAGTTACAAGTATAATTCATACATTGAATGAAAGAGTAACTGAAACAGTTTTACCTACAAGTTTACAAATGTCCAATGTGAGCCCCATTCGCCACACGGCACACATCAAGTCGATAGGCGAGTACATCCCAAACTTTTTTCAGTGTGTCTGAGGAAATCCTTGCAACAGCTACTTCCATCCTGCGTCTTAAGTCTGAAAGGTTAGCTGGTAGTGAAGGAACGTACACAGAATCCTTTATGAACCCCCACAGATAAAAGTCACATGGTGTTAGATCGGGTGAACGTGGAGACCATGCGATACAAGCTTTATCGGGAGGCTCTTTGGGGGTCAATCTATTGGTTGGGTACAGCGTTATTTAACCAATCGCGTACTGGGAGATTTCACTGAGGCTGTGCACCATCTAGCTGCCAAATGAATTTATTTGGTTCACTTTCTTCCAATTGAGGAAATAGTAATAGTTGTAGAGCATCAAGATAGGAAGAACCAGTTACAGCCTTGATCGTCCCGTACTTTTCCCTTTACAAAGACAGCCGGTTGTTTCAAACGGATGATACTACTTAAGAATGTTATTATCATTTGGAGGTTGACAACCGAACTTAATACGAAACGCTCGTTGCACAGTAATAGCAGATTCTGTCTTTGCAAACTGGAAAACACAAAGCACTTTCAGTTTACTACTTACCATATTTCTACTAACGCGTTGATCTGCAAGAGGGGAAAAATTAGCATACGTTTCTCACGCACACACATGCCAGCAAACAAAAGTGTTTCAGTTGCTCTTTCATTTGATGTACGAGTCATACTAATATTTTACATGTAATGAATAATATAAAGCGTTAAAACTCCAATATTCATTTAGAAAACACCCGGTGTTTGTACGAAGGCTATTTAAAAAGCATCCGACCTATACTTCTGCATAGTACAAATTAATAATGCTGGGGTGTTCCCCATGGTATAGTGGGAGACGTCAGCTCAAAGGAAAGGCTTGCATTTTTTCTCCGTGTCTGAGTGTTCTAGTCTTAACTTGCTGGTCATCAAATAATGTGCTACAATAAATTATTGTCATCTTGATTTCGCTCAGAAGTAGTGAATGCGTAGAGCAAAGATAATGCATCAAACTTCGACAAGAAGCTTTGTGACTCTCAAAGCAAAACAATTCATAAGATTTAGTAGATGTTTGGAGACGATGCAA
The DNA here is from genome assembly GCA_019973935.1 of Trichonephila clavipes. Lineage (NCBI taxonomy): Eukaryota > Metazoa > Arthropoda > Arachnida > Araneae > Nephilidae > Trichonephila > Trichonephila clavipes. The sequence continues at coordinate 489,296 of BMAU01018694.1, read as the reverse complement.
TTGGTCAGCGGTTGTTCTCAAACTTTCGATCGCCGTGGTCTCCCTTTATGTATCAATCTGACATCATGGCCCCCAAGACTGAACATCCTTTCCCTTGACTCCTAACACATGGCAAGTGTGATTTAAAGGTTTCTCAATTATTTCAAGACTCCCTCTGCTTCTTATACAGACCTTTTTAACACTTCTATGTTTTTTTTTCATTTTTTGAAAATATTACGTTATAGTAATGGCTATATAATTGCAAACAATAACAATAATAATTGAATTAATATCCCTGATCAGAATGCATTTTCTAGTAGTTTCTTTTGTCAATGACAATTGAGTTATTTAGTGTAGGATGGCCATCTTTCAAATTTTATGCGAGGCCCTTTAGAGTCTCTAAAAGAAGAAAATCTTAACATCAAATGAAAGACCTTCGCAGACCCCCATGGGTCCCCGAACCACAGTTAAAGAACCGCTGCTATAGGTAGTATACAAATGGAGTGGTTCAACCGATAAAAAAAATGGCCGCATATCAGTGGAGTGTAACCAGTCCTTTAGGGGGGAGGGGCTCGAGTCCCTTGAAATGCAGGCTGTTATTAAGAGGGCAAAAAATATGGCCAAAGGAGGCTGTCGTTTGACCATATGAGATATTTCCGAAGATGTCTCGGGTTTAGTCAATTTTGCGTGATGATTTGAACATAAGCAGAGTCGTTTCAAAATTTGGTCAAGCCGCAGCCGGCAGAACAGAAAAAACCCGTCTTTTTGGCGAAACATGGAATTCCAGTTATTCCCCAACCTCCCTACTTTCAAGACATGGTTCCTTGTTACTTCTGGTTGTTTCCGAAATTGAAAACGCCATTGAAAAGCTCCCGTTTTCAAAGCGAGAAGGATGGAGGTGAACACCATTCCATTAGAAGCATTCCAGAAATGTTTTGGATAGTGATCGGTGAACTAACTGTGTGTAGGTACAAGGGGCTCACAATGAAAGAGATTAAGGGCCAGTCACATTATACAGCCTTCTTTGTCTCTCTATAATCTGGAAAACCACATCATAAATAAATGAACAAATAAAAAAGAAACTCATCCTATATATTATAGAAGAAAATACATTTGAAACAGAAATAGAAAAAAATTCAATATGGATAACAAAAACGTAGCAGATTGAGGACAGCTTATAAGCGAGTTTAAATCAATTTTAACGGTTAGTCCCCTCCTCCCAAATTACTCCCTTTTTGTTTAGAGTGTGGAGCTAAGATTCGTAATAGATTGGGAATTTAAATTTTATTAAATTGGTACATATCCAGGTTTTCTTACAGAAAGTGTTAAGTATAGATAGCAAATTGAATGAACACAAGGAACTAATTCGAAAACTGTATTGCAGAAATTCATTAATATAAATTCATTTAGGATATACAAAGAGGGCATTCTTATTAATTTAATTCAAATTAATAAGAATTTAATTAAAAATTCATGAAAACTAAAGATGCTGACGTGTATTTAAAAAAAGGCTATTTTTATAAATGACTGCATTATTTTCAAATCGTTATTTTCGAGGATGCCATAGTGTCTCCATCTGTGTGAAGACAAATACTCTAAAACTAATTTGAAAAATAAGTAAAATATTTCATTTAGAAGAATAATATTATGCATAACTTTTATATTTTTAATTGAGAAATTGAGAACTCTTGTATTCTTTTTGAATTTCTCAGATAATTAATTAAAATTTCAGAAATTTAATGAAAATTTTTCTCTTTACATTGAAATTCCTTGTGTGAATTTTATTCTAATTAACATATAATTATTTGGGTGTTTACACATTTCTGTCAATTCCTTTGTTAGAAAAAAACACACACACAATTAACAAATACTTATATATTTAATTCATTTAACAATAAAAATAAGATATTGCTACTAATTGAAACAATTCATAATTTTTATCTGACGAAATCTTCTTCAGGATGATGGAATCTTTTGTTAAAAAGGCATGTCTATTTTTTTGAAGCATCTTTCGTTTGGTCTTGTAGCTCTTTCGGCTCATGAGGATCTGGCAACTTTTCTCTTGATGGCTTCATACCCCAAATGTCTTTTGCATATTCTTCAATAGTCCTGTCACTTGAGAAATAACCAGAACTTGCTATATTCTTGATGGCCTTCACAGTCCACTCGTTACCATTCTAAATAAAATTGACAAAAGAAAAAAAATTAATCAGCTGGATACACTTTTTTTCTGTATGCATAATTTTGTTGCTTAATAATAAAGAAAGAACTATAAATGTCTTCATAAGAAGAAGCTGGTCTAATTATATAAATTCACAAATAATTCCAAAAAAGTGAATATTGTTAATAGTTCCAGCTATTTTTTTTTTATCTTTGGTAATTTTTAGCGTTTCAAAGCATTTTACATTTATTTACATGTAAATGAAATCTTAATTTTATTTTGTGAATGGTTCCAAGGATATAAAATTAGTAGCTTTGACTATAACTAAATAAATAATGATAATTATCTTTGCGTTTTCCTTTCCATGACTGTAGCAATAGTAGAAGTTGCTTAAAAATAATTCTACGCTGATTGAAACATTTATAAATAAAATATTGACTTTATGTTGTCCCCATTCAACAAGGCTTAGCAAAAATTTATGTGAATGGATGACCATTAGAATAACTCAAAAAGTATCTCAAGTTTTGGTGTAAAAAATTATTATAGCGGATTTCAGAGTCTTAAATAAAATTCCTTTAAAACACGCCATGTAAGTTGTTTTCCCCACAGTAACACACTCCTTGTGTGAAAATTGAGTTTTACTGGCAAAGTTCGCTTCCTAGCATGAAATCGAAAAATTAGATTATGGTAATCCTCGATGATCTGACCAGGGTTCCAGATTGGCGACTTTATCATCCTTCGTGACAAATTTAACGAAAAATACGGTATCGCCAATGAACCATCGAGAAGATCTGGAATGGACGAGGATGTATAAGGGGCGAAATCTCCATGAGGCTAAAAAGGTAACTTTGAGTCAAAAGACAAGTCAGTCGAGTTCTGAGCTCAGTCTGTTGTGTTGACTGCCATAAGAGAGAGACTGAGTTCCTACAAGTGAGGTTGTCTTAAAGAGCCGTTTCTAGACCATTGTTAAGCTTTTTATTAACAAATGCATTCTCCACTGCTGTAAATAATCTTTTTCAGTATTTCTTTGTGTATAGACATCGGTTTATCTCAGTGCAATCATTTGATCGTCTTTGTCCACTAATAAATCAGTTATTCTAATAATTGGAGTCGTCGGCTGTGCTTTTCTCCTACGCAAATATTTATAGTCTTGCATTCAAGCTTTATTTATTTCTCTTCAGTTCAGTTTCAATACTCAGCAGTCTATCTATGTCTAAAATTCGCTTGCCAATTTGTTAAGGTGTGGGTCGATTAAATGGATTGAAATGAAATAGTCACACAAGCTGATGCGATTAGGCCTCTCTATGTGTGTCGTAATATGGTCCATCAACGGCGAGATCCATTTGAATTTGAAACTTTTGTGTCTAGAACACATGATACAGGACAACCGCAAGTTATAATACCTGCAGGAGACTCTTTTTCATTCAATTCCTACTATTATAGCTCACACTCTCTCTATACATTTATTTATTTATCTTGGTGGAATTTTCAATCGTTTATAAAATACATTTTAAAGCGCTCAATTGAGCTGAAATGTTATTTACATGATTACTTTCGTTGACAATACAGTAATTTTTATTTACGATTAATAAAAATTAATTAATTAAAACTAATTCAAATAATTACAAATACAGCCTCATTGGCATCTTTTTTGCGACTTAGCGACCCTTTTGGCGACTTGTGTCAAAACTTGAAAACATTGTTTTTCTTTCGTATTAAAGCATTCAGTTGAACTGAAATTTTTTTTATAAACGATTATTTTGAATGGCAATACGATATTTTAATGATAGTCAATAAAAATTAATTACCAATTAATGTTGTGAATCTGTCATCTGTATAAACATATTTATATTAATTGTAGCTATTTAATAAAAAGTGGCTAAAATAAAGTTTTTCTTTGTTGATCTAAGTAGAAATAGACTTAATTTTTTTTACATTACTTCTCATTGAAAAACTTGTTAGTGTTAAACCATTGCAAATTTATGCGTCACGTTCAATAAAACACTTTTTAATTTATATTTCCTTAAAATTCATGTTTCTATGTGCATTTACTTTCAAATTAGGCTAAAGAAACAGGTTGTTCCTTAACTTGCGGAGTTTATTGTACATATGTATGAAGAGAGAGACTAATTTTATTTTTTGAATTGAATTAAAAAAATTGAAGCTACTTTGGTTTTTCAATTATAAAATTTAATACACACAATCCTTCTACATTATTGGAAAATAATACAGAAGAATCTCCTATATTATAGAAGATATGAGAGAATAAAATAAGGATTACCTGATAAATTTTGTTGACTCTCTCTTGGCATTGAATGAAAGCTTCATAGTCAGCTAATACATAAAAGCTATATGAAAAGAGATTTACTGTTTATTATGTTATTAGCCAAATTATGCATTCTAAATGCTTTAAGACCAAGATGACATTGGAAATTTAAAATGTGGAAAATTGATTAAAATATTATACAACTCCTGTTTTGCTTTTTTAATTATTATTTTTTATATTTTTTATTTTTATCACTAGCACTAAATTAGAAGCATTTGAGAAACACTCCTTCATAATTTCTGCATCAGTAAACAGTTTCATTTGATTACCAAAAATATGACAAACTTCATAAGATGTCTTTCTTACCGCTCGGATATTACCACTGATAAAACACTTAGTTGCAAAGATTATTCAAGGAAGCCTATTTATCACTTCTTGAAAGAGATCTTCGAAGAAAAGTGTCATTGAATAATTCCTGTTAATTAGTATTTTTTAAATACAGCACTTTCGTGATAAATGAAACAATTATTAATCCATATTGGTTTTCACTACAAAATAGTCAACCTCCCAATCATCTTGAAACGATATATTTTCTTCGAATATTTTTCGCTTGCAAGATATAAAAAATAGTTAGAAATGTCTTCCACCCATCAAATTGTCGCTACTCCACTGTTGTCTGTTATCACTAACCGTAACCGTTCCAAATAGAAAAAGAATATCAATTCGTACCCGTACGACATCAACAGCAAAAAGGAAAATTGATATATTTAATTTCTTGACAAAGAATTTCCCACCAAATTTTTAATACAATGTTCTTGAATAAGTGAATTTCCCAGAGCAAAGGGCCAAGACCGTGCCACTTAAAAAGGCTCGGGGGGCCGCAGGCTGAGGATCGCTGGTGTAGAGTAAGTAAGTGACCATTAAATTCGCACTTTTCAGTTAATCGAGGGCTTTTGGCGACGGACCTCGCAATTTTGAACCATGTTCCAGTGACGAGGATGACCCCTGAGCTGGCACCTCCCTCTCCTAACTACCACACCACACCTCGGGAGGACGAGTGAGCTCTGGACCGATTTAACGTGCATCGCTCCCCTAGAGGGTGGGTCTTCAACTGTACTAAGCTCTAACTAGGCTACCGGGGCCACCCTTCGTGTAGAAGGTTTCATGTACGCTAAATCTACCAAGGCTCAATATCCTACGGTTCAAAATTATGAGGTCCGTCTACAATTCCCCTATTGCTACTTTAGAATGCGATGTTAATTCAAATTAAATCAAATCAAAATCTAATTTACATGCTAATTTAACATTTAAATACAGTCCTCTTTTTAATATTTTTGAAGAACAAATTAATCTAGTACAAAAATTCAAGAGTTAGTAGACGAGATTCAAAAAATATTCATGCTGAATCAATCTAGAATTTTCGAATATTAAAATAAAATTAGCTTTAAAATCTTCACATGACGAGACGTGGACATTTGAAAAATAAAGTATCAATAAATATTTTTGATCTAAGGGATTTAAAAAATTACAAGGTTCATCATCTAAAGCCCTTCTGTCATTTTTATAACCTCCTTCCCTCCACTGGAGATTATTACAAAAATATATTAAAAAGAGATTTTCTTGCTTACCGGTCGTATTTGAGAATGATGTCAACGAGATCTTTAAATTGATCTGGATTGTGAGGGTTAAAATATCCGCAATTGATTTGATCGATGCAACGTTTGAGCTCAGGAAGTCTTTCATAATACTCCATAGCATTATATCTGAAAGGAAAATGAATGTATATTGATATGCAATCCAGATAAATTTACAACCTAATTTTCAAACTAATGTGTAACTAATTAAGATATACCTACAATTATATCTTAATTACTCAATTGTTTATAAGTGTGAAAAGGGATCCTCCCTTAATATTATTTTTTATAAGCATCCTTTATATATACTCCTCAAAACAGCGTTCCTCAAACTTTGGGGAGAGCCCCTAACGGGGGGAGGGCGTGATATTTCTATGTGCAGGGTGCAAGCATGTTGAAATGTTGAAAATAAAAGATTTAAGGTATCCGACTACGTTCGGAACCATGCTTCTGGAAAAGCGTATAAATGGATAATATTTATGATATTTAGTGTCACTTAATATAGAAAACGTATATAAAATTGTTTTAAGAATATTATTACAATAAAAAAATTATTTAAGTACAATATTTTGACAAAAAATGAACATAGAAAGACCCATTTTCAAAACATTCTCCTTTTATGAAAAATGCTTCTATTATAATAATATTTTGCCTGTATATAGTTCAGACCTCTGTAGAGAGGCTGAAATAGAATTTTTGAAATAGAAGCGGATTTATCCATATTTTACTACAACAGAGGGGAGACATTTTAAGAAATAAACGTCTACAACTATTTCAATTGGTGGTAACTTTGAAAATAATGTGAATTTTTCAAAAATTCTCGTTCAGACTTGTGACGTCTCACGCGTCTTTTCTTTAACAAGTCCTTTGGGTTCTTTGGGCCGGAATTAATGGCAACTCTTTTCCAACCAAATCCAAGAAGTGAAGTGTGAATGAAAGATGCAAATGAACGAATGTTTAAATATCGGTACTTAGAGTAAGCGTGATGGCAATGTAGGGTAATGTTTGACAATTGACGTTAGTTTGTGGCAGTTGATGGTTATTACAGTTCGTTGTTCAAGTCTGAATGAGTTTTGTGTGATTGAATATTAACGTCGCACTGTTCAGCTACACGAGGGCTTTTGGCGACGGACCACGTAATTTTGAACCATGGTCAAGTGACGTGGACGACACCTGAGCTGGCACCCCCTCTCCTAACTACCACACCCCACCAACGGGAGGACGTTTCAGCTCTCGACAGATTTAACGTGCATCGCTGCCCTACACGACGGGTCTTTAGTGGTACTGGGCTCGAACTCGTGACAAGGCAAGCCACGGTCCGATACCTATACCACTCGGCTACCGCGGCCACATGAGTTTTGTGTGACGTGAATTCAAATTATTAGTGATCGAATAGAAGGAATCAGCCAAGTTGCATACCATTGCATACAAAGACCAGATTGATCGTTGTTCCAAGCTGTAATATAAAAAAAAAAAAAGGTAGGATAGATTATTTAATATTAGAATCGGAGATTAGGCGGTTCATTTATTGATAGTGGTCTGAATTAGACTAAGTCTTATTGCGTGTTGCGTATTTTTAATATCGTAGATTCTTTCATATTAATTATTATAATTTAATTTGTTAAAGGTTTAAGTAGAATATCTTAATAAAGTCATATTAAGATAATGTTTGTTACTAGTTCTTTCGCTAATCCTACACCTCTAGCTCACGCTCATATTTCGAGAGATGTTCTTCCAAGGGGAGGAACATCACAGACTCTCTGGAGAAGTCTTTACTTTATATAAGCAAAATATTATTATTATAGAAGCATTTTTTCATAAACGGAGATCATTTTGAAAAAAGGATATTCTTGGTTAATTTTTTGCCAAAATATTGTATTTATATAATTTTTTTTGTCATAATGTCCTTAAAACAATGTTATACATGTATTCTAATCTAAGTGACACTAAATATCATGAAAATTATCTATTTATGTATTTTTTTAAAATCCGGGTTCCGAACGTAGTCGGATACCTTAAGATAAGTATTAATTAACTGAAAGGAAGAAAAACAAAATACATTCTGACATTATAAAAATTAAATATACATTTACACTAGGGATTGCAATACCGGTATTTTGAGTGATTTGTACGATTTTATAAAGTCGGTATTCACAAGTTTAAATACAACTTTTCATTATTTACTAGAAATTTTTAAAGTTTTCTACACTCCGTATGTTCAGGGATCGCCAACATAGCAAAATAGTATACGTTTTTGTTTTATGTGTCCTTAACGGTTAAATTAATAAGACTGTGAATACATAGTTGCATCGCACAATTAAGAGAAGTGGTAAAATATGTGAATCATCCCCAAGGGGTGGATGAAAACTATCCTATTACAGCTCAGAGCGACACTGCACACGCGCAAGATTCGTAGTCTCATATTCGTATCTGTGAAAACGAGGTTGCAATTATGAAGAAAGTGCGTAAGTGCGTAATATTTCGATATTTTTTTTAATTGGTTTGTTATTCACATTGTATTTGTGTATCTTAGTTTAGAGTTCAAAATATTTTTCAGATTTACTATATATATATATATAACCAAACCGAAATATTATCAACTGATTTTTTATGTTCTTTAGTTATTCATTATTATGTATAAAAAATCAGTTGATAATATTTCGGTTTGGTTATCACTGAATAGTGATATTTACACTTTTGTGATTTAATTTATTAAGATGTTACTTTACATTTTTTTTGTGATTCTTTATATACTGTTATAATTTATAAGTTACACATATTTTTTGAGACATCAACACTATCTAATAAAACTAGCAAATAAAACAAAGAAACAAACACCTGTGTTTTCTTTCTTTTTCTAAAAATTTCTACAACCGGTATTAAGACCTTAAAAATACCGAATTCCGGTATTGAGCTTTTGGTCCGATATTGCAATCTCTAACTTACACTGATATAATATTAGGTTGAGGAAAAAGAAATCCATTATTTTTGCATGAAATTCAAAACTTTATTTAACATGTTTCGGGTTGTCCGATTTGGGTCAAATATGTACCGTTTTGTTGTATAATTTGTTGCCATTTTAAAGGTAGCTTCATATTGCCTCTCTCATAGAAGGCTTGGCCTTTATTGATGAAAAACTCTAGTAATCGATTTTCCCAATCTTCTTTTGATCCCAATTTCTTATCTCTCAGGAAGTTTTGCACTGCTAGAAAAAGGTGGTAATCGTTTGGTGCCAGGTTCGGACTATATGGTGGATGCAATAAAACTTCCCAACTAAGCTTCCAGAGTTTCTGGCGAGTCACTACAAACGTGTGTGGCATGGCGTTGTCCTGATGGAAAGCAACACCTCTTCTGTTGGTCAATTCTGGCCATTTCTGGTCAGCTGCTAGCTTCAAACGGTCCAGTTGTTGACATCAGAAATCTTAATTTAGTGTTTGGCCCTACGGAAGCAACTAATAATAAATGATTCCTTTCCAGTCCCACCAAATACACAGTAGAACCTTCCTGGATGTTAGTCCTGGTTTGGCCACCGTTTGAGCTGCTTCACCGCACTTTGACCACGATCGTTTTCGCACAATATTGTCATATGTAACCCATTTCTCATATCCAGTCATCATCCGTTTAAGAAATGGGTCGATTTCCTTCCATTTGACCAGGGCTTCCCAGATGGAAATTCGATCCATCATGTTTTTTGATGTTAATTGGTGTGGCACCCAAACATCGAGCTTCTTTTTGAATCCAACTTTGCTCAAATGGCTTAAAACTGTTTTATGGTCGATCTTTAGCCCCTGGGCGATGCCACGACTACTAACATGCCAGTCAACTGCAATCATTTCTGTGATTTTATCGACATTTTCGACGACGGTCCTGTCTGTGCGAGATGCATCTTTACCATCAAAAATGCCTGAACGGAATCGATTAAACCATAATTGCACGTAATTAGCTGTTACAGTATCGGCACTAAAAACACCATTCACAATTGCAGCCGCCTGCCTTGCATTTTCACCTTTGTCAATGAAAACTGTAAAATGTACCGAATTTTCTCTTTGTTGACTTCCATTTTTTCACCTCGTAACTCACAACTGAATGGACCTAACAAAAAACAGCGAAATAATTTTTTTAGTGTGAAATGTCATCCTGACAATGAGCATAAATTTGAAATTGTTTGATCGATACTTCACGAGATATCGACACTACAGCCATCTACCGAAAAAATAATGGATTTCTTTTTCCCCAACCTAATATATTTATAAATGTATTAGTACTGCACAATATGTTTTTGAAAATTAAATTATAAATACTAAATTAGAAACAAGTTTAATAATTATTAGTGTTTCCATGCGCTTGTCATGTATAAAATTTAATACTCATCTTGATAATTTGTTCAGTTTATAAATAAAGTCATATTGTAGCTTTAGCGTCAAAGTACATTTTTTTTATTGCATTCAATGCATTGTTATTGTATGGGGAGGCGATGAAACTTATGATTCAAAATTGGGTCACAAATATTGAAAATATTGAAGTACACAAAACCACAAAATTGAATTAGTGAATACACAAAATTGTGGGACATAAAACCTCCAAAATGTTTGCTTTTTATAAGTCACTGTGAAAAACACTGTGTGTGTGTGTGCATTAAAACATTTTTTAGAAATTATCTGATCCACAAATAGATCCATTGGTTAAAATTATTTTGTAGTATTGATGCATTTTTAAGCTATCGAAGTTGGTTTTTGTTATGATTGAACATGACTTTTAAAAAAATTCTGCCTTAATTTAAATTGTTAGAACGTAACTTTGAAGCTTTAAGAATTTGAGTTAATTTTATATCATGTGTAAGAAATTGAATGGTTCGAAGATTCTAAACAGAATTGTAATATATTTATTATTTTTGCGTTCTCTTAAATTTTTGAATTTCTTTTCAGTAAAATGTTAATGCGACTTTAAAAAAAATTGGATCATGCAAAAGAAAATCTTTGTTTAAAAAATCTTTTTAATTACTATTTCAGTTATCTTAAATAGAAGGTTAATTATATGAAAGAGAATATTGTAAATAATTTATGGTGGAGGACATTTTAATGCAATTTCTTACGATTTTATTTTAATTTTTTTCTCGGAGCATTACTGAATCATAGTTATTAAAAGACTTTAAGTTTTCTAAATGTACTAATTAAAAATTCATAGTTTTAATAAAAATATAGAAATCTGAGAATAGTATATTTATGTACTACTGATAAATCGGGATTAAATTTCACGAAATATAATATCAGTCTTATTTTTTTGAATTTGTATTTATTTTTTTTACATTTTAATGGATGGATTAAAGTTTGAACATGCATTTTTGTAAAACTTAAAAAGAAACATATAGATTAATGATCTTTTCGAACGAAAATTTCTTGGAAAATTTTGAGTTACATCTAGCGTTATCACATTTTAATTATGTTTAAAAGAAAAGCTGTGTAGGCTCACCCTTTCTTCTGTAGCTCTTTGACGTCATCAACGTTCATTCCAAAAATAAAAATATTTTCTGGGCCCATTTCTTCTCTCATTTCGACATTGGCTCCGTCTAGTGTACCGATGGTGAGAGCTCCGTTTAACTGTAGAGAGCGATAACAAAAAATGTTGCTGATTATTCGTAAATAAATATGATTCACAATAGTTCAATAATATAATACAATAGTTAATAAAAATATAATGTATTCATTTGTACTATAAGTAAAATAAAGTAATCATTATATGTTAATATTTTGAATAATCCGTAAGACATTCTGCTTCCAAAAGTAATTATAGGTTTCTGTATGCCCAGTTGTAACCAAAATTCTTCTTCACACAAAAAAAATTAGGGCTTTATATACAAGACTGTGTTTTTAACCCTCCCTGTACTTTAGGCACTTCAATTTATTATGCCCCTCCCCTTATTTTCAGAGCACCTCCCCCTTCCTTTCAATTTGGGAGGGATTTTCCCTTAACTCTCTTGCTCTTTTCCCTTTATTTGTTTTTGCTCTTTTCAGTGTCTTTCTATTATGAACCACCCGTGGACTCGCCGTGTCCTGGACCGGCAGCCGTAAGGAAAAGATAATGGCATGGTATGTCCACTCTTGCTAATTTCTAACCTTACGGCATCACGGCCCTCTGCCCTTTCGTAAATAAGTACAGTAAATTAATAAAATCGTTTGCAATAAGTGTATAGAGCACACATTATTGTATGAACTGTTTTCAACTTGTAAATTATAATCTTTTTCATCGCTTATCGATTTATTATCTCTTACTTTTAGACATCCTTATTCTTTGTTAAGTCACTGTTATTGTACTTGTGCAACAAATGTTTTCTTGGAGCTTTGATCATTGTAAAATCGTTAATGACATTATTGTAAGCAATGACATTTGCAATAACATTTTGAATACATATCAGCATCAAACTGTTAAGTTTTTCTTTTTCCGTAGTAGATCTCATTTCAATCTTTACTCTCTCAAAAGCAGAAGTGCTTCGCTTATGGTTCTCCAGGCGGTGGTACGTTCGCTGTAATTTTACTTTTTTTCTTTTTCAACCACCAATTTGTTGTGCCCCTAAATAATTAGGGCCCTAGACATATGCCTAGCGTGACTAAGCGGAAAAGTGACCCTGTTTATGTACCTTTTTAGGATAGCACGGGATTGTCAAGGGATTTTTTCCCTTGCCCCTCATAAAAAGTATACTGTCTTTGGCAAACATGGAGGACGCACCCTAGGATTCCATACTAATTTTCCCCACGTTCAGCCCACCTCGTTATCAATCATTACTAAACTTTTTCTTTCATTGCAGTATGTCTATATCACAGATATGCATTTGTAACGATTAACTACATGGTACCTTAATTGATAGTGTTTAACAAGTGTTTAGCACAGCTTGGCTAAATATAGACTTTGAACCAATAAAACCAACTAATACATAAAAATATAGCATTTGTGATATTAATGTGATGTGTGTGATCGGGGGAGCCTGTAATCCCTAGAGGGTGCGTCCCCAGGGGGTGGATAGGGGAACGCCTCCATTGCTTTCCAATGGGTGGTAGAAGGGAAATAAAATACCTTCCGTGGACCAACAGGTAGAAGTCCAACCTCCTGGAGGCTATGGCACCTTTTTTCCCCATGAATAGTGCAATATTGAATGATACAGATAATGTTACCGCATTCGGGGTAGCCCACGCGCCACGGGTTGAAGTCCGGGCCCATGGCGAGAAGTATGCTACGAGGACCCTAAACATTTTGCAGTTGAATATTAATGGTACCCAGAGAAAGATTGAGGAGCTCACTGAGATCCTCAACGTAAATAAGGTACATATTGCGTGTCTACAAGAGACCAAGCTTAACCCAAATCTGAAGCTTCATAGTACTACCGACCAGCTCTTTTACCTGAGCTAGTCGATAATTGATGGTTTTCAAGAAAAGCCTCAGAAGAAAACTTTAGCAGTATTTTTGGACATCTCAACGGCATTTGATAGAGTTTGGCGTCAAGAACTAGTCCATACTATCCAAGGCACCGGAATTAATGGCAAAGCGTTATTGTGGATAAATGATTTTCTCAGAGGAAGAAAATTTTCTGTTAGATTTAACGGGGCACTTTCAGAATTTCGCAGAATGTGGGCTGGAGTTCCACAGGGCTCTGTCTTAAGCCCCTTGCTCTTTCTCATCTTTATGAACACCATCCACCATCATATCCACCCAGACACAAAAATCGCCTGCTACGCTGACGATATTGCTGCACGGCACTCACACAATGACATTACAGAATCGGAAAAGGCCCTAAACACAACACTGAAAGGTATTGCTGCATGGGCAGAGAATCTTAAATTAACCATCAACGCAGACAAAACAAACTACTGCATCTTCTCTACCGATAGACGACACAGAAGCAGTTTAATGCTAATATCAAAATACAGAACTCTCAAATCAAAAAAGTTGACCTACCTACCTATCTTGGAGTAACCTTAGATCCCGAACTCCGCTTTTCAAAGCACATCGAACAAACTGCCAACAAAGCTCTTGGAAAACTGAATACTCTTCGAAAACTAAGCGAAACTTTTTGGGGCTCAAGACCTCAAACCCTAAAAAGCACTTTCTGCACTGTTATCAGACCGGTTTTAGAATATGCGACCCCAATTTGGACTCCGGCCTCTATTTCTGTTAAGCGGAAACTTGATTCTGTACAACACAGGGCTGCCAAAATTATTATTGGAGCAGTGTCATCAACCAATAATGAAAAGGCCAAACAAGAATGCGGCCTGCCTCCGCTAGAAAGCAGGCGCAACCTTGCCACTATCAAGTTCACTAATAAACTACGCTCATATTGTTTATAGACCATATCTCTAGAAGAGTTTTTAATAAAAATGGAAGTATTCTACAAGGCTCAAAAGATCTTCGACTTTCCAACTTGATAGTGAAATCAGAGAAAAGAACTCAATTTGGAACATTCCTCCTTGGAGTTACTTCAGGAGCCCCTCATTCCAAAATCCCACCAAAGAACACCTGTTTCGAATTGGAATTGTTGCAGCCATGTTCCAAAAAAGAAGACCCTGTATTTCTCAGACAAAAAGGACTTGAAACGATAGCAATACTCTCTCAAGATCACTTTGCAATCGCCTACACCGATGATTCCTCAGACAGATCCCTCAGCAATGGAGGTGCCGGAATCCTCCTACTCCTCCCAGATGGTAATAACTACAAACACAAAATTAACACAGGAATAATCACCTTAATCTTCACAAGTGAACTCGTGGCAATTAGAGAGGCTCTTATATTATACCAACAAGACCCACATGTTATTGATTCTACAGAAGGACTAGTAATCTTCTCAGATTCTAAATCAGCTATAGAAGCCATAAAAAACGGAGAGACCAACATCTCCTGTGATATTATTACCCTTCTAGAACAGCTGCACAACAAAAGAAAATCCAGTATCCTGCAATGGATACCCGCACATGTCAACATTGAGGGTAATGAATGTGCATATATATATATATATATATATATATATAGCCTCATCAAAGAAGCTAGAGACATCGAACATAAGTTCACCACCATCACACTTGATGATGCTAACGCAGTAACCAAACATAGAATTATGAATCACACTTTTAAAAAATCCCTAGTTACGGAATCTGACTGTCCTCGAATTATAACATCCACAATTGCCAGATTGAGAACTGAACACCTTAAGGGCGTGAAGATTCACCCAGACAAGATGTGGTGACCCCCCTGGGTCTCACCTTGAACACCAAGATTAATTTGAGGCAAAGAACCACTAAGAGCCATTTTGAATAATAATAATATTTATTTATTATAATTTTCTCAAAAAAATATCTCTGATAACATAGAATACTATTATGTTACGTCGCTTAAAGGGATTTGCCTTTATATTAAATTAAATTACTAATAATGCAATTAATTAATAAGTAAGCTCAAGCTCAAGTAAGGTCTACTGAAATAGGAGATCCGAGAAATACACGTACTCGAATTCTTCACTTTCATTAACTTTAACTAAGTCGCTTAAACTGACGCTTATTTTAAGCGTACGTAAATTATATTTACCGCTGGCTTATATCAGCTTTTTGGTACGTCTAGCAGCACGACGTCTTGACGAATTTAATCTCCTTGAATCTTCTAAAAATGCGTTTAAAGTTGTTGGCTCAATAGCCTTCCATCATCTCACTTGCTATCTCGCAACGCTCGACTTAAATACCATATCTAATTTAAATATCCCGTTCATCTTTTTGGAGTTAATTGGAAATAAACGCGAATTTATATTCCTTAAAAAGACGCCTAAGAAGATTAGTGGAAAGGTTCCGTACAGATTCGTCACAAATACAAGATCATATGTTCAATGCAAACACTGCCCAGATCTTCAACTCACGCCCAATCACATCTTGGAATGCCCAACCGTCGCAACAAAGTTACTAAAAATGGGAATGGTCCCTCTGAGGGGCTCTTTGCGGGAACTCCTGTACAGCCCTGATGCTCCCAGAATAGCAGAGGCAGTGATCAAGACTTTCGACAGAATTTAGTGATATCTACTCCATTTATTCATGGACACTAGAACAACAACAACAACATTAATCATCTAGAGCAGCGATATTCATCCTGCGGCCCTGTAGGCTTTTTTAAGTGGCCCGACCATGACCCATTGCTCTGAGAAATTCATTTATTTATGAAAACTTGGTGGGGAATTCTTTGTTAAAAAATGAAATATATCAATTTTGCTTTTTGCTGTCAATGTCATCTGGGTGCGAATTGATATTTTTTCTGTTGATTGGTGATAATAGACAACAATGGAGTAGTGGCCATTTTATGAGTGGAATTAATTTGTAACTATTTTTCGTATCTTGCAAGCGAAAAATATTCGAAGAAAATAGATTTTTTTCAAGGCGATCGAGAAGTTGACTGTTTTGTACTGAAAAACAAGCATGGTTTAGTAATTGTTTAATTTTTCACGAAAGTGTTGTTTTTAAAAATACCAATAAACAGAATAATTACACTTTTCCTCGAAGATCTTTTTCAAAAGGTGATAAATAGACTTTCTTGAATAATCTTTACAACAGCAGAAAGTGTTTTGTTAATGGTAATGTCACAGCGGTAACAAAGGCTCCCTATGTAATTTGTTACGTTATTGGTAATCATATGAAACCGTTTACTGATGCAGACATTATGAAAGAGTGATTCTTAAATACTTCCAATTTAGAAAAATTTAGTGACAAAAAGTAAAAAATATAAAAAATAATAATTAAGAAAAGAGCAAAATAGGAGTTTTAATATTTTGATCAATTTCCCCATTTTAACTTTTCTGTGTAATTTAAGTCTTGAAGCTCTTCTCCCCCTCCCCTTTCTCCACTAATTCTCATGTTGCGGCCCGCGAGAAATTGCTAACATATGTATGCGGCCCGGCAGAAGAAAAGGTTGAGTACCCCTGATATAGAGCGTAAATGATGCCAAAATTCCAAACGTAAACGAAATTCTTTTGAATTATTAGAGAATACTAATGTATTTCATAATATTCTACTGCCAACTTTTCTCCTCCCTAATTGCTTGTGGTGGTAATCTGCTCGTTGGAAATTAAGTTTTACAAGTGAAATTCACTTTTCAGCATGAACTTAAAAAGTAAGATTATGACAACCCTAAAAAAAGTTATCGGGATTACCAAATTGATTACTTTATCACACATGGTGCCAGATTTGGTGAAAAATAATATCGTCAAGGGACCATTGAGAAGTCTATGGAATCAATCCTTCCTTTGAGACAGCGGTTGATTGTGCGTTGTCTGCGGTTAGAAAGACAGACTTTATCAGGCTGAGTTCCTGCTAGTGGAATTGTTCTAGAGAGCCGTTGAGGGAGCTCTGTAAGGCTTGTTTATTGCGAGTGCACTTTTAACTACTGTAAATTATCTGTTATAATATTTCTTCGAGTAGTCATTTGTTTCTCCTTTGCCCATTAATAAATCTATTATTATTCGAATAATTGGAGTGATCAGTTGCTTTTATCCCCACTGAAATCTGCAAAAATATCATATACTCAAACCAACACTAGGCCATCTTGAAATCAAGATAACCTTGGTTAAGGTCAATAATTATAGCCTTGATTTATTACACCATAAAATAACACACTCTTAACGAAAGTAACGACTAGCTTAGAATTTTTTTCTTCCATAATCCGTGTAAATTATCTAACATTTTGTGCTAGTCCATAAATATATTAAAATTCTGCCAACTCAAAAAACAGAATTGATTATGAATATTCTTGCCAAATTTTTCGGTTAGTAAATATATATGAAAGCAAGCTGCAAAGATTATAAATTTTCCTTTACCATAAACTTCATGTTTCCTGTTCCTGAAGCTTCAGTTCCAGCCAATGAAATTTGTTCACTAAGGTCTGCAGCAGGAATGACTTTTTCGGCAAGAGTGACCCTGTAGTTTTCCAGGAAAATCAATTTAAGTTTGTCGCCAACTATTGGATCGTTGTTGACAACCCTGGCGACTTCACAGATCAATCTGATGATTTGTTTGGCAGTGTGATATCCAGGAGCAGCCTGAAAAATGTAACAATAATAACAATTTCAGTTGTTTTACCTATAAGAATTAAAATCTAAGCGTAAAAATTTACATTTATGTATTATAAGTAAAAGAAATGTGAAAGTAGTATGTTTTTAACACAGCATATGGAGGCTAAAGATATTTTAAATTTTTGAATTGTAACATTCAAAATAAATACTGCGATGTTCTGCTTCAGGATGAATGAATATGTTACGGTTGCACAATTATTGATTCTACGTCTTAATTTTTTGAAGCAAAAATTTTCTTCTGTCGTTATGAAAGAAGTAATTACATATAATTTCTTTGAAATATTTTGAAAAATTAAAAAATTTTAATCTTTTATTTAAATTTCTTAGAAATTTAAAATAATTTACTATTATGATAATACACATGTTAACGGTTACGTTTATACACATTAACATTAAAATGACTCTTTAATCTGTTACGAAATAATAGATGAAGGAATGTTTTGTATATAACTGGCATGAAGCTTTTCAGTTTCTCCTAGAGTTGAAGCATGTTCACTGAAACACGCCTTACATGTATGAATTTGCATAGATATTCTAGTGAGAAAAGTTAGGAAAAAATGGCTTTAAGAAAACTTTTCCAAGTAAATTTTTGAGATCGAAAGTCAATATAATCATCAAGAGCCAATACGGCTCATTTTACTTCGGGATATATATTACAGTATAGATGTCAAGACTTGCAATACGAGGAAAATAGATTAAGTTTACGTGGGTAAAAATTTTTTCCATAAAGTCACAACTTTATTTGGAAGAGAAGAATGCGATGAAATTTATTCTATCTTGGCGTCATTGATTTTCTATTATTATCCAACCGTTAACACACGCACGCACACAATGTGGTATCTAACATAAGAAATCCGCGAAGAAGTCTCTCTTCTTTTACCGAGATAACCTTGCAATATTCCTTTTATTTGTATCTAAAAAGAACTAAACGAGAAATGATATTTGTTCTAAAACAAGTAGTATAAAAGCTTTTTTTAAGTCAATTCCTCCTAAGATCAACAAAGAAAAATTTCATTTTAGGCTACTTTTTATTAAATTGTTACAAAAATATAAATATGTATATACATAGGACAGAATCACAACATTAAGTGGTTATTAATTTTTAATCATTATCGTTAAAGTATAGTATTGTCATCCAAAACAATCGTGTCTATAAAATTTCAGTTCAACTGAATGCTTTAAAACGTGAGAAAAAAAATCTTTTAAAGTTTTGACCCAAGTCGCTATAAAAATGAAACCAACGTGGCTGTATCTGTAATTATTTAAATAATTAGTTTCAGTCAATTAATTTTAATTAATTATAATTAAATTATCGTATTTTTACCCAAAACAATAGTGTATAGAAAGTTGCAGCTCAAATTAGCGCTTTAAAATGTGAGAAAAAAAAAACGTTTCAAGTTTTGACACAAATCACCAAAAATGATGCCAACGTGGCTGTATTTGTAAGTCTTTGAATATATAGTTTTAATCAATTAATTTTTATTAATTATTATTATTTTATTGCATTGTCCTTCAGAATAATCATGTATATAAAATTTCGGCTCAATTGAGTGCTTCAAAATGTATTTTATTAACGATTGAAAATTCCACCAGGATAAATATATAGAAAGTGTGAGCTAATAGTGTATGAATTGAAAAATAGTAAATGTCTTTACCTTGCCTCCAATCATAACGGTTCTGGGCACGAATGGCGCATTAGGATTGTCTTTTATCCTGTTGTACATTGTAACGACATGTAACAGATTTAGAAGCTGGCGTTTGTATTCGTGAATCCTCTTGACCTGTACATCAAATATGGAGTCTATGTTCAGAGTTATCCCGAAGTCTTTCTCAATAAGACTGGCAAGTTTCATTTTATTTTCCTATGAAGAAAGAGAAAAAAGGGGAATAGGTTTATTTTTGTTCTATTTCATTGGACGAAATAACATTAAGAAACAACTGTATAAGATTTTCACAGGTTTATTTTTGTTTAAAAATAATTACGAAATTTTTTTATATTATGTAGAAGATATCTATAATCGTTTTTTCAAATGTTATATAGAAATTGGATGCAGAAGAAATTATGCTTTTTTCCCCTTTCGATATTCTGGATTAGTTGTTCCAAACTAAGCCTTTTATTTATCATCCCTTTTAAACTTAATTTAGAATAATAATGTAAAGTACAAACGATTTAACATGATAGTAATTACCGTATATTTCCAATTATAAACCGATCCATATTAAAGCCATGAGTGTTTTTCTTTTCCTTTAAAAATTTACCCAAAATTCTTAACTTGTATATAAGCTGAATTGAAAAAAAAAATTCTTTTAATTTTCAAACATGTCACCATAAAATGACATCAGATCAAAAATGACCCCAGAGGAGATCACTAGTGGAATATTTTCCAATCTAAGGCCTGTAAAGTAAAATACTAACGACTGTAATTTTATTTTTGATATCCCTATCCGACATTTTTTCACTCGTTTATTATTTTGATACTGTCTGTGCTAATCATACTTTTTGCACCATTTTTATTTGTTTGTTGGGAAAATGAGAGGGAAGAGATATTCGTATACCACACGTGATCGTCGACCTATGTTTCATGCCCTGGAAGCAAAACTCTCTGCATAATGATCATATACAATCAGATATATCCAAAATAAGTTATTATGAACTTAACGAACTATTTGGAAACTCGAATTCAAGGATATATGTGACATTTCCTTTTTTTTAGAACACAAAGTTAAATTCAAAATACCCAAAAAATAATATTATTAATATTCGCTTGCACATTGCTAATAAAAAACGGCTAACAAAACACGTTTTTTTTTAAAAATTATGTTTTTTTTAGATTAATGGATACATATATAATCCGACCCCTTTACTTTCCTCTTAAAAACATTCCAAAAATTTTCGGCTTAATTGCAGTCTGTGTGTATGTACCTCTGTTATTTGGAATGAAAAATAAATGTAAATGAACAAAAAGAATAAAACTATGCATAACTTTAAAACTATTAAACGTTATCTAAGATTAATAGTGGCGATACACAAATAATTTGTCTTTGGACATTTACTACTTCTTCTTGCGATCATTTTTTATTTTGCATAGTTTATTGTATAGAGAGATAAAACGAGTAAATATATAAGATTAATTATCTTATTCTTTTTTCCCTACAGTAGTATATAATTTTTTTTATTTATATTCACATTATGTGTATGTAATACAAACCTCAAAGATACATTTGCGTAATTATAACACTTGTTGTTCCTTTTTGAACGTAGCAATGGAACTAAATATTAAGTAATTCAGGATATATAAATGCATATAAAGAATTAGAGTATAATTTTTTATCTATTGTGTGTGTTTCCGAAATGTATCAAATTACAAGATAAATTTCAACAGACGACAAATATTTGATGCAGAAAATAAAAATATCAATTTTGCGTAAATAAAATAAAATATGAACTTGCATTTTTCACTTGTTGAACTTTTTGTACAAAACTTGGAACTTCTGCGAATTTTTCAATTTTTCTCAGTTGAGAAAGATCAGTAATCCATTCGTCTCCAATGCGCTGTAAAATAAAAATAAAAATTTTAAAAAATTTGAGAATCATGCCAGTAATTTTCCCATATTTAAATTTATATTTTCGGTACTTATGCATTATTATCGCAACAATCGCCAACTCTATTAATAACTCGCCAAGTTGTCAACCCCGATTTTCTGTGTCGTATGTGGTGAACTGGCAACCCGGTGCTTCGTTTCATATAATGTTGACAATAGGTTGTGATAATACGCAAGTACCCTATTTTCATTTATTTCCACTTAAATTCTCAAAAGTCACAATATTCAAACGTTTTCTTTATTCCACAATGAAAAACTCAGAAGTTTTTATAGAATTGATAATTGATGAAAACTTCACATTTTAAATAGTATATTTGAGTACTTTTCGGAAATAAAAGCATTTTTATGTATGTCAGAAATAGAGCTTGTGAATAACCGTAGCCAAATTTTCTTTCACGGGTGCCTTTATTCTCCCTAATCGCTCAAATGATTAAAAATATCTCCAGATGAACGATAAAATCTTGAAAATACACAAAAATTAATTACATATTAAGTTCAACCAGCGTCGATAATGCATTATAAATCTTTTCTATAACAAAAACAAACGTATTTAGAATAATTACAAAATATGTCAGTTTAAGCAACATAACTTTGACAACAAACAATTATAAATGAGCAAATATAAATCAAGTAATCAGAAAAATTAGAAATACAGAATTATTGAATTAAAACAGACGATAATAATATGGGAAAGAATTTTCTGCCTATACAATATCCCCTCCCGTAGGTACTGTATATTTTAAATAGTCAAATAAAAATTGGTTAAAAATAAAGAAAAGAAATTTAAATAGAATTAAATATTTTACAAAGCCTTTTGTGTGTGCTTGTGTGTGTGAATAAAAAGTTTCGAAATTTTTTTGTGGTGGTTTTTGTCATTTATGTTATTATGAGGTGTATTATCTTTTGATCATAAATTTGCTCTTTCTTTAGCATAATTCGAGACAAAATTATTCCGAATTTATTCTAAGTTTGTATTTTGAGTACAACTTTTATTTTATCACACAAAAGAAACTGGTTTAACATCCCCTTTAAAATATAGAAACGGATAACTTTCGACAAAAAATAAATACGCATTTTTTGTTGTCATTTTCCATAAGTATGTAATAAAATATAATTTGCATGCAGAATTTAAAAAAAGAAGATTTTATTACCTCTGCAATAGCATCAGCAAGTTCTGGATTGCACAGTACCATCCATCGGCGGGGCGTTATTCCATTGGTTTTGTTCTGAAACTTTTCGGGATCCAAATCGTAGAAGTTTTTAAATCTATAAAATATTAACATAAACATTAATTCAATTTCTTTAAAATTAAATTTTGGAAGTTTAGACTTTTAAACTCCAGTTAATGTCAAATTTTTTAATTAACATGTGAAAATGATAAACAGACTTTGTAAAAATTTCTTTGATTTCGATTCAACATTGCGCTATCCGTGTGACCTATAATCATGAAAACATTTACTCCGGCATACGTTTCTTTCTTATAGCTATATGTGTTCTCCTTTCATTTTTGTTATAACTTAACTTTCTGTCTAATTGGTTTTGATCAAAGTTCTGTACTGGGATTGAACTAAAATTTTTAAAATGTATGATTTAGAAGTGGATTTACCCATATATTTTACTACATCAGAGTAGAAAAATTTTAACAAAAAACACCCATCGTTACAATTTTAGTTGATCCTAACTTTGAAAATAATGTGCATTTTTCCAAATGTTAGTTCAACAACGGTATGGAGGTTCTAACTATGCATATATATAATACTATTATTATAGAAGAATTTTTCATAAAAGAAGAATGTTTTGAAAATGTTATTCTTTATTTTTTGCCAAAAAATTGTATTTGGGTGGCGTAGTTAGTTAGGGCTCGCCTTGAAAGCTGAAGGAAACGTTGAGTGAAAGGGAACGTTGAGAGTCAAATTGAATTTATTCAATAATTAGTTTTAATAATTTAATTTAAATTTTACGTGAGGGGATAATTTAATTTGCTGGTTTCAATATTCAACTGTTTCACGTTGTAAAAAATTGGAATTATGAATAAAAATTTAATTCTTTTAATAATTAGTTTTAATCAATTTATTTTTATTAATTATAATTAAATTATCGTGTTGTTATCCAAAACAATCATGTCTTGAACTTTTTAGCTCAATTGTGCGCTTTAATATGTGAGAAAAAACTTTTAAAGTTTTGACGCAGACATAGACACAATGTGAGAAGAAGAAACTAATTAACAAGTAATATAAATTTTTTTTTTAACGTCAATTGGTACTTCGTTAGAAAAATTTAATGGCGCCATCTGGTGCAGAAATTCATCAGAAATAATGCAGAATAAATTTAAAATTAGAAAATAAAATTTAATTAATGAATAAATATTTGAAAAAAACTGTATTGACATCAAGTGTAATCCACCAAAAGTTTTAAAAAATTATCTGAACTTGAATGGATGAATAGAAAGTAATTTGAACAAGATATATACTATATATAGAGAGGGAGAGAGTCAACTAATAGAGTAGGTGTTGAAAAACATACAAAATACTCTCAAAGGAATGACTCACATGGTTTCTTTGATGATTTCAGAATGAATTCTTGCAACGCCATTCACTGCGTGAGAGCCAACGATTGCCAAATGCGCCATGTTGATGCATTTCTCGCCATCTTCTTCGATGATGGACATACTCCTCAATTTGTCCATATCTCCGGGATACTTCTCAGAAACTCGCTGGAAAGTTTAAGTCTGAGTTTTAAATATTTATATTGTCAATTTCAGAAATTGAAGAACGACTTACAGAGAGTTATTAAAAAGAAGTTTTTATCACTTTCATAATAATTATACGTTATTAATGATCTACTTGAGGATTAAAAACAGAATACTCTCTCTCTCTCTCGTAGGCAGTGTACAGATCTATCTCTGTATTTGGTCACGGTATGTTTTATGGATTAAAACTATTTTGTATTCAACCCTCTTGTATATTTTGCTTTCAGTAATCAGTAGTACAAATATGTAATGATAAAGAAAAATTTTCTAATTCAAATATAATTAGATTTTTATAATAGGGCAATTCTCTTTCCATTATAGTATTCTATGTTAATTTCATTAATATTTTTTAATTTTTGGGCTAATTACGATTACTCTTGTGACGAATCTGTACGGAACCTTTCGACTAATCTTCTTAGGCGTCTTTCTGGGGAATATAAATTCGCGTTTATTTCCAATCAACTCCAAAAAGAGGCATGGGACATTTAAATTAGATAAGGTATTTAAGTCGAGAGTTGCGAGATAGCAACAGAGATGATGGTAGGCTATTGAGCCAGTAACTTTAAACGCATTACTAGAAGATTCAAGGAGATTAGATTCGTGAAGACGTCGTGCTGCTAGACGCACCAGAAAGCTGATATAAGCCAGCGGTAAATATAATTCACGTACGCTTAAAGTAAGTGTCAGTTTGAGTGACTTAGTTAAAGTTAATGAAAGTTAAGAATTCGAATACGTGTGTTTCTCGGATCTCCTATTTCGGTAAATCTTACTTGAGTTTGAGCTAGATTATTAATTAATTGTATTCTTAGTAATTTAATTTAATATAAAGGCAAATCCCTTTAAGCGACGTAACATTATCGTATTATATGTTATCAGATATTTTTGAGGAAAATTATAATAATAAAATAAATATTATTATTCAATATGGCTCTTAGTGATTCTTTGCCTCAAATTAATCTTGGTGTTCAAGGTGTGACCCAAGGGGGTCATCACACTCTTACCATTCTCTACATATGGATACTCCCCCTTGTAATCTTTTAATAAAAAAGTTTGTAGGTCAATTTGCTACACACGTAGAAGTGATTTCAATAAATTTTACTAAAATTGTTCATTATATATGATATCTTACCTTTAAGTGTTTTGCGTTGATTTCGTATATGATTTCAAGATGACGAGGTAGCATATTCTCGAACATTGATGTTGGCCACCTCTCCAGAGCTTCGGGCAATATGGTATGATTTGTGTAGGCGCACGTATGAGTTGTTATCTTCCAGGCCTAAAATTTAAACATTTTCACAAATAATATCAAAAAGATCTTTGTTGCATAAAAATAAAATGAACGAATTATGATACGTAATAAGTATGAATCTCATTTTAAAACATTTTTGCTGTTACTTGAAGGTTCCATAATACGCATGACTATATTTAATGGAATGATTCTTTTGACAAATATTAATACTGCTTTCATTCAAACATTATATATGTTTTCAAGAGCATATGGATGTAACTTAGGCCATGCTATTAGAGGAAGAGATACAAAATATATTTGATAAATGATCAAAAAGAACTCTTACTTCGGGTGATTATAGGGATTTCTAAAAACATAGTTTGGATTAGGAATAAGGTTTCTCTCTAACTGTATTTTTTTTTAATAATCCAAGAATTTTCAGAAATCCAGGAATAGATTTAATTCCATTTAATATACGTTGTACATCTTGGGACGAATTTCTTACGAAAATATAAAGGTTTGCACAAAAATTCGGAATAGAGAAATTAGATTAAGAATTCGGTCGTTCTTTTATTTCATAATATATCGATAGGGATATCAACTTAATTAAAAAACAAACAAAAGAAAACCCTTTTTAACATGTATAGAATATAAACAAGGAAAATTATCTTGTAATTCGAAACTGTTACTAAATATCGAACACTGGTTTCAGATTGGGCACATTGTCTGTGTCTGTGACTATACCACAAAATTGCATTATTCCTCTTACACACGCTTCTAACACAATTGATAATCCTCATAATTTTGAACAAGCGTCAGATGATGAAGTATACATTATTTGACTCTCAATTCTCTGCATCCACGTCCCGTAAACGCGAGGACTTTCAGCCTGCGTAAAGTTAGTGCCTTGGTAGCAGAGTAGTCATGGTCGTAAACTCGTGGCTACAGTTGCGCAAACTCAAATGCTATTGAAGATTCTGAAGTTGTGTTCCAGAATTATAAAAAAAGTTGATAAAATTGTTTTAGCCGATCGTAAATTGAAGTTGCGTGACATAGCAAAGGACCAAAGGAAATCAAAAGGCAGTTTATTCAATATTTTTCATGATCATTTGTCAATGAGAAAACTGTGTTCAAAGTGGGTGCTGCGTTTGTACACTGTCGATCAAAAATAACAACGCAACGACGATTCAGAGTGCTGTTTGGAGTTATTTAAGCGAAATAAACGGGATTTTTTACTTTGATATGTGACATTGGATAAAATATGGATCCATTACTACACGCCTTAATAAAAAAGATCGTTAACTGAGTAGACAGCAGCCGGTGAAATCGCCCAAAGTGCCCAAAAACTGAAACGTCAGCTGGCAAGATTATGGCCTTCGTATTTTGGGATGTGCATGGAATTTTGTTAACTGACTACTTTGAGAAACTTAAAAACATTAGTAGCGAATATTTTAGAGCATTATTGGATGAAATGAATGAAAAAATAAAGAATAAACGCCCTTAAATGCAAAAGAAAAATGTGCTGTTTCACCAAGATAATGTTCCGTGCCTCGTCTATGAAAACGATGGTCATGTTGAAAGGATTGTGCTTCGAATTACTTTCCTACCCTCCGTACATTCCGCATCTGGTCCCTAATGACTACTGGCTGCTTGCATACCTCAAAAGAATGCTCCAGGGAAAGAGGTTTGGCTCAAATGAAGAAGTAATTGCCGATCTTGATAAATAAAGTTTAATTTTGCCTAAATGTTGTTGTTTTATTAGTTAGGCCTAGGACTTATTGAGTGATGTGTTATTATTGAACTGTCCTACTCACGGTATCATAGGAAGAATTCGTTACAGTAGATGATGATAATGTGTATAAAGCCCCAATTATATATAAGGCAGAAAAAGGCCTTTTGGTGTTTGTTCAAAGCTACAAAAATATCATTGATGCAAATTCCGACAGCGAAAATGAAATGAATAATGCAGCTCCTGTTCCTACGTCCTCCGAAATGAGGAACATCATTAAAAGTAGGCGTGCAATTTTAGACGCATATTGAAAAGGTAAAATGAATAATAAAATGGATGACATCGAACAATTTGATGCTAAAAAAGACAATGCAAAGAAAAATGTCGATTTTCTTTTGCAAAAGCTCAATAAATGTTTTGTTTTTCAAAAAAGTAAAAAATTTTGTATTATTATTATTTTTTTTTTACAGAAAGAAGTCTTATTGCCGAGAAAACCCTTCCAGAGATTGTACTAAAAATTGCAACTGTCTATTTCTTAATTTCTCTATACATACTATGAACTAAATAATTAAAATCGTATTGTTGGTCTTTATTAAAACTTTTGAAAATTAAATCATAAAACTTACACAATTTAAATTAAAAACACACACATTCTGAGATTTTCAGAAAATTTAAGCTAACCAAGATTAGTTTGTTAAAAGCTTTCTCATTGAAAAGAAAAATTCAGAACCCACATCTCTCCTTTCTTTCGACCTCAAGAGAGTAAGTTCCTAATTAGAACATCTCGGTTTCCTCTACCACGAACATTTTTCTTTTTCTTTTTCCTACTACATTAAAAACATATTTAAGTATTTACGTATTATCATTACCATGCCTACTTTCCAGATAAATCACCAAAATTAGCAACCCCGATTTCACATGTGTCGTAGGTGCTGAATTAGCAACCATGTGCTTTGTTTTATATTACTCCGCTAGCTGCTACTCTAAGCCTAACCGGTCGTTGATAGGGCAAGCTCGAGCTCTAAAATGAGACTCTGGGATTTATCGGATTCTTAAAAAGTATTTTTTAAACCTGGGAGCGGGTGCGCGGGGCACATAGTCACCCCAGGCTGATGAAATCGTTAATTCTGGGAAAACTGTTTATTTGTTACCAATGACCTTGACTGTATCCTCCTATATGGCAGTCTTCATGGGAACTAAGATGTATTTATCATACATTTCCCTCTTAATTTTAAGGTTTTGACTGAGTTCTCCGCGCCACCACTTTTATTCCAAAATATTTTCAATGAAAATGCTACATTTCCCCCTTGTGAACAACTTAGTAGTTTTTATTGCTGTGTTGCACGACATTATGTCTTATAAATTTAAATGAGCAGAGTAATAAGAATAAAGTAGGGTATGTGTATTTGTATTGGATGAAGTTGGTATCTCTATTGGACGCAGTTGAAACTGATCAAGCTAGGGAAGAATCCGATCAGATAATGGATATTAATCATGAGAGCGAAAGTAAAGTTGAGAAAAGCGATGGATAAAACGTTTGAGTTGAAAGGACAATTTTCAAATGCTACCTGAAGAACTCCATCAAGAAAAATATGAACCCATAAGTGTAGCACAAGGCACACAAACAAGAAAAAGTCCAGCATGCTACTTGTTGATTATCAGAGGGCAATAAAACCACAATGACTTGAACAAAATCTGACAGTTTTTTCACGTAAATAACATTCCTGTAATGTTAGGGAAAAGTGTCAGGGAATTTTGTCCTTTATTATAGTCACGCACATATAAAACTTCTTGGTTCAGTTTGATTGGTATTTTCCCTCAAATTATCAAGGAAAAATTGAAAAGTCCTTAAAAGTAGGTATAAGTATACTTTCTCTTAGTTAAATTATTCACTGGAATAAGGATTTTTGTCGTGTATAATAAAAATAAGTATAAATAAAGGAATGGGGTGACTTAGTCACCAAGAGAGACCATTAACCTCTTGGTATTGAGTGCGCGTCTGCTCCCGGGTTAATAACTTAATTGTACATTATTATTATTATAAAACAATAAAATAATAATATAGTATAAATTTAATAATAATAATAAAAAATAAAATATTAAAAATTAGTTATTTTATCTTTTATTGATTATTATTTATAATCACTTATTACTTTTCACATAGTATTTTTCGACTACGCGCTCCGTATTCCCGTCAGCGTATTCCGTTTTCAGAATTCATGCGGCTGTATTCAATGTCGACAATAGGGTTGTGATAATACGAAAGTACCTTGATTTATTTCTTACATTCATATATTCAATGGAAAAATTCCTTCGTCGATATTAATATTAGAGTTAAATGCATAAAAAAACCCCGTCAGATATATCTATATAAGCCATGTGTAGCTCCAAAATTGGGTATCAATGTTGTCCAGTGGCAAATAAGTCTTTTACTTGCAAATTACAGTTACTATTTCTTTTTTTGTTAATAATGACGGATAGATATTACTTTAGTCACCATAAGAATCAATCGTAAGAAACTATTTAACAGACAGCTGAAGTGACAATTCTTTATCCAATTAGAACCAGCGGCTTAAGATGTATCACATTGTTTCATGATTGATAAGATATTGTTCGAAGGCACAATGTAAAATTCTGGGATGTGGAACATAAATGTCTACTCAAAAGAGAAAAGTGAAAGAGATGAAAGAAACGGAAAATATAAAAAGGTTAAATTCAAAATAAATCAAATATTATTAAAAGACAGTGGATGATTTATATAAAAGTTAAATGCAAAACAATACTAAAGAGAGATTTATAGCACAAAAGTAAAGAGATTCCCTTTATTTAGCTTCTATTTTAGAATCAAATCTTTGAACCTCGGTTAACTAATTTTGAACGTTGTCTTCTATTTTTTTAATGAAAGTGTTACTGTATTTTTTAATTTTCTTGATATAAGTCTCATATTATTCTATTTATCTAACCGTTTTTTATGCGGTCGAGGGACCAATCCCCCCCTCCCGTAGCAGAATATATCAACTATATTTCTTTTCAGAGTTAACGTTTAGAACGAATTATAGCTAAGTCAACTAGAGATGTGTTTCGATAGAATAGATTAATGTAAAATATATATACTATAACTTTTTTCACATTCAATTTTAACCAGTACTTACTATATAATGCCTCAATAATATTTTAAAATAGTTTTATGGACAGAAAGTTGCTGCAGTTACTTTTTTATTTCTCAATTTAAGATATCGTAAATTCCGCCGTATAACGCGCACCTATACTTTCATGCTGCAAATTCTAATTTTTAGGTATATTCGTCGCATAACACGCCCCCCCCACTTTTTATGAAGACATTTTAAATGCATGTGTGCAATGCCCTTATCTTTTGAAGTCATTTATTCGAGGTATTATTCTAAGCTTCCGAAAAAAAGCAGTTTACTTCTAGATCTACAACCCTTAAAGTTCACGAGGAATGTCATTTCTTTTAAGTAAGTTTTTAGTAAAAATTTTTCGATATATGTAAAAGGCTAATTTTTTTATGCTTATTCCTTTTCCATTTTTAAAGCTCTCATTTTTATACCCGGTGTATAACATTCACCAAAAATTTCGATCCTATTTTTGTGTTAAAAGTGCGCGTTATACGCCGAATTTTACGGTACCTGTTACCTCCCAGACGGTAGAGTGACGCTTACAGCTGTGACATAAGACCTAAATTCGAATCCCGGAGAAGGCATGGATGCTTGTAAATGTATAGTATCAGTGCAGCCTTGGAGCACTCTAAGTATTTGTCGAGCTGAAAGTCATCTTGAGAGGTTGGTGATTGGGAAAGAGAAGAAATGGGAGACCCCTGACCCCTCAGGGTGTTCTTTCTCATAATTGGGATGGAACGGAGCCAAAACCTATTGTCATCTGTATGATACTTTAAGTTGCGGCTATCGATAGATATAATATGTAGCCCCTTAACTAAAACTAAACTAAACTCAGTGGCACAACAGCTCATGGTTGCCAAGGCCTACTGTGCCCGGCTCAGTTTTCGTGACCTAGGGCGCTGAGGTGCATGAACAGAAGTTTCGATCAAGTGGCCAATCTTACGCGAAATCCTCTGAGTTTAGTTTATAAGCAAGTTTGTACTCTTTTAAAAACCCACTGAAGGGCTGAAGGCTCAGTCGACCTTGCCCAGCCCGGGATTTGAACTCCGGACCTGTGCCTTGAAAGCGCGACACATTACCACTCAGTCAAATTCCTTACCAAGACGAATTTCATGGACCTCGATCTGACATTGTGGATTGGATGGAATTAGAAACAACACACAACAAACAAACGAATACCTAGTCGTAAATTTATACACATGGACCAGAAAATTGACTCTCATGAGGAAGACTAACCAGTGGGATGTTGTTATAACATCATATATTTCATTATTTTCGTTACTTTGACTTTATCGTACATAGGTAAGTTTGAAAGTCCTTTGAAAAAAGCTTACTTTGTCCCAAGAGAGTCCTTCTACGTCGACGAGAAGTCTCATGAGTTCAGCTATGGCAATGGCTGGATGAGTGTCATTCATCTGTAACGCTACCTGCAAATGAAAAAGTAGAATTGAGTAAGATTTTAGCTTGCTAAAAATTGCAGCTGTGGGTTTTCTAAAATTTGATATCTTTTACGCGGAAAATATTTTCTAATCAAAACCATACCTTATCTGGGAAACAGTCGAATGATGTCCGAACCGGATCAGTGGAACCGAATTTTGTGGTTTTGAATCGCCTAATGATGTCTTGAAGGGTTGCGGCGACCATAAAGTATTCTTGCTTTAGACGCAATTCCTTGCCTTCGAATTTCTGTACAAGAAAAAGATTCAGAAATTGGATATAAAACGAAAAATATGTTAGACATTTGAATAAAACATTTCAAAGAAAATTTTGTTGGTAAACACAGGAAATTTAATATCTTAACCATAATAAAATATACTCCTGGTGACAGTTTATAAATAAATAAATACTTTTTTCTTAAATGACGTATAAATTTATTTATTCAGCAAATTTACAAGTTAATAATACTGTTGAAAAAATATGGGACATTTTAGACGAAATAAATAGTTTTAAGTTGTTAGTTTAACTTAATTAATTTTAACTTTAAAAAATAAATTAATACATTTTAACTCAGCGATACCCAACATGCGGCCCACCGAGCATTTCTGAGTGGTCCGCTCATGGCCCATTGCACTAAGAAATTCAATTATTTAAGAACATTGTTTTAAAAATCTAGAGGGAAATTCTATCAATCAAGCAATCATATGTACCAATTTTGCTGTCAATGTTGCACGGATGCGAATTGCAAGATTTTTTCCCCTTTGTAACTGTAACGGTTGGTAATAACAAAAAACAGTGAAATAGTGAACTGAACTGGAGTAGGGACTATTTTATATGGATACAAGTTTTAATTATAAGCCAATAACACTGATTTCAGTCTGGGGGATTCAATTAAAACTCCTCTTTGCTGCCATTCTGCACTTGATAAAATAATTTTTGAAATAAAAATAAGAGAGACTTTGTTAAAAGAAAAAAATCAAATTATCAAACGGCAATGTAGCTATGTTTGTATGACAGTTTGTAGAAGCTTGGTCATGGATGAAAAGAAACCGAGACTTCCCCATAACTCAGGAAAAAATGCATAATACAGAAAATTTGTTTGATGTGTGTTTGATAGAGATTAATATAGTATTAAAACTAAAAATGAGAGTTTTAATATTTTAATCAATTTTCCTCATTTTAGGTGTCCAATATTGTCTTGGCCTTATAATTCTTTTTCCATTAAGCCTTATGTTGCGGGCCGCGTGAAATAACTACCATATGTATGCGGCCCGGATGGAAAAAAGGTTGAGTACCTCTGCTTTAACTTATTAACGTCAACAAATTAGTTTTTTTTTTTAAAAAAAAACTACAATTATAATGTAATGTGTAAATTCAAATTACAATATCTAGGCAATGAAAAAAAAATTTAAACTGTGATTAAAGTGACTGTAGCTTGATATTAAATTTAAAAAAAGTTATTTCGCCTTTTGTTCGACATGTTCAATTAAATTATTGAATATATATGCATTACCCAAAAAGCGTATTTAGAAAAACATTGAAAGCGATTTTAATTTGCTTTTCCACAAAAGAAGAAAACTCTAAAATCTAGATAATATAAGGGATGTTCCAAAAATAAACTTCGTCATTATTTTTTTTATAGAGAAGCTGTATTATAAACAGAAACACTCAATGCCATAACTCGATACAATATTTCTTTCAACATGATCCCTACTGAAATATTAATGTTTTTGTTATTACGTGAACTCAGTTTCAAGAAACTCATTGAAAATATCGGTGGCCAGTATTTTGAAGGAAATTTTTTACATACAATTGAACTTCTTTATTAATTATGAAGTGAAATTCCCGTAGTGTTGACTCGGGAAGAAGTTACAAATCTGATTGAGCAGGATCGGGGCTGTAGGTAGGGTGATTTTGTCTTTCTCACCCCATTTCAGATGATGAATATGTCCTTGTTAATTAAGGTTTTGACTTGTCATCTCAGAACAAAATATCTCGACATAAAATCTCTGGTCTCATGTATTTAATGATAAACTTCAGATTATTTAGTGAAACCTTATTATTGGTTTACTGTCGACTGAGCTCGGAGAGGATCTACTAGGCGTCTCTATTCTTTGGCACTTTACGCATTCACCGCTGCTCCTCTAGGCTTTAGTGGCCACAGTTGCGTCGTGGCTATGGACACGAGCTCAAGGCCAAAGTGTCATGAGTTTGAGCCACTGAAGATCTACCGTGTAGAGGGGTTGATGCACGTTTAATCAGTCGAGGCTCTCTCATTAGAGTGATGCGGTCATTTGAAGAAGAGCGGGTCAGTTTAGGGGTATCGTCCTTGTCACCTGACCATGGCCCAGAGTTACGAGGTTCATCGCCAATATACCTCGTGTAGCTTTAAAGTGTGACGTTAATAAACATTTCCTCAATCCTCTGGGCTTGAGGCCGCGTGTCAAGGTCACGAACTCGTAGCCAGCGAGTCATGAGTTCGAGTCCAGTGCCCTTGAAGACCCACCGTACAGCTGCACGTTCCAATTATGCAAATGAAATGAATAATGCAGCTCCTGTTTGCAAGTCCTCCGTAATGAGGAACATCATGAAAAGTATCAACAGTTATTTAGAAGCACATTCCAATGGTGAAAGGAATAACAAGATGGACGATAACGAACAATTTGTTGAAAATTTGATGCTGAAAAAACAATGCAAGGAAAAATATCAAATAATTTTTCAAAAACTCAATAAATGTTTTGTTTTCAAAAAATTTGAAATTTTGTATTAAATTTCTTTGAGTTCTTGGGAATTTTTTTATTTCATTGATTTTTACTAAATAAATGCATTTATACATATCTATGTAAATAAAATAAACTCTAACGACTTTGTTGATATAAGCTTTTTCTTTTGTAATATCCTTGAACGCGAAGTTCTTTTAACACGAAAAGATATTTCAGTCCCTTCAGTTTTGCGTTAAGCAATTTTCACCGTATATTTTAATGAAAAAAATTACTATATTATTCCTTTGCATTACATTTTTAATACACAATAAAGCTACAAGAAGAAAAAGAGAATATACTTACATTATCGTTGGGATACAAAACTCTAGTTATATTTTCTGCTAAATTCCTGTCCAATACAGCTTGAATATATTCTCCGTTATTGACTGAAATAAGAAGAAAATTCCGATTTAATTTTGCGCTGGAACACGAGATAATTCTTAAGCAAGAGAATTTTCTAACATACTCTTAGTCTTGAAAGTTCCTATGAACAAAAATCGTTACTTACAAAATCGTAGGCTGAAGCTGTTTGGAGATTTCGCAGACCACAGTCTCAGTGTATTTACAACGTTGTTTCGAAACCCTGGCACGGGGTTGTCGTAAGGCATTGCGAAAACTATCTGTAAGAAATTTCCATCTATTTTATTTCTATTCGGGAGAAGCTTAGTGGCATAAAACAGTCTTAAGAATGAAATATATAAAATCGTTTATTACCAAAGCATTTTTAATAACAAAATTTCATATATTTTTTATGAAAATATAATTTCCAAATAAAAACCAAACAAACTTAGAGATAACGGAGAAACCAGAGAGATAATTTTTTTCTTTTTTTTGTTATTTTGGCAGTTATTTGACTTATCTAATCAAAAAGATGAAATGAATTTTACGGAAATAAAATAGCTGTATAGAAAATGCTTAAAATATAGTTTTCTTATTAATTTCTCTTTCAAAAAATTATTACTTAATAAAGATTTTGGAAATAATTTTATAAAAACAACATGAAAATGAATTAGAAGAACAAAATTTAATTAAAACGTTAAAGATTTTCATTAAAATAATTATATGAATAATGCTTTACAAACTGGAAATATATTTTAAATTAAAAAAAATTATATACCTGAAACTCAAAAGTTTGACTTTGTTGTCTAAAAATTGTTTACAATTTTAGTCAAAGCAATTTAATTCATAGTAGGAATTCAATGTGTCAACCAAGTGTGGCACACTCAAAGGCTGAATTGGACTAAATAAATAAAATTTAACTTAAGGTTGTCCGCAAAGAAAATCAAAACTCATGGAGACGTAGATTTATTTCGAATAGTACATTATAATAACATGTATAAAAGAACAAAGTTAATTTAATGTTTACGCCCTGACACTCTCTCTTGACTTCTCATTTTTGCTACTACCCTTTCTATTTTAGGAGAAATTTGATATTTTATTATGTATTATTCTGGGCCAATATACTTACCAAGCCGAAAAATTGTTCGTTGTGGGCCACGAGTTTGACATCTCTGGTGTAAGCGCATGCAGTTTTGTTTTGCACAATAAAGTATCTCATGTTTTTCGTTTTTGCTACTTATGACACTTATTTTTTAAAAAATATTTATGTCATAAAATACGGCGTATAACATGCACCTATACTTTTAAGCTGCAATTTTTTTCAATTGCTACTATTAGCTCATACTCTCTATTTATTTATTTATCTTGGTGGAATTTTCAATCGTTAATAAAATAGATTTTAAAGTGCTGAATTGAGCTGAAATTTTATGTACATGATTATTTTGGATGACAATACAATAATTTTTAATTATAATTAATACAAATTAATTAATTAAAACTTATTATTCAAAGAATTACAAATACAGCCACGTTGGCATTATTTTTGGTGACTTAGCAACCGTTTTGGCGACTTGTGTCAAAACGTTAAAAGGTTTTTTTCTCACATTTTAAAGCGCTTATTTGAGCTGAAATCTTCTATGCACCATTGTTTTGGCTAAAGATATGATAATTTAATTACAATTAATTAAAATTAATTGACTGAAACTAATTATTTAAAGAATTGCAGATATACAGCCACATTGGTTTCATTTTTAGCGACTTGGGTCAAAAATTTAAAAGATTTTTTTTTCTCACGTTTTAAAGCATTCAGTTGAACTAAAATTGTATGTACATGATTGCTTTGGATGACAATACGATAGATATCAATTCAGCGTTAGAAAATGGGAGAAACGAACATATTTTTTATAGTGAAAATTGTATATGTTGTTCTAAACAGAATTTATGAGAAGAGCCTTCACCTCTTTCTTCGGCCCCTATATATGTAGGAGGTAGGGAAGAAACACTAGCCATAATCCAATCAATCGATTTATTGATCACACAATATAACGACACAAATTAAATTAATAACAGTAAGAGAATGACTCGGTGCTAATCGCGAAAGTGGAACAACTACGAAATACACGAAAGGTTAGGAGACTATCAAACTCGAATCTTACTTTATACAGGATATAATCTATTATCCGATTTAATCTAATATTAATTTAATCTCAGTGATCAATCGTCACTTTAAAATCTTTCTCGTAATAAGTATCTATT
This sequence comes from Trichonephila clavipes, assembly GCA_019973935.1. Taxonomy (NCBI): domain Eukaryota; kingdom Metazoa; phylum Arthropoda; class Arachnida; order Araneae; family Nephilidae; genus Trichonephila; species Trichonephila clavipes. The sequence goes on along the minus strand of BMAU01018694.1, from coordinate 451,928 downwards.
CACAATAATTCAATAATGATACCTGTCAGTAACAATCTCACCTGATTTTTGGTTTGGATCTACTCCTACCTCTCCTGTTCATAATTGTGTAATTTGTTGTAAGGCCAATCCTACTCGCACTGATCAAATAATGGTTGACTTGCCAAAGGATAGAGTTATCAAAAATTATCCATTCAATGTGTCAGGTGTGGACTTCTGTGGCTCTTTTTACATTAAGTATAAATGGCAGAGAAAAGGTGTATATAACAAAATCTATGTTTGTATATTTATATGTTTTGTTTCTAAAGCTGTGCACTTAGATATTGTGACTGATTTAACCTCTAATGCATTTATTGCTACACTTAAGCGTTTTATATTTAGAAGAGGTAAATGTGCTAAGTTGTTTTCTGATAATGCAACAAATTTTGTGGGTGCAAATATAGAACTTAATTTGGTGTGTAAACCTGATGAGGCACTTGCAAGTTATATGGCCTCTAAAGGAATAGATTGGAAATTCCTCCCCCCTAGAGCCCCAAATTTTGGAGGTCTCTGGGAGGCAGGCGTTAAATCCTTTAAGTTCTATTTAAAGAGAGTAGTAGGTAACATTAGATTAACATATGAAGAGTTTCTGACCGTGATTATCTAAATATAGGGGATGTTAAATTCTCGTCCTCTTGTCCCATTATCTTCTGACTTAGATAATTTAAATGTATTGACTCCTTCTCATTTTTGGATAGGTAGATCAATTACATCAATCGTTGAGCCTGATTTAACTAATTTAAATGAAAATAAGTTGGATAATTGGCAGAAAATTACAAAAATAATTCAATTAATTTGGAAAAGATGGAGTGTAGACTATCTAAATAGTGTGCAGCAGAGAAATAAGTGGCATTTCGAGAAAAAGAATGCTAAAATTGGAGATTTGGTTATAATAAAAGAAGCTAATTTACCTTCATGTCAATGGTCATTAGGTAGAATCAACAATATTTATCCAGGAACGGATTCTAAAGTAAGAGTAGTGGAAGTCAAAACCCCTAGAGGTATTTTTAAGAGACCCATTTCGAAACTGCGCATTCTACCAATTGAAACAGTGTGTGTGTAAAGTAGCATATATAACCCTTCAAATAGTAATGTTTGTGTGTAGAATAGTACTTTTTAAAATTCTGTGTGACTTATTAATTGCTTTAAACAGTCTTCATTTGTATGTTGTTTTGTTTGTATTTTGAAGTATTGTATTGCTATGTGTTATCTTTATGATTATGTTCTGTGTAAATCTTGCTTGTTCAAAAACATTGCAAGGCCGGGCGGCATGTTCAGTGTACGTATGTAAATGTAGAGCGCCCTCTAGCGCTCAGAGTGTCTTACTATTCTGTGTAACCTCTGACTCCATCGAGAAAGGAGTCAAACCGAGCATGCTGAGCAACAGAGTAATAAAAACTACAGTCCACTAAGAGAGACTTTTTGAGTTCTTTAGTTGTGACCCAACACTCTCTATTCTAGCTATAAAATTTCGACAATATGTAGTAATTTAATTTGCATATCAAGATTCTCTTCTTCCGAAGGGTTTGGTTGTGAATAACGAGAATTGATAGCCCAAAGATTTCCCAAAAGTATTAGTAGACGGATCACGGATAGATCCGTCACAAATTTATGAAGTGTAAAAAGAGTTGAGGGATAGTAAAGTAAGATCCAAACCTAAATTTTTAAGAATTTTTTCTTGTTTTAAAATTTGTTTGAAGTTAAATCTATGTAATTTTAATGCTAGGGGAAGACAGCCGAAATATTTTATCAAATATTCTAATATATTATCTGAAATTTAAAAACACTTATTAAACTGCACATGTATTGTCTTTATTTAGGATTTCGAAATACGACAAACCAGATAATGGAATAAGATAGTGAAAAAATGAAACAAGTGATCAAGGAACAAAATCAAACTCGTCCCATCAATTATTTTTTCTTGCGATATATTTCATGGAGGAGTTAAAACTACTTACTTGAGTGTCCACCCACTTGGAGACTCCATTCGTTTTCTCTACTCTCCCGTAGAAGTTGATCGGAATCATGAATTCCGGCCTGGCCTTCTCCCAAGGATTGCCGAATCTCAGCCAGTCGTCCGGTTCTTCTATCTGTTCGTGATGGGAAAATAAAACGGAAATAATTTATTTAACATTATATGTTCATAACTATTTGTCAGATAATTGTACTTATTATAATTTTTAGTTCCACAATCAGTATTGAAATTTCCTGCTCTCTCTCAGCTTGAATATACTATTAACTGGTTAATTTTATTGGATCTTTTTTCAATATAATTTCCTTGCGTAAGCAATTAATTTCCTGAAATATTATTGAAAGTTTTTTTTGCTTGATGTATGTATTAAAGCATGTAATAAAATGACACAATTGCTGTAAGAAATATTTTGAACTGCGTAAATAAAGAAAATAAATAATATACCTATTTCGGCAGTATTTGGATATTTACTGTATTTTCTTGGTTAGTGGGGACCAACATTTGTTTTAAAAGATCGTTAATTCTTTTATTATTAATTAATTATTACTAAATTAGATTGAATTAATCAAGCAAGGGCTTACAGTTTTTAAGCCAGTCCTCTAGAAAGATCACCCCCTTTAGCACGTAGAGACTAACGGGCATCAGCCAATCGCAAAGAGTTTACCATCCAAGCAAACAAGTAAATGATATGTATATATATACAAAAGGGTAAAGTTGATTCCATTAAACTAGTTTAAACCGACTTATGGGATCCTAAGTTCGAAGTTGTGCTTTCTAACTAGCTAGGCTCCATTTTTAATTTTTGTTTATTTGTATTCCTTACTCTATTTATTTTGTTGTTCCGTTACATTTTTGTATTTTGCTTTTATTATTTACTATTTTCTGTTTTTGCATGTATTTTATATTTTTCCTTCGTATGTTTATATATAAATATATTTATATAATTAATTCTCTCTCTCTCTTCAGTTAAATGTTTCTGAATTCTAAATGTAGTGTTATATGCTTATTTTTCATTGAATAAATTCAAGTTGGTTTTAATGCTTTCGTGCATTTTTATTTGTATACTTTTTTTCATCGACGTCATGTAAAAAATATTATTTTCCTTCAAATAAACTTATTTTTGATATAAGAAGTATAGCATTATTTATTTATTGCTAATCTTTAATAATTTTACTTATGTAATTGTTATGAGATTTTTACTTAAAAAAAGTTTTTATGTGTTGAAAGCATTGCTTATAATATACAATATAGCTACTTTTACATTTTCTGAAATTTGATTTTTTTAAAGCTATATAATTCTATTTACAAGCGTGAACCAAAACTTATCTTCTCAATCCAGAAACATTTTTAAACGGAAAAGCTGATAAAAGTTTTCAAAATACTTATTCGAGTAAACTTATCAAGCGTCTATTTCAAAAGAGTAAGCATGTGTGCATACACAAAAATTTAAAATACACCCTGAGGTAAATAACTCATCCATTTTTTTAAAAAAAATTTAATTGAGAAGATATAATAAATGAAGGCTAGATAACATGAGAGTATCAGCCAAATTGTTAATAAAAAAAAGATTTGGTTATTTTTTAAGGCAAAACTATACAATTTTAAGAATTCAGAAATCAATTAGCTCTTTAGCTTCATTTCTGATATGTGTTTATTAATATTTTATACAGGCAATTATAATAAAAAACATTCCCTAATTTTTTTTGTCAAACATTTACTTATAAGTTAAAAAAAAGAACTTTTCTCACCTGCTCGCAGTTTTTGATCCTCTGTGCGAATATCCCGTATTCGTATCGCAATCCGTAACCGTAAGCAGCCATTCCCAAAGAGGCCATGGAATCCAGGAAGCATGCGGCCAGTCGACCCAAGCCTCCGTTGCCCAAACCTGCGTCCTCCTCGATTTCTTGAAGCTCTTCTATGTACAAGCCGAGCTGAAAAAGTCCCCGACCATTCATAAAGAGAGTTGACACAGAGTAAAATTCCACAATCGTAATTAATCGTATTTTATATCTCTCTCAACCACCATAATACTATATATTTTTTAAATATAACTATTCAGACTTTTAATATAAGCTTAATTTCTCATTCTATATTAACAATACAAAAGTGATGTAATTGAGATTTTTTCCTTTATTTGAATATATCAAATAAAAATATAATTAAAAAAATCAAATCTAGAAAATAAAAAAAAGATGTAAATATAGATAACCCATACCACACGACCCTAATGTTTCTTAGAATGCCATGTTATGCGATACTAGTACGACAATGGTCATGGTCACGACTTCGTGGCGTTGTTCCTTTTCAGTCACAGTTGTTCCTTTTCAGTCTTAATGTCGTTAAAGATCCACGATGCAGAGGGGCTGATACACCTAAGTATGTTGAGGCTCAAAGTCTTTATGTTAGGGTGGAATTTGGAAAGAAGGGTGCCAGCTCAGGTGACGTCCTCGTCACTTGACCAGGGCTAAAGATTACGAGTTTCGTCGTCAATAGCCATAGTGTGGCTCCTGATTAGGACGTAAATAAACAAACAGTATTTTGTGCGAATTCATGTTATATAATATGAAAAAAAGAACTAGTGTGTGAAAAAGGGCGTTTGATTAAAAAAATTATTTTTAGAATTAGGGCTTTTCTCAGTATAATATATTGGGTCTTATGTTTTATTTTTTTCACAGAAAAATCTGTTATTTCAGACTATTCGTTTTTAACTGAAAGATCTGTACAAATTTCAGTGGATGGTAAGTAATCGCGGAATTCATTTTTAAAGTTTTGCTTTTTTCAACGAACATATTTCCACTTAAGAAATATAATTGTATTTTGTTCGGTAAAAAGTCAACATTTTCTTTTTGAACTCTTTTCTTCAGTGAAGTGTTTAGTTTATTCCCTCTTTTTCATCTTTCTTTAAATTATCTTATGCAAGAATTATTTCTTATGAGCTCTCTGCTGATTGGTGGTGTTCTGTTTCACACCGGAAGCTGGTATCTCTTTGTAGTGCGGCACCCTGTAAGGAGAGCACCGCAAGTAATTTTGACGCCCTCCCCAGAGGGAGGCCTCTGAGCTCTTGACGACGCGAACCTGTACTGATTTAATTTTGCCTAGAGCACCCAAGCCGAATAAGCACTCTAGGAATCTTTTACATGTTGTATAATCATGCGACATGTCTATTGTCGATTTTCAACATCAAGAAAATCCACCGACTAGGGCCGGGGTCGAACCCGCAATCTTGGGTGCAGAACGCCAGCAGCAAACCAACCACGCCCTCCAGCCGGTTGTGTTCTCATTTTTTTGCTTTTAAATGTGACGTTAATATACAATCAATCATTAGTACATTTAATTGAAAACTTTCGAAGGTAATTCAATTAAGAATAGACATTGGATAGATTTGAATAGTTTAAGAACCGCTTTGAATTTCTCTAATGGTAGCTTGAATTATAAGGGAAAAAAATCATCCCTCTCTTTAGAGAGATACTTGCTTACATGTGCTGATTTAATGACCACATTGACAAAAAAATAAATTATCAGTTATGTCAATTGACTGAATGATTGTTTAACAACGTCGTATTACGTAGCTACATGGGGACTATTGGCGACGGAACATGCAAATTTGAACCACAGTCAAGTGATGAGAACAATACCTGAACCAGCACTTCAACTTTCCAACCACGCAAACGTGATGACTTTCAACCTCGACAGATTTATTGTACATCAGTCGTTTTATGCGACGATTCTTTTGTGGTATCAGGGCTCGAACATCGATTCTTCCGAACTGGTGAATTCCACGACTATAAACAGCTTATGGAAACTTTCAATTTGTGTGAGAGAATTTCTATTTTCTTTCCATCCAAAACTTCAACTTATTAAACTATATTTGAAAAAGTACCATAACATTAAATATAGATTTTTCTAATTAGTAATTCCTATCTATATAAACGATTGAAATTAATTTTTTTGGGTAAATTTAACTTCGATATTTTTTTAACAAATATATACAATTAGTTTTTACTTGATATAAGGCTTCATCACATGTGCTCTGGATGCCCAAATTGACCATGGTGTTCGTCAGTGTTCTTCCCATTAAAAACTCCAAAGAAAGGTAGTAGACCCTCTGAAAGGACATAAATCAATGCAATATCAATTGAATATTTTATTAATTGAATATTTGAATATATTATATATATATATATATATATATAAGATATATATATATATATGTAATAATTCCTCTAGTATCCTTTTTATTAACTCTTTGTCCTAATATTTAAAATAACTTTACTTCTTTGGTTTAAAAATAACATTGTAATCTTAATCCCAATCGGCTAGTCCGAAATCCCTGTCTCGCCCATTCTATCCAATCAGAACTACTATTACGTAATAACCACTGCCGATGTAAAAGCAAAAATCTTGTGTAATCGCCCTCTTTTGTCTGCCTGCCTTCATCATGTAATCAGCCGGCTACAGCGTGTTTCTGTGTTTGTCTTTTTCTGTGTTTGTGCCGTGATGTTTGCTTATTTTATGTGTAATGCCGTCCCTACTGGATCTTTATGTGTTTCCAGATCTGAATAAGAAAGAATAACGATTTACATGAGTGCCTTTTCGATAATACTGTACTCGACCACGCTCCACGCAACACAGAAAATCACACCACCGACTACACCCTACCTTTGGTTCGCCATTGTTTAAATCAACCACACGCCACGACAGATTATGCACTGCTACTGTTTTACGTGCCATGATAAACGAGTCACGAAGAACCATTCGTAAATCTGACTATTAGTACGATTCGTTCTGTGCAATCCACTGCCTCTCCTGCCGTGTTCATTGATGTCTTATGTCTATACCTATGTCCGCGTTCTATGTCCATCTTAAGACTTCTTAGGCCTTGGACACTTATACAAAAGTTAGCTTTACCCGAGATATTTTTAAGTAGACGACATATAGCATACGTTGCAAATACTCGAACGAACGGTATTCCGTAACAAACAAAAATGCCTGACTCACATCCTAGGCACAGATTGATTAGACCGACTGTCTCCTTTCGATTAAATGAATAATGATGTTGAATGGGGGTTGGCCTAGACACGGATATAACACAATAATGCAGTCTTTCTTCTGTTGTCATTTGGCATGTATTTGTCATATATATTGCTTCTGTTGTCAATTGGATCATGATCTTATTGAGGCCGAGGTAGAACGAGATGAAGGTGCTATCTGAGGGCCCGTTGGCCTATGCCTTAAAACGCCCCTGCTTGCCACACATCGCTTGCCTACACCACACATTTTCGAGGCATACCCTACGCTCTTTCAATAATTCTAATGCGGCAAATCCGTTGCTAAAATCATATACGACTGAACATGTGACCAGATGCGCTTTCAAGTTCATTTACCGCAAAATCTGGCGTATAACGCGTACCCTCTTTTTTACGAAGAAACCTGAAATGTACGTGAGCAATGATCTTAGGTTTTGAAGTCATTTATTCGAGGTATTATTCGAAGATTTAGTAAAAATAGTGTATTTCTAGAACTACAACCCCTTAAGTTCATAAGGAAATCATTTCTTTTAAATAAACAGTATTTCGATGTATGTAGAAGGCTTATTTTTTCTAGACTCAATCATTTTTTTATTTTTAAAAGTATCATTCTTATACCCGGCGTAAGACGAGCTCCCGTATATTTCGGTATTATTTTTTTGTGTTCAAAGTGTACGTTATACGCCGGATTACGGTACGTATGTTTTTTTGTCTCTACCAATCCCTAATTTGTATTTAGCTAAGCACATTTCCTTATAGTCTTGTATTATCATTTTTGAGGAGTGCATTTTTGTAAAAAATTACAGTGGAGATAACAAAAGGCTTTGTTTCAAAAGTTCATCAAAGTTAGCATATAAAATCGACACAAGAGCTTATTATAACAATTTTGCTCAGTTAAGGTGCCTACTATGAAAATATCATTGATTCCTATACCTAAAAATGTGTATTACATGACAACTAACAATTATTATTACATTTAAATAATGAATATGAGATGTTACAAAAGAGCAGCAAACTTGGGGTGTGAGGCGTAGTTCTTAAACTGCCACCTTTGGACTCCTGGGGGTTTCTAGCGTCTTTCTGAGGGGTCCGCAAAGGTCTCCCATTTAATGTTGTAAATTTCCTGTTTTACGGACTCTGAAAGATGAAAACGGACATCTTTCTCCTCACGGAAAAAAATGTGCCATTCTAAACCAGGTCACTAAATTGCACCCAATGAAAAAACAGAATTTGTATTTCGATCAAGAGTATAATTCAATTTTTTTATTGTTTACAACTACATATCCATACGTATCCTACCTATCCAATGTAATTGTTTTAATTAGATGTGTTTACTGCTTTGATAAAGGAAAAAAAGGAAGTATTGAAAATGTCTGCTTAAATAGCAGAGGCAGTATAAGGATTATAGAGGAGTCTTTAAATCACTCCTCCTTGTGTTGGAAGTCAAGAAACAGTTGTTCAAAATATTGCGGATCTGCGATGTTAAGCTAAAACATAAAGGAGGGTGGGGAAGAGGCGCTGAGGTAGATAGTTTAAGAACCGTTGATTTAAATCATGGGTAAGCTACCTTGTAGCTGTGCCGTGCCAAACTAATCTACCGATATGATTCTGGACGTATACAGTTGGAATTAGTTGAAACAATTCTATTCCTGTAGAAAAACATGCTGAGTTAGGGAATAGAGGTCAAGGATACAGATTTGCAGCTTTATTATACATTAAATTTGCATCATTTGAAGATATTTATAAACATAAACAATGAACAAAATAATATAATATAACTATTCCTTCAACAAATTATGTATGCTTTATATATATATATATATATATATATAAACATACTGATATGGAGATAAGAAATAAATAACATAAAATATAAGTATTCCTTAAACAAAAAACAGGTATTTCAATGTGAACCGTTCCCGTGCATCACTGTACTTCAAATTACAATATCAGGGATATTATTTGAGGTTTTCAATTTGACACGATTCTGAATGCTTGGTTTTTTAGAAATTTCTTTGCAGACTAATAAATATTTATCATTTACAAGAAAAGACTTGTTCGCATAAACATGTAGAACTCTACAGACCTCTCATGAAGGAGGGGGGAGGCTTCACTTTAAAATCCGGTGAGTATCCGTAAGCATCGATGGCTGATCCTTGTTGTAAAAGTTAAAATTGTGTTGGTCAAGAGGGGGGAAGGGGGGATTTAAACGTCAAAGAGACACTGTGTACCAAAAGCGGGAAGCAGAGTATAAGCAATTTTCTTTTCAAACAACTAAACATCTCGGGCAATGGAATCCAACAATTTATCATAGCAGTCGATTTATCATTAGAGTTATTTTTCAGGTTTTTTTCGCAATCCTGCAATATTGTTAACCATAATTCTGAACATATTAATTCAATAGGCTCCATTCCAAAATTATCAACTTCCATTCTATCAAAAATTAACAAATTAATAGTATGGTGTAGAGAGCCACTGTGAATTGCATTGTGTACCGAATCTGGCAAGTATGCGATAGGTTATTGACGCCTGATCTAGATTATTATATTTATTTGACTGGAATAAAATATCTATACGAAAGAGTAAAAAAAATGGCTACACTTTTTTTTCCTGATTTTAACAAAGTATTTATTTATTTTTTTAAAAAAGAAACTCGTGGTTAAATGATTAAAATAAAAATAAATGTTTTTAAAATATTGCGATGTATATATGTATATATATATATATATATATATATATATATATATATATATATATATATATATATATATAGAGAGAGAGAGAGAGAGAGAGAGATGTTTTCGTTATTTTGTGCTCTTTTATGTGCATTCAAGTATTCTAAATTTGAAGAAAACTCCATTGGATTAATATTTCACTCAAGAATTCAGATGGCTGAAAATAATTCATCGTTGATAAAATTGTTGTGGTAGATTGTTTACGATCACTATTTAGCGTTACGTAAAAAATAAAAGATGAAAAAACGTGAACTGGGCATGCATCCTGCGACCTACAATACTGAGCTTCCGTTTTCTTCTGTAACACTTCTTCCTCTTTTTTTTTCTATTTTAAACGCCTCATCATTCTAGCTCTGCTTTCAATAAATCCATCTAGTACCACATAAACTTCATCGCGTGTATAAATAGCATTCACTAATACTCATACAAAAAATGTCGTCCGTAGAAATGAAGCTCAAGAGATTTCAGACAAACTTGTGTGTGTGTGTTCTAAAACATTTCTTACAAAATTATGTTTCACGGTAATGAAAGAGTTATTAATTTCCTGTTTAAAAATGAATTTCAAAAATTATGTAATTCTTGAAATTTTGAAAAGAAGTTTTATTATCTTTTAGAATTATTCCGAAGTAGAATGCATAAGAGCATGAGATTCTACTAAGGCTATTAGCACCAGGACCCAGAACTACTTTTAGCTAAATACAAAGTGTACAAAAATACCTCTGTTTGCTTTTGTTATTTTACATTTTTCCTATGAACTCTCAAAACATTTTTTAACTTGCATATTAAAAAACTTTTTTAAGCAATTTATAATCAATGTGAAATAAAAATAACTAAAACGCTATGCTAAATATAAATAAAAAATGAATGCGAAGGTAGAAAAAAAATGAAACTTAAATACTCACTATTTTTCAGTGGAGACCCTTTTTTTCTTATTTTTTTATGTACAAATAATTTCAAAAGACTTTTCAAACTTATTGATTGCAATCAATATTTGCTATCTCGGATTATAATTTTAATGATAAAGTTTTAAATTTATAAATGTCCTTTGTTTTAAAAACGTTAAACTAATTAATAAATGCATATAAATGATTTAGATATTGATTTTGCACTTTGGTTCAATGTATTTTTCACTATTTATGTTTTATTCGTTAATGTGTGTGGAAATGTATAACTAAGAAATATATTTCATTAATTTAGGTTTCAAATACACCCTCACATATGCATTTTTAAATATTCGCTCTTTGATAATGTAATAATTATAATTATTTTTTTATATTAATGCTTTATTATAAAGGAATTTCACATGTGATGAACGTAATTTGCTTTGAATTTTATAAAGAGAAAAAAAGGAGCTTATAAATTTTATTTAACATTATATTAATTTAATTATTATTAAATTTAATGCTATTATACATTTTAATTTATACAAAAGAATTTATTTGAAGTCATATAAAAATTATTCATCGCGATATTACATGAAATACGACGTCTACTTTAAAAACTTACTTTATCATCTATTGTTTTTTTTTGTAGAAAAACTAATAAAATCTCATTAAAATAATTCTAACCAAAAAAAATTATAAAATAAGAATACATTTATTAAAAAATAGTATACTAATATAACTTTTTTCTCCAACATTAATATAGAATCCTTTCAGAAACTTTCTTGCAATTAAAGAACAATTTCCTTTTGGTTTTTGTTACCTTGAAAATTTTTAACAAATTTATTACAGCATTGTATCTTCTATTCTAAAAATTTCACAATTACCAAAGGAAAATTCAAAAAAGGAAATTAAACATTTACACGCGCGTTCAGTTCCGCGTCTGTGCAAGAAGAAATACACGTTCCTTGCACCGATGCCACCGATTTTTAAATTGTCCTTGAACGTCAGTTATCTGCCATGACTCCAGAATCATGGCCATTTATATCTTCTTTCCTAAGATAATTCGATTTTACTATGAGCGTGAAGAGAGAAGTGATAAAAGCGGGACAAAACTGTGCCAGTGTTCCTAAAAATGAGACTGATGAACGTGATTCCCACGTGAAACGAATCGGTCGTTAAGACATTAGGTTGTCATTTGTAAATATGATTCATACTCGATATAGTTATCTGTGAATCACTTCCGAGTCTAACAACCCTTGCTGAAGTTTAAAAAAATTAATTTTACCGGAGTAATAAAGTAATCGTGAAGCATTTAATTGTAGTTCAGTGACGTTCATTTTTAATTGTCGTGAACGTGTATATTTTAATTTAAAAAACAATACATTATTTATCAATTTGTCGCCAATGTTGCGCGTCCCAAGGGACTTGGTGACCGAATTTAGTTTACAGCAGCTTCAGCATAATTTAAAAGACGATTATAAATACTGGTGTGCAATAGGTTAGTTGATTTAAAATAATATCGCGCTTGTGTGTAGCATGAGAATATTAGTGATTGGTTCTATAATTTTGAGCGATATTCAAAATACGAAGAACAACACTGGAGGTCTTTTGGTTCTCATACAACAGCTACAAAAGCATTTTAAGGCTCAGTTACTCAGAAACTTTGATGAAATAAATTCCTGTGTTGTCATAGTTCCCTAATAACTACAAACACGTGTTCCAGCCAATCAACTCATAAATTCATGTGACGTCGTAGTCATATGATAAATGATAACAAGTGTTTCCAGCCAATCAGCTCGTACGCTTCGCTGCTGCCACTTTCTTTTTAAAAAGTACATATTTGTCAGCAATAAAAATGCACCCAGGGAAACAAAATACACTTGCTTCAAAAGTGCATGTATTATATAAGAATGTTTTTTGTTTTGAAAAACTTTTTGAAGAATCTTAACATTTCAAAAATTTACCAAACAACCAAATTTGAATCTGTATCTAAATCTTAGAGTAGAAGAACAAGTCTTATGTCAGAACACGTGATTGTATTTGTCATGTGACCATTTTGAATTTAGCTTATTATTTCATACAATAGGACTGCTCTGTGCTCGTCTTGAATATAAATAGACACGATTTACGTGTTTAATCATTATTCTCTAACTTTTTTTATCTGATCTTATAATATCTTTTATATCCGAAAAATAACATAAAAAAATCTCTTATTAAATTTTCTAAGAATCGGTATTGGTCTGTGTAAGTATTATTTGTTTAGTTCAGTCAGTGTAACGTCGCTTCTCCAAACATCAACATCTGGTCGGTTTCTTTGTAGACTCGACACCCACACGTGCAGCTTGCAGGTGCAACGCAACCCCTTTTGACCCCCGAGGAATCTAGCTCGTCGACCGGAAGATGAGGGGAGAGATGCTTTTGAACTTGCACGGGAGCGGTAACCAACGAATCCTCCTCTCACAAAATAGTGGACTCTAACAATCTATAATTAAATTTAATAACTTTAATGTATCATTTAGTAAATAATTTTCAATAGTTGTGACGTAAATAAATTCCATATTTTAATTAACCAAGAATACGCTACCGTTATTCTTTCATACGTTACATCAGAAAAGATTTTTTAGAAAGAATTTTGTAAAAATCATTCTAAAAAGCCTTTATTCGGTATTAGTCTACATCTCTTACAGATATTTTTGGAGGAAGTTAAAAAATTACACAGGGAAATAAATTTTAAATAATCTCTGATACTCTATGATTTGAATTTTTAAATCCTTTTCAGTTTCTGTCTAATCAATTTCTTAGCGAGATACGAAAACAAGTGCATTATTAAATAAAGATACCCCAGAATATATTTTAGATTAAATATCAGGATCTTGAGTAATAAAATGTTCTTCTACACTTGCAACAAATTTCAAACCCTTGCGAGTTAAATCGACTGTTAATAGCTGAACTTCACCTTCGACTTCGCCCCTATCGACTTCTTTATTATTATAAAGTGACATAAACATGTTCAAATTATCCTCATCCAAAGGACACAAGTCCCCAAAATTTTTTGGGATTCGTGCTATAAAAAAAATTTGCGTGAAAAAAAATTCGTTAGAGAGATTCGTGCGCCGTGTGTGTTATAGCAAAATCACGTAAAAAAATATTTGACTGTATATATATATGTCTAAAAGATTACAAAAAATGAAAATTTTTGGGTGTACAAAAAAGCGTGAGGTATTCATGAGCTAAAAATGAAAGAGTGAAAAATAAACAGAAATTGCCTTAGGAGCAAAATTTATGTCTTCATTGTAATGTGTGTGAATATTCATTTATTTTCTAAATTATCTTCTTTCTCTCTCTCTCTCAGAAATAGTTGCAAAATGCTGTAAAAAACACACCAGAAATGACAAAATCAAAGTGCTTAAGATTTTTACACAACGAATATTCAACTACATAACTTATTATACAGCTTTAAAAAAAATCTAAAAAGTGCTCTTTTCATAATTTCTTGCGTTTTGAGTAAACAGGATTTCAGGCCACATTTGAGTTTTTGGTGCATGAAAGTAAACATGCTTTTGAACTCTTTGCCGATTGTTTCTGAGAAAGAAGTTTCACTCTGACATAAACACATTGTAGAACCGGATAAGAGAGTTTTATGTTTCTTTCTTATTTATAGATGTTATAATAAATGTGATTAATTCCGAATGATTTTACCTAATCACCATTACATTTGTAAATGTGTTAAATTATTGAATATTTATCAAAAATTCACTTTTCACTTATTAACCCCACCCCCCTCTCGTAATGGGGAATGTGTATAGATATGTAATAAAAGACCATAAATTTACAGCCTACTGATAAATGCTTTTTTCTGTAGAATAAGTTCGTTTTTATATGGAATTTTTTTGTGCAAGCTCGAATAAAACTGTTTTTCTTATTCGGGTTTTTTATTTGACAAGATATAAAATTTATCTTAAAATACAAGTTATCATGTAATTGAAAGTGTTCTGTTTTTACTGCATTTTATATTTACTGAAATAATAAGCTTTATTTTATCTCATTTTTAGCCATTTTAATCATTTTGTATTTTCAGATACATTTTACGATATATGTTATATATAACTTGCTATTATCTAATATATCTAATGAAAGCAAAGATCACAAAAGCGCCATTTTTATTTAATTCTTTAAATTGAAACTTTATTGTGAGTTTTAATAGCCATTATATGGAGTTCTTTATTATAAACAACGAATTTTGAATGTTATGAAAATATTCATTTTTAGGAATTAAATCCATTGTGTGTTATTCCATAAAATGAACCGTATTTATTACATTCCTCATTACGAGTCGGGAGTTGTATAAATAAACCGATAGATCGATAAATATTCAAAAATATATCACATTTACCAAGCTTAATGGTAATGGTGATTATGAATATTCTCAATAATCACGCATGCACGCACGCACACACACTTTCTCTCTCTTAGAAGAGTATATCTTAAACTAACATTTAAAGTAGATCAACATGTGAAAAGCATTTTATGTAAAGATATTTGCTTTTTATTTTACACTCATTATTATATGAAACAAAAATATTTATTTAAGGAAAATTTAATCTTTGAAAGTTCTGTAACAAGTTCAAGTGATATAATTTAAATATGTAAAAATTATAGAGTTGTTCGTTTATCACGAAACACACAGCAAAAAATACTCCTAATTAATATGACTAAGTTTTATTTCAATTTCGATTTTAGCTACCGCGGAAGCTAAGAAAATTCACTTAAGCACATGTTAATTAATAAAAAAAGTTTTTTTTCTAAGAAATAAATAATGAGGATATATATTTGAATGTAAAACGAAAAAGTAAAATAAATAAATAAATAAAATAAATAAAAAACAAAGCAAAATGCAATAAAAGATTTTCCCCCTTTATCTTACACAATTATTGTTTTTATTGTTGTGGCTAATGCCACCTGTCTGACGTAGTCAGAACGAGGCCCACCAAATTCATCGTGGCAAGGGGCTAGAAGTACGCCTGTCGTTGGTCTAGGCCTTGAGCACCATGTAGGTGGCAGCACGATTTAGGTCGGAGAAATTTCCGAAGGGACGATAGATGGCGACACCACCTATTTCCACCTCCACAATTTTGCCATGGGACTGGAGGGGAGGGAAATATTCTCCAGTCCCCTCACTCGTGATTCAGCCCACAAGACTTTCGAACCCTCTGATTTAACGAGTACGTACTCCGTGTGTACTCAGAGGGTATTTGGTGGCATCGGGCATCGAATCCAGGCCTTCCTGTCTGGAGTTCGATGCTCTAACCACAAGGTACACAATTATTAAAATACATCGGCAGTAACTCGGAAGAATGCATAAGAGAATTTTAGAATGAAGATATTGTTATCTTTTTCTCTGTTTAAATATGGAATCCGTCATCCCGAATATATCAAATTGCCACAAGCTATTCGAAAAAGGATATTTTCCTCTGAGATATTCTGCCCCATTTTTTTCATTCGCTCTTAAACATGTCATAAAACATTTTTTTATTATTTAATTTAATTTCAAAACTCCTCATGCTCCACATTGCATAACATGAGGCTTACAGATGTAAGTGGTATTCTGTTAAGGTTAACCTTTCCGTAGCGAATCTTTTGTAATAGTACCTGAGCTCACGTATGCAAAGAAATCTAAGTAGCAGGACAAATTATTTAAGTGAGGCTGCTTGGTGCCTGAATTTTTTTTAAAGGTTTTCTCCACCCCCTCCCCGTAGGAAGTATAACACCTGTTGGTAATTGTGGTGGTGCTACAAATCCCTCAGAGAACTTGAATAAATACTACATACACATTTATAATTTCCTTTTCGATTTCTTAATTTCACTCGTGGTACCTCTGGGTAAGTATCGTGGAACCGCAGGATTTTGAGGAGCATAGTTTGAAGACCAATGTAACAGAGCATAAAACTTTCTACATTTGGTAAGAATACATCCACTTTAAAAAAAGTTTTTATGGTGTTGTTAAAACAATAAAAATCTTGATACACAACACTGTCATGAGACAAATAAGATAAGAGGAGAATCTTACGATGATTTTTATTATAATGTACTTAATGTAGATTAAACTTTCCTTTCTGTTTAAAAATATTAACTACTCTTTTTCTATGTAGTGTTTTATTAACATTATAGGGTTTTGAAAAAAAAAATATTTAAAGGACGATATAAAGCTGGGAAAAAATGTGTTTATACCAAACAAGGAAAATCCGAAGTCGTTTGATATCTCTCACAAATACTTTCGAAGTATTTTATCTTGGATGAATTTTATAGAGATAGTGGAAAGATCTATATTTGAAAAGAAATCGTAAAAAGTTAAAGGCTTTCCCCCCTCTCATGATGAGTAAAAAATATAAAATGATTATAAAAAAAATAAATGTGTTTGTACTTATAATTTTATCTCCTTAGAGGCGAAAAATATTTATTTATTTGTCAATTTTTTTTTCATTTTAATAGTTTAACGATTATTTATTTATTTCCGAATATAAATATATTATGTCGGTTTTAGACTCAATTTGTTGCCAGAAATCATAGGATACACCTAAGGAATTTCCTAAAATAGCCTGTTAAGTGTTTCTGTAATATTTAACACAAATTTCGAGCAGATAACATCTTCAAATTTTAATATATCATTGCATAATTCATAAGTCACTGAAGTATTTTATCTTTGAGATGGTACATTTAATTTTGATATTTTTGGCCACACAATAAGAGTAAAAAAGCTATTTTTGTTCATTTATTCTATTATAAAAATGTACTTTAATGTAAAAATCTTAAAAATATATTTATTTATCATTGGCTCTCATTAAAAACTTTAGATAAAAGAACTATCTATGAAAGTTTGAGAAACTTTTTTAAGATCTTAAAGAAATTAGAAATGAGTTAAAAATACAAATTGCGAAAATTTTTTAAACCACACAGATTAGAATTTTTTAATATTTTTTTATCTCTATTTATATTAAAACAATATTTTTAAGATATAAAAGTTTTTTTTAAAAAAAATGCATTTTGTTTATATTTAGCGGCTAACATTAATGAAATAAACTGTACAATATATATTAAAGCTAAAAAATAAAATAAATAATATTTAAGGAAACAGAAAATTTATTTATATGGATTGTGAGTAGTTTTTTTAAATAAATTAATTACTGAGAATTCTATATCAATAGAGTTTAACTTCTTAAAAAAAACTGCTTTTGTATTTAAATTAAGCTGTAAATTACATTCAATATTTGCGTCTCTGCTCTAAACGTTTCCATTAGGAGTTAAGTCTAAATCCTAAATATTTAACGTACATTTAAATTACTGACGGAATCAGTAGCACACAGAAGAGCGGGGAGGTCCATGGGTCTGGACATCCTCCCCCAATAGCCTTTGTCTTTTTTTATTGATTTATATAGTACGTAAAATTTAATTAAATATTTGTTGTTAACAAAAAATTTATTTTATTAATGCTAATTATTAATTCAATAATTTACTTTTTTACTGGATTTTGTTTCCAATATCGAAAAAATTAAAAGAATATGTTTGGCGACGTATTGAGGGGGGAAATGAGAATGGTGGATTTTTGACCCTGCCTCCCTCTCCTGAAAAGTGTTTGTGTGCGCCACTGGACAGAATTAATGTGTATTATTATTTTTTAAACTTGTTGATAGATAAACGTTTAGTTTAATAAAATATAGTGCTATAATTGGTAAATATATAAAACAAAGAATGTAACCAGACTATAAAATTAAATTTTTCAGGAATTCTCCAAATCCCTAAGAAAAGTCATTTTGTTCAGTGTGTTTTCAAGGGAAGAAAACAAATCTAATGATGAAGACTACGAGGCTGCCAAAACCGGTTAGACATAGAAAAAGGATACTGAAGAAAAATCACGAAGAATATACGAAAAACATGACGATTTTTTCTCTCCCTTTCTTCAGTGTCATTACGAAGGCCATTTGATGTTTACAAAAATGAATTTGATGAAAATAAAATTTATTTTTAGATTGTTTCCTATAGCATAATGTTTTAATAAACTGCTGTTTACAACGGAAATTATTGTTATTTAAAGTCATTAATTCAATTAGATAACTGTCTTACATGGAATTATAAATAATATTTTGCTGAGAGAGACCCTTTTATTAAAGTAAATATTTTTTAAAAAGAGACAAACATTTTTATTATTTATTGAAGAGGGATTACTATATTTAAAATATTTTATTGATTCACATAATTTGTACGTACTTCCAAAAATAAAAATTTTATAATACAAAAATTGGTAACAATGTTAATAAATATAAAGATATAAAAAGTATAGAGGAAGACGATATGTGTAGAAACGTATCTATCCAACCAGTATTCGGGGAACTATTAATTGATCTTATATGAAATGTGTTAATATATAATTGGTTAATTTAATGAAAGTTTAAATCTTTGAATTGAATTCGAGGTTGTAATTTTTTATTTTTGAAAATGTTTTTAATATAATTTAAAGTAAAAGAAACGCCAAATTTCCTTTTTTCATAGGTTTTCCGTTTTATATGAGCTTCCATTTTAGATGGAGATATTTTTTATGTTGAAAAATTATATCTGTAAGAAAGTTTAAAGCTAAAAAGAATTATTGCAATGCGTTAAGTGAATTCTTGTTACCATATTTTTACGCAATTCAAGGTCTGAAATAAAGGAAAATCTTTAACATTTCAACAATTTTGATTTTTGAATGGTCTAATTGTTTTCTTTCGAAAACTATTTAAATCTCCGGTTCCATTGTTTATATATTTATTTGATTCAAAAGGAAAGCAAGATGAGATATTTCTGAATTTCTAATGTACAGTTACAGGAAAATAACACATATATTGGTTTCCCTCCATAAACGTATATTTTCCATCAATTAATAAAAAATTAATTTATCGAAACACGTATCAATTAATCAATAATTAATTTTGGTAAATTTAGAATATATTTATATAGATAAAAAAATTTGAAAATTATATTTGTGTTTTTCTGGATCTGATTCTGATGATACGTTCAACAAATTTTACAACAGGGACATGATGGAAAAAACTCCAAGTAATCATTTTATTCAGAATAAAACCACTATAATTGAGTTATGAGTTATAAGCATATTAGCATTCATTAGAAACTAATTTTATTTCGTAACTAACCGATTAATTAAAAGGATTGAGAAATACATCAAGAAATTTCTGTATAAACTAGAAGGATGCTATTCCTAGAGTTTTCTAAATTTCTTTCTGACTTGAGTAGAATTTTAGAATAATTTACATAACCTCTTGACAAAGGTCATTGTTTAAGAAACATCTTTTCTGAACACATTTCGATACCAACATATGTAAGAATAAGAGCCAATAATAGAAATAATATAAATGAAAACAATGCGATTGTTGGTTTTGTATAATTGATTTCACGCGCTTAAATTTCAAGGTACGTCACATATTTCTACAATTTCAAAATGAAATCAATTCGTATTTCCTATACAATGCATAAAAGTTTATAATTTTTAAAAATGAAAAAATATATACATATTTTAGTTTGAAAGCAAATGTTTGTAGATGCTGTTTTGATGCTCTTGTCAAATGAAAATGTTCCAATGACCTTCAGTAGCGCTTCGCGACGAAAAGAATTTGAACCACACCTGTTGATATCCAAATACTATGTGAACTTTCATGAGATATCAATTTTACTCCGAAAACGATCTGATTATTTTGAATAACTCAAAGTTTATTCTCCAATAAATGTGTATTTATCCTGATTCATTTGTAAATAAGCATTGTGTGAAATGTGTGTCGAAATGTAAGAGATTAACTGTATAGAGCCACTAGAAGTTTTTATGCAGTCTTCTCAAAGAGTGAAAATCACAAATTTATTTTTGAAATCCTCTATTCCATTGTGTGATAAAATTTTGTTGAATATATTATTAAAGAAAGCTCAATTATCAGCTTTTAAAATTATTTTTTGGAAACGATAAAACAACAAATATATCTGAAATATACTTTTGTCTGGGTCTGGTTTTCTTATCACAAATTAAGTGGTGAAATACATTTATTATAAAGTATTTCATGTATTTTGAGTTAGGAGTAATTAGAAAATTCCTCACAATACTGTTAAAAAAATCGATTCATAAACATCAGAATATTTGCCAAAGAGATTTTACATGTCGATACGGATACATTGTGGATGTTTAATCCTTATGATAAATTTATAATCGTTATCACTACACCTTGAATGTAAATTTCCAAGAACTTTATAGAGCAATTTTCCTATGTGAATAAAAATAATACTGTGTTAATACGTGTGGTTCCTAATGCTTAAAAATTCTTTATAAGTTTTCAAAAATATTTAAATTTCTACAGTTTAATTTTTAATGCTACAACCCATTGCTTTCTTTCAACTGCATTTATTTGGTTTTGAATTAATATCATTGTAAAATGGTATGAAGAATATCGGATATGGATCTTATAATTTTTAACGATGATCAAGAATGGATTATGGTATTTGATTTTGTACGTCAATCCTCTAACTTCCACACCATTACAAGTCATGATTTTAAAAACCTAGTTTCATGAAACGTTCTAATTATTTATTTCATATGAAAGGTTTGTGGGGGGGGAGAAAGAGAATCATACGTTCGCTGGTCTGAAGGCGTCGAAAATGTTCATAAATTTATAAACTACCATGATCCTACTTTTTATTGAAAACACATGGATTCAATAGTTTGCTTAAAGGAACTATTTTAGATTTGATAGGAAGAATTGTGAAAATGAATCATTATAGCTCAAAATATCTGAATTGTTACAAAAATAAAGTAAGTATAAATATATAATACAAATGTTACAAAAAAAAAATATATGTTACAAAATAAAAATAAAATATATGTTACAAAATTAAATATATGTTACAAAAATAAAGTAATATATAAATATATAATATATATATATATATATATATATATAAAAGTGAATTTTTTTGGTGGAAAATATAAAGTGCTTGAAATATAGTAGTATAGTATTCCTTTTTTAAATTCTTAACTTTAAACTCAAAAAATTAAAAAAATGTCTTTTTTCCCCTTAAAAACCTTCTTCCCTCACTTTTTCTTTTGAGTTTTCTTATTTTTCGTCATCGAAGAAACATTCTGATCAATTTTTGGGGGAAAGGAAGGTGTAGTGGAACGGAGCACTACTGTACCTAAATTCTATAATAACAATCAACAAGATTTGATAAAAAAATACATGTAATTACTATTATACTGTACGGCATACGTTCCTGTACTACCCTATCTAAATCTACCAACGACAACTTGTATTTAAGAATTAAAATTTAATAGAAATATTAACTTTTATCATTGAATCGTTTGTAGAAAATTTGCTCTCGTATTTCAATAGTATATAATCTTTACACATTCTGTGTTGGGCTCACCTTGGGGTCAGTGTCATAATAATGCTGCTGGGTCCTGATCCATCGGCTAACCAGGTTGTCCCTCACTGTGTGAGCGAGGGCATAATAGTAGTCCCTTGCAGTGGACACATTTCGATCCTTGACCAGGGTGTAGTGGAGGTGACGGTTGAAGGTACTCTTCACATTTTTGACGTTCTCGACCAGTGCGATCCCCTTCACGGAGATCTGGGTCAATTTCTCCTGGTCAGTGCGTGGAGGGGCCGACATCTTTCGCTCTCGAGCTTCACGCGGAGAGTGATTCGGTTCCCTCGAGTTGTCGGGATGAGCCTTTTTTTCGCCTCTTCTGTCAGGGTTGCCTTCTTTATCATCTCGCGACGCCAAGAAGTGGTTGCCAGTAGCAGTGAGAAACGGATTTTTTTCATTGTGCACGCGCCGATAGATTTGGGTCATATTGGCGGGCACAAAATATCGGGTTAAAATTCAGTTCGTGTTGTAATTCTTCTGATCGGACGGTTTCTAAGACATCGAAACTCATCCGTTAAAAGAATACCGTGGATTTACTTTTGTATTTAAATTATGTTTATTTATAGCCAGAAATTTTAATCACTTTCATTCCGAAAAGTTGTATGGACGCACTAGCCGTGTGGAAATAGTTTCGAATTTGTTGCCACCGTTATTTCTGTTGATTTGAGGGTGTGAATCCTGGTGCAGTGTGGCCGCGCTAGCCAAGTGGTTATGGTTCCGAACTTGTGGCCTCAGTGTAACGGGTTCAAATCCTGGTACCACTGAAGACTGTTGTATAGAAGGGCCCGATGCACGTTAAATCTGTCGAGGCTCAATGTCCTCCCATTGGTGTGGTGTGGTAATTAGGAAAGGGAGGTGCCACTAACATGTTGTCCTCGTCACTGGACCAAGACTCATAATCATGAGGTACATGACCAATAGCCCTCTTGTTTCTTTATACAGCGACGCTAATATAACTCTCATTCATTCACCAATATAATTTCTGTCGAATAGTTGGTTTGAGTCTTGGTGCCGCAAAAGCTTTGTCGTGTAGAAAGCCTGATTAACCTGTTTAATCGATAATACTCTCGAGGCTCAAAATCCGCTCTTTTGTATGGTGTGGACGTTTGGAGAGAGGTTGCCAACTCAGATGTAGCCTTGTCACGAGATCATCGTTCGAAATTACGAAGCCCATCGTTTATAATCTTCAAGTATAATTTTGAAGTGCGACATTACTAATTAATCTTTTTTTGTAGTAAGGTTTTTTTGTAGTACGTAAAATTAAACATTAATAATGATATAAATATTTTAAACTATAATAATAATGCAGAAGCATAATTAATGTATGCAAAATTGATAATTATATACTTTTTTATCTATTTAATAGAATTTATATAAATAAATAAAATTATACATTAGAAAGTTATAAAAATCCAAATAATATTTCGCTATGCTCATTTTTAAAAAACTATACCATTCATAAAATTAATATTAGTATGTCAAAAATAGAATAAAATAAAAACAATTTTAAAATGATGAAACCAGGCACATTCCAGGATATTTTTAATTGAGAACTTTCATAAATCCTCTTGTACCACAAAGTATCACACGGGGGCTTATAGAAGTAAGCATGAAGTACACAATACAAAGGAAAGAAGGAATTTAAAGTCATGAAGGATTACAATACAAACATCCATGCCTTCCCCGGGATTCGAACCCAGACCCTACGGCACGGCAGTCAGCGTCACTAACCACTATACCGGATGTGCAGCATTCCAGGATTTTCGCAAACTTTTTCAAGATTAAAAATAAAGTTATACTAGAATTTAGTAAAAATATGTACCATCGTTTACAAGAGCTGATGCACGTCAAATTTGTCGAAACTCGAAATCCTCTCGTAGACGTGGTGTGGAAGTTTGGCAAATGAATGCTAACTCAGGTATTGTCGTCCTCACTTGACTTGGGCTCAAAATTATATGACCAAAATGACCCCCGTGCAGCTTCAAAGTATGATGTAAAGGAACAATTTATTTTTCAATTAATCAACAAAAACGTTAATATATAAAACTTAAAAGATTAAAAATAAAAACAAAAATATCCAAAGAAAATAA
Source organism: Trichonephila clavipes (assembly GCA_019973935.1). Lineage (NCBI taxonomy): Eukaryota > Metazoa > Arthropoda > Arachnida > Araneae > Nephilidae > Trichonephila > Trichonephila clavipes. Next base: position 427,748 of record BMAU01018694.1, on the reverse strand, counting down.
AATCCAAACAAAAAAAACCTTAAAATAAACTAAAAATAAAGACCCAACTAATCAGAAACATTTAACTCTATAACCGAATTAGTAACACAAAAAATATAAAGCATTTAAAATATTATATTGAGCGTAACATTTAAAAAATATAGAATTTCTTAGGTAGTTGCTTATCACTTTCATAAAAATAAGTTCAAAAGTCACTTTTTTATCTCATAAAATTGATACTAAAAGTATAATATGGGATGTAAAGTTTTTATAAAATGTGTCTTGGGTATCGTCCTCGTCACTCGATTTTGGTTTAACATAGCGAAATCCATTAAATTGCTCGTGTCGCTCTAGAACTATAATTAAAACTAACTAAATAAAAAAGTTATGGTATAATAAAAAAACTTCGCAATGCATGTGCACGCACGCATACCTATTTATTAAATTTAATTCCCTTAAATAAAGAACAAAATAAGATGCTAAGGTTCATAAATGATGTATTTTGTAAGTTTTCACGCAAAAATCACACCGAGAAACGTTTTCAAAAGAAGGAGCAAACATTTCGAAATGTAATTGATAATAACTGTACGAGAGGTCTCCGCGAGAATCTTCAAGGTCAAATGACACAATTTCTAGAGATGAGTTTTCCTTTCATGAGAACACTCCGTGATAGACCCGATTTCTCTCATAAAATAGGAATCAATTTTTATGGGACAGACACACACCTTATATTTGAGTTTCGAAATGTGTCAGGTGTTTATTTTCTGCGATATTTTTAGATCTGTAAGTAAAAAAAAATCTAGAAAATATAAATTCAATTAGAAAATAAAAATTATCTAATAGTAGTACAATAATATAGTTCATGTCAAAAATTGAATTTTTTGTGTTTGTTTTTTCGTTTGAAAACACACAAATAACATGAGACAATAATTAAGCTATTCGACTACCCTAAAATTGTGAATTTTGCCAAAAATTTGCAAATTTTTTATGATTTTATTTTACAGGCTATCTTATTAGCTTTATAAAAATACCAAGTTTATCATTTTCCATTCTCTAGAACAAAAACTACAAGGGTTTTAGTAAGGGTGGATGCCAATATATAAGGCAAGATGTCATATTTTAAAATGCGTTTTACTCGAAACGTGTTTTTTTTTCTGAAAATGCTTAAACAGGGACAGTGACTACTCAAAAAGTTTGAAAATAATTAACTAAAATTTTGTGTGTGTATTTTGTATAATATTAGAAGTGTTTTAACCAACAGATTTATCAATAACTGCTTTATAACAAAATTTACAGTTCCTTATGGGAATATAATCACTGTTCTTTTAAGCAATTTCTTATAATAGCCTAGATAAAGTGCTGTGATTTTTGTAAAAATTAAAATATCTCTTATCCTGAAAGTCATACAGAATGGGTCCCATTTATATAACTTTTTGTAAATTGTTACCAATTTTTCCCCATTTTATTAATAATAATTTCTTATTCTCTTCTTAATTTTAGCATATTTTTCTTAAAATTAGTAAATTTATCTAAATATCACGAAAAAATCCCCATATCTCCATTTTTAAAAAAATAAATGGTGTCAAAAGTAGTCAGATACCTTTAAAAAATTCGAGATATTTAAGGTATAGGTCACACGAGTTCAGGTTATCTGCAAATATTCGCCTGTTGACTATTTTTAATTTTATTTTGCTAGTTTTAGTACCCATTAACTTTGAAATTTTGTGTGTATCCTCTTATTATCATGTTTTTATTGACTCGCTTTCTTGTATGTCTGTCTGGGTGGAATTTTGTAATTGATTTTAAATGAACTTTTCCCGATGAGTTGAAATTTGGACCATAGCTCAGAAGTGGACCACAATGGATGAAAATGAGAAAAAAGAAGGAAAAAAAAAAAGCAGAAATAAAAAAAAAACTTATTTATTCTAAATAAATATTAACTATTGATTACCAATTAGTCATTATTTCAATGAGAAATCATTTAAATAAATAAAAAAAACTATTTTACTTATTCTAAATATTAATTATCAATTAGTAGTTAGTCGTTAGTTGCACTCTTTAGTCCGTTATAAAAACATGGTGCATTAAATTTTATTTTATTTTATTTATATTTATTTTTATACATTCAGATTATTTTTAAATTGCCATTCTTTCTATTGACTGTACAATTTTAATTCTATTGGGAAGGTTTTTTCTCAAAAAAAAAATGCAATCATTTTAATTAGTAAATTTCATTTTTTATTTGCCTCTGACTAAATGTAAGCTTGGTTATGTTATATGTTGCACGTTTTTACACAAGGGGAAATATATCTACATACCAATTTTAAACCTCTTACTAAATTTTTGATTGTTTTTTACTTTTATAATATGAAAGAATATAATTTGTAGCTAATGTTTTCAAAAAAATATGAAAATAAAAACTTTAAGTATTAATTGAGATGGCTTTAAATTTTAGGAAGGAATCGCGAATCATAGGAGTTTCATGGAATTGTTTTACAAAAGGTTAACAAACAAAAAAAACCCGATATACAATTTGCGGAACAGCTACATTTTGTTAAATACGTTATGTTATGCTTGATTTCTTATTTTATGATTTAATAACAAAAAATATTAAAAGTTTTTCTTAACGCTTAAACTGTGGCCTTCAGTGGTGTAATGGAGAATATTAGATCCCCCTTCAACCCTGAAAAGTTAGGTTCCATAACCTTTGGGCCACCTTAGAATCCTGCCCTCCCCGCGATGCGCGGTTTGCGGGGAGGTACGTCATGCCCCTGGTAGTCTAGTCATGAACTCGTCGCGTGTTCGAGTCCTGATGCCACTGAAGACTCTTTGTGAAGAGTAGGCTGATGTGCAGTAAATCTGTCGAGGCTCACATGTCCTCCCGTTGGTGTTGTGTGGTAGAGATCATTGAGATTGCTAGCTCGAGTGTCGTCCTGATAATTAGACCGGGGTTCAAAATCTCCAGGTGCATCTTCAATAGTCCTTTTGTTACTATATAGTGTGTGCGCGATGTTAACATATAACTCTCTCTCTACCCTAACATTATTGGATGGTATTAGTACTCTCATTAAGAAAATCCATGCAGTTTTTTTTTCTTTCTCAGAATTACATTTATAATTATTCAATTCCTACTATTAGCTCAAATCTCTATATATTTATTTATTTATCTTGGTGGAATTTTCAATCGTTAATAGAATACGTTTTAAAGCGCTCCATTGAGCTGGAATTTTATATAATGATTATTTTAGATGACAATACAGTAATTTAATTATAGTTAATAAAAATTAATTGATAAAAACTAATTATTCAAAGAATTACAAATACAGCCACTTTGTCATCATTTTTGGCGACTTAACGACCCTTTTGGCAACTTGTGCCAAAACTTGAAAAGGTTTTTGTCTCACGTTTTAAAGCATTCAGTTGAATTGAAATTTTATATACACGATTGTTTTGGCTGACAATACGATACTTTAATGATAATTAATAAAAATTAATGACCACTCAATATTGTGATTCTGTCCTATGTTTCTACATATTTATATTAATTGTAACTATTTAATAAAAAGTAGCTATGATAAAATTTTTCTTTATTGATCTAAGTAGGAATTGCGACTTGGAATTTTTTTTATATTACTTGTCTTATGTTTTAAGATAGATTGCATAAAGTGACAAAACTGTATAAAACTATTATCTACATTAGTATCAGTCAATGGCTTTTTTTATCTTATAAATTGTAGCACATTATTGTAATATGAAATCGTGAACACTTAATGTTTCAGATAAGAGCGCTCATAGCTTTGATAAATTCATACATCTTTATGATAAGCTCTCTAATTATAATTAGATCTTATCTTTACGTCTTATCTGCATCTTTTGCGTAGGAGTCTGTTAAGCAACAAGCATGCGAAGATTTAACCATACAGTAAACACCAAATCTCCCACCCATCCCAAAATAAACTCGTTCCTCACTTTTAGCACGAGTTTTGTAATATTTCTGTGAAAATTAAAAATAAGGTTTTATTAAATTATGAGGTGGGAAATTTCATTAAATCTTTTTCAATTACAAAAAAAATCGCAAAAAAAGTCAAATTTGATTATTTATGCTTCATTAGGCTGTAAAGAAAAATGCTCTTTACCAAAGGAATTGTATTTGGGGGAATAAAATTTATAAAATATCAAAACACAAAAAAAGGAAATAAGCGTGTTTATAATGAAAAAACAAAAACGTTTCGTTAAAAAGAAATTTTGAATTTTTTTGTTATCTAGGTCATTTGCTGCATACCAAAATAAAAATCCCAGGAAAAATATTTTGTTTTTATGAAAGAATTTACGTAATTGATAATATGTAACTTAGTTTCTGTGTTCAACAGTGTCTTTTATGTAAGAAAATAATTTTTCGGAAGAAAATTACAATGTCCTAATATTTCTAGAAATAGTTTTTCACCTTAAATGAAAAACTTATAAGACTTGGTCTTATTTAATCTTTACGTTAAGAGGAAATATGTAATTGGTGTAGTATAAAAATAAGAAGACAGCCATTGATTCAGAGAAACAGAAATGAAAGTTCATTTCTTAACATTTTCAACCATCGGAATCAAACAGTGCAGAATCAAATTAACATAACTTTGGTATTTCTAAGATCATGTTCTGGTTCCTTATATATTTAATTTCTGTATTGATTTGGAAAATATGAAAAATGGTCCCTAATAAAAAACACCTTCTTCTAGAGTAAGCTATTCTAAGATTTATTGATGTCTTAAACTATTTTTAAAGATCAAAAATAATAACTAAAACATTGAAATAATTTTAATTTATTTTCAGCAGTTTAACTACTCGTAAAAATGTTTGTGAAAAAAATCTTCCTTTCCATATGATTTTTGGTATATTTGATTGATATTAAATGCACCAAGAAGAGTCCTAATTAGTGAGAGTTTATTTATTTATATTTTAATAGAGCTAAAGATTGATATATATATTTTTACAATTTGCAGACCTAGTACATTCCCCAGGAGCTGGTATCACTTTTTAGTGTGGCATCCTATAGGCGATACTAACTGCCGTAAGTAATTTTGACACTCAGTTTCCTCTCAGAGGGAGGCACCTGAGCTCTGACGATGCGAACTTGTTCTAGGAATTTAATTTTGCCGAGAGCACCTAAGCCAGATAGGCCCTCAAGGATCTTTTACATGCCGCATAATCATACGACATGAATGCTGCCGATTTTCTGCATCATGCATTCCACCGACTTAGGTCGGGGTCGAACCCGCAACCTTAGGTACAAAAGGCCATGACAAACCCACTACGCCACCTAGCCGGTACTGAGAGATTATTTACGTCGCATTCAAAAGCAATACGAGGGCTGTTGGTGACAGTCCTTGTAATTTTGAACCCCAGTCAAGCGACCCGAGCTGGCATACCTATACCCAAACTTCCCATCCACGCCACTGGGAGTATTTTCAGTCTCGACTGATTAAACGTGCATCATCGCTTCTACACGACGTGTCAGTGGTAAGAAGTTTCGAACTCTCGATTCATGGGACTGTTCAAACTGCGTTAGTAGCTCAAAAGGCTGCGTTTTTGGCGAGGGATTTTGACTTCGTTTAATCATTTGCAGCAGTTAAACGATGATACATTTGCAGTACACCTTCTTTACATGCTTTATATGGACGCTAATTACTTGGAAACTTAGAGGATGTTTCTCACATGCGTGCTTGTTTAGTTATTCTAATAATTTGTTGATGTTGCTACAAATGCCACCTGTCTGACGAAGTCAGGGGTCAAGGTATCGAATCATGACAGGCATGTCATGAGTTCAAACCCGGTACCACTAGGCTATCGTGGACCTGAGAAGTCTGGATTAAAAATTCTATAACATTTCGAATTAGTTATAGAAATCAGGATAACATATACACTGCTGTGCAAAAATTAAGGACGAGACGGTTTTTTCAATATAACTTTGTACAAAAGCTTTCCAAATCAACACATTTAATACCGTAAGATCCCCAATACGTAAGAACATGTGTAATGTAAGCAACACTTACTAAAAGAGAAATCAGAGGGATAAAAAGAAGCTTGATTGAAAAAGTAGCATGGAGCGCAATGCGACTGAAGGCCGAAACATGCCTGTGATGGGTGTCCAGCGAGAAACATCCGGTCTTTAGTAGGGGATATGATCTCCCTGACTGCTAGGCAGGTTTCACAGCGTCTGCCCATGCTGAGAATGAGGGTGTCAATGAGTTGTTGAGGCATTGCTGCCCATTCGTCTTGCAGCGGCAATCGAAGCTCCCGAATCATTACTGGTGGTAAGGTACGAGCTGCCAAGCGTCTGCCTAGAAAATCCCATACATGCTCGATGGGATTGAGATCCGGAGATCGTGCCGGCCAATCCATACGTTCAATATCCTCACTCTCTAAGAGCTGTTCTCCAGCTACTGTGCGATGACATGGTGCATTGTCGTCCATGAAAATGAACTGCAGATCCATAGCGCCTCTAAAAAGACGCACATATCGAAGAAGAATCTCGTTACAATAACGGGTCCCGTTGAATGAACCTGCGTCGAAGATGTGAAGGTCTGTACGACTACCAAGCATGATGCCTCCCCAAACGAGAACACCGCGACCTCCATACCTGTCCCTTTCAATGATGTTCGAGGGATGATTGCGGCTTTCCCGCTCTCTCCAGATGAGTATGCGATGAGAATCGCTACTCAAACTGAATCTGCTCTCATCTGTCAAGAGTACTCGTCCTCATTCATTGTCTCTCCATTTCCGGTGTTCCCGGCACCACAGAGAACGCCTTCTCCGATGGGCAGGCATTAGAGGTACACACCGTACAGGGCGTCGTGCAAACAGACCACCACCGTGCAGTCTTCTGGCCACGGTAAAACGCGATATCGGCCGTCCAGTCGTCTGTGTCGTGTGTCTAGCGATTTCTCCAGCTGTCTGCCGCCTGTTTCTTCTGGCCTGTAAGACAATGTACCGGTCATCTGCGGGTGTGGTTCCTCGTGGACGACCACTACTGAACCCCCGGATAGCTGTTCCTGTAGTTTGAAATTGTCTCCAAAGTCGTGAAAGGATGCTGTGAGCAATTCCGAACTCTGCAGCCACACTTGTCACACTGCGGTCTTCCTCTAACTTCCCAATGATTCGACCTCGGGTAAAAGCATCCAGATGTCGTCTAACAGATTGATTATTCGCCATTTCTCGCTGAGGCAGCAACTCGGTGTGATTTTAACTGCTATACGGCGTGCAATCTCTTTGCCAGAAATACTGATCTTACACCGACAACATGCTTTATACTACTCAGACACTCCCCTATTACGTCTACCTGCATATCTGCGCATGTGCTACCGTACATCACCTTACTTAATCTCCTGAATGGTCTTTCTGTCCGCTCTGCCTCTTCGTTCAGCTGATATGCTAATTTTTCGACTTCGTCCTTAATTTTTGCACACCAGTGTATAATGGTACGTGTTATAATTCGAAAGCAATTACACGTTAACTGTATTAAAACTTTTACCTACGGCCATTTTTGAACAAGAACCATTTGGTTTCCAGCCCAAATACGGACTAATCCATTAATCTTTGTAAAATAGGGTTACAAATTTTTATTTCTTTCGAAATATCAGTAAGAATTTGTAATTAATTACCTTTTTTTTTTAGCGTAAAATAAAATCAGAAAATTTTGAAATCAGTTTTTCTTTATTTTATTTTTGTGTTCTTGACTTCCCGTGATAGATTATGCAGCTGTGACAATTAAATTTAATTAGCCATTGTAGTGCAAAAGCCTTATGCTTCGCGTATAAGATTTTCATCCGGATAAAAATCCCTCATTCAGAAAAGAGGATGTCGTTTCTTGAAGCCAAATTAGACATTTCTTTTCTACGATTCACTCACAATTGCTCTATTTGGCTGAAATAGTAACCATAGAAACGTAAAGCGTAAAATCGATTTTACTTTCTTCATTGGTTTGACATTTTGCTCGTATAATTTGGGATGCGAAAACGACTGTTCCTCGTATAATTATTTTAGTAGAATTATTTAAAGTTGTGATACTAAAACTTCGCAGCTAAACTTTTATACATAGACTTACAAACTTTATAACATGGTAGTTGTTTCTTCAAAGTTACAAAGTGAATTAATTTTAATGGAACCACATTTGAAGGTAATATATTTTATAAAAAAAATCTACAACACAATATAAGTTTATAGCTGCTGTCTTTACGTTGCATAAATTTTATTTATACTTTAAAAAAAACTGACCCTATAGAGGGCTAAATATGTTGAGGTCGAAATTTTTCACGTTGGTGTTGCATAAATGTTGATATTGAAGAGCCTACTTAATTATTATTTGATCGTAGTTCAGAAATAAGCACTCAATAAACATTTGAACACAGTTGTAGAACTATTTTTATTTTTATTATCGTTTCCTCCTATTCCTTTAGTTTTATTAAATTATACTATGGAGTTTTCCTGAGCTTTATATTATCTTCGAGTTAACTCTATTGACGATGCGAATCTTATAGTTTTAAATATCTGATGATGACAATTGAATTGGTGATATTTGAGGTTGAACCTCACATGACTAAAAACTTTCCCGTAATGTCTTGTGAGAAAATATTAGAGAACTATATATAATTTTCACTATTTGTTACCCATTGTGCTTTGGTGGAATCAATGACTCATATGTCAGCGCCCATTAAATCAAATGTTATCAAAATAAACAAGCACACTTATTTTGAGAAACCCAGCAAAAAAATCAATTCTTTTATTTCAGAAAACACATTTTATAACACACAATTGTTTTGGCCCCCAAAAAATACAGCACCAATCAAAATTTTTTATTCATATTGCAGATAAAAGCTGAAAATATATTGCAAACTTGCACGTACATCGAATTTATTACCTTTCCTTTCGAATATTTGTTATAAAAAGAACATTTGATTAGTAAAAATACTTATTTATACTTTTTAAATAATGATAATAGTATTTATTTACAAAAATTCTCAAAGATTTCTTTTGTCTGACATATTTAGAAGTAAGGTATAACGTTTCGCGTTAATCGCGTAAAATTCCAGACGATTAGGGGGTTTACCCGATTTTTTATATTTTTATCACTATCATAACTTTGTGTAAGTCTTTCTGTTAGTTTGCTTCTGATATTTAAATTTTTTTCACCTCAGTTTTTTTTATGCAACATATATCAGTTTTATGAGTGCAGACGGCGAACGCATAGATTCGAGTGTGAAAATTAAGCAGCATAAAATACAAATAGCAAGAATTATCTTCTTTGTACACAGTTTGGCCAGTTCAGTGCGATCAAATTAACTCGATCGTATACGTTAAGGGGTTACGACATTACGGATTAACATGAAAATTTGTATTGCATAGCACCTTTTTTCTCCAGGCATTCTATTATAAAAACTTCTTCCAGCAAGGACATATTTGTTTCTTGTAATGGATATTAATATATTCTAGTAACAACACACGATCGGATATAATTTCAATCCTATAAGTTATTCATTTTTTCAATACTTCCAATTCTCTTTTAGGAGTCGAACGAGCGAAAATAGCATTCATCATAACATGGATTGAGAAATATGAGTGATTTCACTCCTGCGATAACAAAGAATGAGGAACTGATACCGGGAAAATAGTTAGTGATTTATTTCCATTTTGAACTATTCAAATACACCTTAATTAACTTGTCTTTCAAAGAAGTCGGTCAGGCTTTCAAAGGCAAACCGAATATTATGAGTGACAGAGGAATGTCTCTGATGCATCTGGAGAGGAAAATGAATTCAGTATCGATTAATAAGGAATTTTATTTGATCTATTGTGTAAATAGAGGAAGAATTATAAGTACAGTGTTCACAATGAGCACATTTTCTCCTGCATTATTTTTAAGTCTTTCTCATTTGGAAACTAAATTGTAGAAGTGTAGGAATAAATGAAACAGTCAAAAGGTATTTAAAAGGTGTGTGTGAGTGTGGGACAAATAGGTTTTGTGTACACTTATTTAAATTTGTAACATTTCTAATGAAGAATCTTTCAATTTTTTATTTGATTGAACATTTACTGAAATGGAAAAATATATTCGTGTCTTGCCTAATTAAACTCACATTAGAACCATGGAGCGATATATGCTTGGCGGGATTTTGAATTAGGAAGTAGCATTCCAGTAGTCATGGTTATTGAAGTCGCATTTTGAAGTAGTACGAGAACTACTGCCGGTGGACCTCGTAATTTTCCGTCTCCTACAAGTTATGTGGACGTCAACTGAACTAGCTCTCCACTCTTCAAACTTCCACACCAACGTAAGGACTTTAAGCTTCCACACGTTTAATGTGCAACAGCTTATTTACACACGGGTCTTCAAGGGCACCAAGATTTCAACCCATGACTCGACAATGCCGCCAACGAGTTAGCGGTTCTAACCACTTGGCACCGCAGCCATGTCGTGGTCTTGGAACTACGGGTTAGAGTTAGAGGGATTAAAGTATGATGTTCAAGCCAAATAACGAGCTAGAGCCCTGATTTTAACATGCATTCTGTGACTACGATAGCAGAGTGGTTCTGCGTGCTTGTGACCAGCGTTGTTTCAATGTACAGTTACATGCTCGAATTCTTATTTCAATAGAGACTCAACGTGTTACAGGATTGATACATTATGAATCGGTTGAGTTTGGAAGTCCTCCCGCGGCCGTAGTGTGAGAGTTTGGATGGTGAGATGCCAGCTTGGGTATCATTTCTTTCTTTAACCGTGATTCAAAACTTTGAGGTTTGTCGTCATTAACTTTAAGAGTACGAAACTCTATATTCCTATGCAAAGAAAAGTTAATTTTGGTAGTAAAATTTTTGAGTGCTGTTGGGTGGTTTTAAAGAAGGACTGATTCTTTGGTCCAAATCCTTTTTTGGCGAGTGCAGTATTAAGGAGAGTTGGAAACTTCTTTATGACAATGTTTAATCCACTGTTTTCGATGTACCTTTTCTCAAAATCTATTGTATGTACATACTTGACATTTTTCATACAATTAAAGTATACCTTTCTCATTATATTGAAATAGGCTTTGAGCTAATTTTGAATTTTTTAACAATTTATGAAATATTTTATCGAACATTGTGAAATTGGACCCATTTTTCACATAGAAAATTTGTAAAAAATAAATTTTTGAGTTTTTACAAAATGCTCATTTCAATATATAGTATTAGACATCATTACAAATATATCATAACAAATTTACATACCTGTGAACAGTAGTTTCTCAGAAAAGGTACATTGAACATCAAAATTTACATTTTGAGATAAATTAATTTTAATGTATACAGTGAGACTTCTAATGGGCTAGGAAATTTTTAAAAAAGGGTCAATTTACGATAAAACATACATGTTTTGGTTTATATTAGACGCTCAACTTTTAAGCAAGAACGAAGTATTTTGTTTACTTTTTTCACCATTCAAATGGGCGTGGAACAGTTTCAACAATTATTTAAAAACAGGTTTTAAGGGCTTCTAATTACCCTAGAGGTTAAGTAAGATATTTTAGAAAGGTTAAAATCTATGCAATATTTGAAAATGTAAAAATCTCAAATTGTCAAAAAAATAAGATTTTAGCTTCCCAACAGCCCTTAATGAAGAATCAACTAGGACTTCCATGTGAAATAATGGAGGCTGTTGTAGGCTATATGAAACCGGGCATTAGAAGGTGTAGTGTGGAGGTTGCGAAAGGGAAGTAAGTGGCTTAAGCGTTGTGTTTTCATCATTTGAGGGTGGCTCTAAATTGGGAAGTATACTTCGTTTGTGTTTAGAGTATGACGTTAATTAAACAAAATAATTGTTATTTAGAGTTATGGTTTCATTGGTTTGATTCAGAAGAGCTTTTTGTAGTTTAGACCTATACCTCAGCTACTGACAGCTGAAAATATAATTCCGTTCCTTCATCAAAACAAAGAGGACGATTCCTGACACATAGTACAAAAATTTTCTGGATTCTATTTCCTGCCATCTGTCTTGGTTTGACTTAATATACTCCCATAATATAAACTTAATTTCATCACGGTTTTCTAAAATAAGAACTCAGATTTCTGACTCATTTCGAAGATTGTTTATTGTGAGTTTAACCCCTGGGAAAAAATTTGTACTGTAGTATATAGATGACTTCCTCATAATCAATGGAAAAAGATAAATCTATCTTAGCAGCCTTACTATCGAACATCTATAATGCATCTTAAGAGAACTCCTTATTGGATTGTATATGCAGTGGTGTTCTAAATAATGGTCTTTGGGTGGATCCTATTTTAGTCCATTTCCTTATCACATCCTCGGATGATTGTTGCCATATTGCAAAATAATTTAAAAACGAATCATTGGCACAATTCGGCAGCATTTTTTTCTCTATCACCAAATGAGTGAACTAAACTCTTACTTACAATTTTTTTTATATAAATAACCACAATCAATGTTATTATTTATTTCTCTTCTCCTACTGTTTATTGTCTGAAATTCATTAAAAATTCTTTGATTTAGTTCACGTACAATCTGTCTTTTTTAGAAAAGAGTTTTTTAAACTAATTAAATGTCTGCTATATATAAATGTTTTATTGAATTAATTTTAAATGTATAAGTGAAACGTTAAATATTTCTTTTACTTCACCACGGATAAAATCTTATTTTTGAAAGAAAAACATTTCGATATTCACGAGTTTTTTTTTTTTTCCGTTGCGTTAATCAGCATTTTTCGATCACGAAATAACATAGTGAAACTAAACTTAAAGAACTACTTTTTTTGATTTTGAACTCTTGTAACTATGATAAAGCAATTGGTCGTTATCTATGTTTTAAAAATATTTTTATCGCTTCTTTTTCTAGTATCGTAGATGCGCATTTTTTGTGGGGTTACTTTATCTAATATTTTATCTGTAGATGACAACCACACACATCATTTGAGATGGGTTCTCTAAACTGATTTGTGCTTTTGAAAAAAAATTTTTTTTTTGAATAGACAAAGATATGTATATAACTCCAAGCCTAAAAATCACATACGGGGATCAGAAATGACCAAAGATACCTTTTTTTTTAAAAAGCAATATTTTCTGTTTTTCCAAAAAATTATTAAAAATTTAAATGGTATTTTTCTTTTTTTATGTTTAATGTTAGAGAAAAGAATTTTAATTTGGAAAATTTTTAGGAAGGAAAATGTTCTAACAGATGATTGTTTTTTATTCCGAAAAAGTTCGCCAACATTAATATAGCATTCGGATTGTCCAGTTAAGTAAAAAGTAGTCATATTTTAACATACAGAGAAAATTGTTTAACACGAAAAGGATGGGACTGAAATATTTTTTGTGTTAAAAAATATTGCGAAGAAATCATATATTCAACAAAACTAAATTTATTAAAAGTATATTTTATTTACATAGATATGTATATATGCATAAATTTAGTAAATATCGGTGGAACAAAAACATTCACAATAAAATTTAATACAAAATTGTCAAGGTTTTGAAAAACAAAACATTTACTGAGTTTTTGGAAAATAATAAGTTATATTTTTCTTTGTATTACCGTTTTTTAGTATTAAATTGTCGTCAAATTGTTCGTTTGATGACAATTTAATGCTAAAAAAAAGATAAAATTTTTTGTTGTTCATTTCAACATTGTAAAGTGTGTCTAAATAACTGAGCATAATTTCATGATGTTCCTCATTTCGAATGACGCGAGGTCAGAATTTGCATTATTCATCTAATTTTCGTCTGCAATAATGATATTTTTTGAGCTTTGAACAAATTCCAATATGACATAATTGGGACTGTACACACATTATCCTCTTCCGCACATGTCAAGAAAACATTTTTCATGTCACGAATTTACATGAAGGGTAGAACATTTTTTAAATGGAAAATATGTTCTGATTTTGGTTCAGATTCTTTGATATTATGTTGTGACAGCCTTCTCAGATGTGATTAAATTGACTTGCACCCAACTTTTAAACTATGTGGTAGAAATAAAGATAAATGAACCTAAAAAATTAAATCAACTTTAACATTCAGAAAGTATAATGCATTTTTCAAATATAACTGTGGGCTGTGACGTCGGCTCATTAGTAGAACACTTCCCGATAATACTTGTCAAATTTGATGTACGAGGGGACCGAAATGGCCAGATGAGACATTGTATCTTCCAAAAGAAACGGTCTACTCTTCCCTCATGTCTGGGGGAAAACATATGGGAGTCGATTCTGAAAACAGCTTTGATATAGCCACACCTTTCCTTTATCCGACACCCAGATGATTTTAGTCTCAATGATCTATAGAAAAGAAATTCCTGTGGACAATATTCTTTGTCGGGTCTCTTTGCACATATGGATCTCAATCTATTTAAATGATAAAGAATGTCGGCTTGTTGGGATAAAGACATATCCTCAGTGTAAAAGTGACAGAGTGATTTATAGCCCTCCAGACAGTGTACTTGGTACGGAGTGGGAGTTGGTTCCATCCTATTGTCTCCAAGTACGAATGGAGTTGGGACTAAAGCGGAGGAGGACCGTGTGCAGATCCACTTCACTCGCCAATCACAGATGATTGGGGGCATGAAAGAGGCCCACCCAGTGGGTTTAACGGGTCGGCTTGCAAGTTGACGAGGACCTTCTCTATCTCCTGCATTACCTTCCACATCATTTTTTTTCTTGTCTTTGAAGACACTCGATGAAGATTCTGAGGGCCAAGAAAGATGAATATCGATGGCATTTGAAATTTGGAGTGCCGGAGTCAGCGGAGCAACCGCTTGAGTGAAGAGACTTTGGACCATACCAGCGAAAGAGATTGCGGGGTCAGCTGCACCCACGAGCCGAACATCTTAAGATCTTTAAAGCTTTATTGGAACTAGAATTTTTCTCCAGTGAAAGGCTGTGAAGAGCAAAATTTTACTATTAAATATAATGCTTTGTCTAATGAATTTGGAATAAAATGTCTTTTGGGCTAATAGCTGTGTGATCCCTCACGCTGCCAAGTAATGCAATAATTTGAAGGAATCACGACGTTACAGGGTTAAAAAGGATTTGGCTTGTTTTTTCCCAACTATTCTACAAGTTCATTTTTATTAGATTGCTCTAATTGTATTGATTTTTATCAAAAGGAAGTAAACCATTATCTATCCACTTTTCCATGTTAATGTCATGTTTATGTTTCATGTTAGTACATGAACTTCCCTTACCAATGCTTTGCAATTAAGACAGTCTTAATGCATGAATGTTTTCGTTTTTTAGCCGTTACTGCAATATGCTTTCTTTCTCATGATAAGGTTTAAAAATATGCTAATTAGTTATTTGGTAACTTTATAAGACGTTCTTGCCGAATAATTGAAAATCATGTTCATCAATTATAAAAAAACCTTTTTAATTTAATTAAAATATGGATTCCCTATTTTTTGCAGAATGTTTTAAATTCCCACTATTTAAATGAATATGTGATAAAGAAGTCAAGAAAACTGAGACACTCATAGCCAAGAGTATCATATCTTACCAATAGCTTTTAACCGGAACTGTGGAAACTTTATGGATAAAAAATATAAGGAAAATACGCATTTAGGAGTTTTTTTAAAAAATAATCTCATTAAAAAATGCATTGTTTCATTTCTTTCAAAATTACATTTATTTTGCATTATTATATTTTGATGAATAATTTTGCAGGATAACGTAGCATAATAACATATTTGCAATATGTATTTAATAAAAAGTTAGAGTTAATAATAATTACTGTAGAAAAAGAACAATATATTTATTCTAAAAAATGTTTTTGCAATTGCTATAATGAATGATCCAAGTTTTATGATACTTATTTAAAATATTAGTAAAATAATGTACACCGAATTTATTTAATAGTCTTGCACTAAAACACATTTTTATTTCCCATAAATTTATCTCTTGACGATTTTTAAGTGGCAACGTTGAACTGAAAACTTTCGAAATTCGATGTTTATGTATTATCTGAGGCTTTGAACAATAACGTTGCTGATTTTTGCAATTTTACGATTCTAAGCGTAGCATTTTAAAACTCTTTGTTCTAAAAAGTAGCCGTTAAACACGCAAGAATCTTTCTCTTCTCCGTAAATGTCAAATCTGGAATAGAAATGGGTTCTTTGAGATAACAGCGAAGTCATATTTCCTTTTGGAATCACGTGATTTCGGCATCCGTTTGGCTTTATTCTAGAGCTATTTATCCCACCATCCCATTTAGAAGCAATTCTTTATCGCTTGTTCAAGAAGATAACAGTTTTTTTAAAAAGGATCTCGTTTATTTGTGATGAAACCAACGGATATTTGAAAAGAAAGAAGAAAAACAGAAACAATTATTTCTTACATAATGCAATTTTTTTCGGAATATTTCTTTGATTGTAATTTGGATACTTCTTGAATGAAACCGCACGAATTTTAAAAATGGAGTGGGAATATGGAATGCGTTGTCGAAATATATCTTATTAAACTAATATAGGGGCCGACATATTAACTTCCTCCGTTTCAAAGGCATTTACAAACAAACAAAACAAGACACAGAGAAATGTGTTTTATTGGTGAGCAACAAATACGATGCCATTT
Organism: Trichonephila clavipes; assembly: GCA_019973935.1. NCBI lineage: Eukaryota > Metazoa > Arthropoda > Arachnida > Araneae > Nephilidae > Trichonephila > Trichonephila clavipes. Next base: position 411,177 of record BMAU01018694.1, on the reverse strand, counting down.
TACATTGATTGGTTTTAAAAATCACGTCTACTAAATGGCATCCTGTCTACTTTTAAAGACCTCAGGCAGGACCTACTTTTGCATTAGGGCCCCAGGGCCTCAATAATTTTAAGATTTCTCTGGGCCCAGGGTCTGAAAGAGTCTTAAGACTCCCCTTGCTCCCAAACTATTTCTAGACTTCAAATGATAAGAGAATTGCACACATACTTTTCAGAATTCTTCGTAGAAAAGGTACGTCTTATACGGCGAACATACTTAAAACTTAAAAAATACAGCGGAAAGTATAGGGGAGCATTTTGCGCCGAATTATATGGTAGTGAAGAAATTCTTCGAATAAAAGTTTGGTATTCAATTGTTTTTATAAAATTATTTTGTTCTATTACTCGCATTACTCTCTGGGTTGCATATATATATATATATATATATATATATATATATATATATATATATATATATATAGTAACCAATAGTTATCGACAACTCCACGCAGTCTTCGCGCGCAGGCGCAGATAAGTGAAAGCAGAACTGAAACTGTAAAAACAGAGACTCTTGAGAAAAAACTTTGAGCAGAGAGAAAGAAAACGCGAGAAGTGCGCGAGCAGGCGTTACCTTCTGCATATCATTGTCAAACTTATCTACCTTTTTAATTAATTTTTGTTAAAGTTTTAAAATAAAGTTAAAGGAAAGACAAATGTCTTGGACCCCTTGTTGTCTCCCACAAATTATGGGGGCTCGGCCGGGATCGATAAAATTTTGATTTTGAACCAAAATCTGGACAATGAACAAAAGCGTCCGTGAAGGAGACGCTCCGCCATTTTTCGGAAACTTCGTTCAACCTGTGTAGAGGTTTGAACTCAGCATGAATACTCCGCCTGTGTAGAGGCCGGGATTGAAAAATTTCGATTTTGATCAAAGTTTGGAACGTGAACAAAAGCCGTCCGTGGAGGAGACGCGCCGCCATTTTTCCGAAAACTTCGTTCAACCTGTGTAGAGGTTATATTTCTCATCGAACCCAAAATTCCGCCTGTGTAGAGGTTGGAACTCTTTCATATACACCTGCGAAGAGGTGTCAATTCGAACAATTTCAACTATATTACCTGCGAAGAGGAGAAATCAGTGGATTCACAACGTTTTTCAATTGTGGATACATCGTACGTGCGAGCAACAAGGGGCCAAAAAAAAAGGTAGGATCTTTCCATATTTTTCTAAAATGTATAAAAACGCTCTTAAAAGAGGATCTCATAAGAGTTGTTGAGAATCTAGACAGTACTGTGGAGAGTACTGACACTATAGTTAAACTAAAGACTAAAATTGAGAACAGTAGTACATTTGAAAGTGATCCAGATTTCGTTAAAACTTTAATTCAAAACTGTATAGATGAGAGAGTATCGCGAAACGAAAGAGAGGTAACTTTAGAGAAACAGAAAATTGAGCTCGCGAAACTACAGTTAGCAAATTAGAAAAGAAGTCGAACTTCAAAGGGCTAAAAATAAAGCATTAAGTTTAAATCCTACAGCTAAAGTCGAAGAGAAACAGTTCGAAACTTTAAATAAGGAAACCGCAACCCATATTGGCATTCGAGAAGCAGAAGATTGGTTTAGGCCTATTGATTTAGCTAAAGAGTGTGATATTTATATTTCATCTAGAAGCGGATCACATAAAGAAATTCTATTACTTATGGATATACCCAAGACCCCTTTAAAAATAGATCACAAAACTTTAAACCAAAGATTAAAGAGAACTATCCCCAATATCTTGAAAGAAAAAAAATTGCTTTATATGCGGTGATTCATCTCATTGCGCAAGAGATTGTGAAGCGTTTTAAACCTAAAGAATCTAACAGCCACATCCATAATAAAATAAACGTGAATACTTTGAAAGTCGAGAGATAAAAACAAAATAGCGATGAATTCGAAAATCTTCAATATGTAAACATTTTTGTGGAAAATCAACCCGTAACAGCCTTGATTGATTCAGGTTGCCAGATCCCAGTTTTAAATTCCTCACTAATTAGAGTGCAAACACCTTCGAAGAAATCATAACATTAAGCTCATGTTTTGGCGAAAAGCGAATGGTAGAAGTTAAACCCATAAATCTTTTTCTCTTAATCAACACTCTCCCGGTATAAGTGTTCGAACGGCGATATCACCGACCTTGACCGAAGAATTTATTATACATCCCAGTGTATATTCTGAAATAAAAAAACTAGGCCACGCAAAGAGCGATGTTTTATTGAATGAAAGTGAATCCTCTTTAGGTGCTCATGCTTATGCTTATTCTAGTGCTATTTCTTTTCCAAATGTTTCCGTTTCAAATGTGATAGAAAACTCTAGTTATGATTTGCCACATGTTAAAAACTTTAATACTATAAATGATTTGAGAGTTCTCTAATTAAGGATTATAAATGTAATAAAATTAAGAGTACTAAGTTAAAAATGAATATTAAATTGAAAAATGATATTCCTGTGTGTCAGAGAGCCAGACGTTTATCTTGTTCTGCGAAATTACAGGTAAACAATCAAATTGATGATTGGTTACGACAAGGTATTATAAAGAGAGTGTTTTTGATTATTGTTCACCTATAGTATTGTGTAAGAAAGCCAATGGCGCCATGAAAACGAGTTCCGTGGAATTTATCTCCCGCTCACCTAACCCTTTACTTATGAAGAGTAAACATCATCGGTTTGTGTTGCTCCGAAGGATTTTTTGAGCCTTGGCAGTGGAAACGAAGGAAAAAGAGAAATCGTTTTGAACAGACGTCCAGAACTCTACAGAGGAAAATATCGATGCGTTCAACCAAAGATCAACTTGTTAAAAGACGTTCTTATGCCTGTGAAACAATGTTTTCCTGTGGAACCTTCCGGATGTCGAAGAGGTGCCTTCATGATGGAGAAAATGTCTAGTTCAGCAAAATTATGATATGTTACATCTTTGTTTATTTGTCGTATAGTCCTTGTCTGTTCCGTCTTTTTTTTTTTTTTTGTATGTTTCAGATTCTCCTCTGGTCTCCATGGAAATACCGCTGCGGACAGCGTACAGTCAGGCTGGCCGGATATAGTAACCAATAGTTATCGACAACTCCACGCAGTCTTCGCGCGCAGGCGCAGATAAGTGAAAGCAGAACTGAAACTAAAAACAGAGACTCTTGAGAAAAAACTTTGAGCAGAGAGAAAAAGAAAACGCGAGAGGTGCGCGAGCAGGCGTTACCTTCTGCATATCATTGTCAAACTTATCTACCTTTTTTAATTAATTTTTGTTAAAGTTTTAAATAAAGTTAAAGGAAAGACAAATGTCTTGGACCCCCTTGTTGTCTCCACATATATATATATATAAATGCAGAGCCCACGATATATATATATATATATATATAAATGCAGAGCCCACGATATATATATATATATATATATATAAAATGCAGAGCCACGATATATATATATATATATATATATATATATATATATCGCGGCTCTGCATATTTTTAAGTGCAATTTTTAGGTAAGTTACGTCTATCTTGTAATGGATTTAGATATTCCTATATCCATTACTTTCAATAGGTTTTTGCTCAGTATTATTTACATAAAGGGGAAGGTTGGTTGGCCCAAAAAACATGTTCAACCCCACTTTTATATAAATTATTTTAGATATTAGCTGTCCTAAGTCAGCAATGTTTATAATACTGCAGCATCCATTTTATAATTTTTAATCTCGGTTGCTCATGTATCCTTCATTGTGTGAATTTCCTGCTGTCTATGTGTTTTTCGAATGTGATTGATGGATGTTTATCTCTTGTTTGTAGAGAATTAGACTATATATATATAAAATAAATTATATTATTTTTGAAAGTCATCCGAAATTTCTCTTCATTTTAAAACTACTCTTTTAAGATCATAGATGGCGATGCTATACAGTTCACAGAAATAACGATAAATATATGTGCAATACATAAGATTTTATTATTAGGTCGAGTCCTAGGGTGCCACTAAAGATCAGTCTTTCAAAGGGGTTTGTGCACGTTAAATCTGTGGAGACAAAGTCCTCACGTTTGTGTACGAATTTTAAAAGTGTGGTACCTCCATGTGTGTCATTTGGCAGCGGTTCAAAATTACAAAGTTTGTCGTTAATAACCCTCTTGTTGCTTTGAAATGCTGTGTAATAAATTATAGAATCAATCAGTTTGTAACATTTTGCTCATGGCAGAAGGTCAGTTTTAAAAACCAATATTAAGAAGAGATATGTTCTCTAGAAAAAGATCGAATACTACACACACATTTTGGTTAATGAATGAAAATATGAAAGCATTTTAAATTATTTATTTCACATGATTCCCAATTTGTAAATTTTTCCTTTAAAAAATTTAATGAATGATGAAGCAAATCGCTTACCACAAAACGGGACGCATAAAAGATAACTTTGATTTGAATACTACCAGGACACACATACACTTATCTAACATTTTGATACATTTATCAAGTGTCAAAAAATTTAAAGATAGAAAATCTAAACTAAATATCACTAGTTTCTTAGGTGTTTGAAATTATGCGAGAGCAAATTAAACATTTCTGTATTACTTTAAAATTATTTCCGCCAAGATTTATTCGAAAGCAAATAGGATTTATAAACAGATAAAGAAAACTATTTGCTGAACTTTTCATTCCTTATATAGGTTTTGAAGAGGCATTAAAAAGTATACAGAATAAGCTTATATTTTCATATAACTATATTATTATGCTTGAGAGTTAAACAATAGATTACTCATTGTTAATACGTAAATGAAATGAACAAAGACGATTGATATTCTTAAGTTCTCATTATGTGTCTACTTATTTATGTGAATCACTCTTTATCATTAGGACTATATTATTTATGTTATCCTTAATTACGAACTCTATATCTGTATGTGTGTAATACTAATATCATCATTTATAATCCTAGTGCCCCTCAAATAACGACATCATTTGTACATACTAATTAATTATTTTATTTCTATTAATTTCATACTTTTGCTAAGCGCTGATACTCAGCCAATTCTATGCTTTGAATTTGTATTTGGGTCCAGAATCTGGTGATAACTTCTTTATTGTACAAATAGTTAGCTCGGACTATGCATTTTTGAATGCAATTTTTAGGTAAGTTACTTTTATCTTGTAATGAATTTAGATATTCTATAAATTATTTTCAATAAACATTGCTGACTTAGGACAGCTTATATATAAAATAATTTATATAAAAGTAGGGTTGAACATGTTTTGTGACCTGCCAACCTTCTTCCTTTTATGTTTATAATACTGATCAAAAACCTATTGAAAATAATGGATAGAATATCTAAATCCATTACAAAAAAGGTAACTTACCTAAAAATTGTATTCAAAAATTCAGAGCTCGCGCTAAATCTGAGTATAATAAATAAGGTATTGCCAGATTCTGGACCCTTTTTATGTATATAATACACATACAGGGCTTTTTCTCGACAAGATATTGTGAAGACCCAAATGGCTTGCATATCTTTAAACTGTCTCCGAGCTGTTGGATCCGCAAGTTCCCCAGATCTATCACCAATGAAAAAATATATAGTACATGGTAGGACAACAGATTGAAGTGTCTCCAAGTGTTGCAGGTATGGAGCAACAATTAATGAATTCCTGAGCAAGCTATATAGAAAAATTGGATTAAGGATTATTCCTTATACACCTACGTGTATCGCTACTAGTGAGATCACTAATTACTAATTATAATATTCAATGCGCCATTGATGAGAGCAATGGCTTTGACTCATAAATAACTTCAATATCTGTACGTAAGATTTACGCATGCTTAATTTCAATCCAAGCATTCACTCTCTTCATTTGAGTACTGTGTTTTGCAAAACTTTGTTTTATTAATTCGCGATGTTGTAAAATATACATGTATTTAATATATTGTAATTTTGAAACCTAGAAATATACCATAAATAAGTTATTTTTCTCTCTTTGAGTGAAACTAAACTTAAGGCATCTATTCAGAAGACTAAGTATAAAATATGTTTTACTCAAAAAGGAAAGATTCTCTGTATCATAGTAATGTTAAAATATAATTTGAATGATGCTCGAGAATTTTCCACCCCAAAAAGTGTACCTAAATTGAATCTTGTTCTATAATATCTACGCGAAGTAAATTGAATTTAATCTCATTATAATATATATGTTTTAAAACGACATCTTACAATTTTCCTTTATTGTACAAATTGTTTTGGTGAAGAATTAACAAACTCTAATGGACGGTTTAAATGTTCAATGAATTATACGCCACAAATATTTTTCTTTCTAATAATTTTTTTTCCGATGGGCCGCATTTTGGCACACAAGCCTTTGCAGACACAGCACGTCCCTCAAATGTGAGCCATTTCAGTGGTGGTGGCATCTAGTGGTAGCTCTAACTACCAAAATTCTAATAAACTGAAGCAAAGGGACTTCAGAAGTTTTATTAATTATATTTAAATTGCAAAGTTAACTGTACAACACCTCTGTGTTTGTAGTAAAGTCCTCTGTGGTTGAAAGTATTTCTTTTTCAGCCTATTTAGGCTTCATTTACCTTTAGAACTTTATTTTCTCCCTGAATGATTCAAACGTAGAGGATTAATATAAAATGTAGGTTATCCAGTTATTGTTTGTAAATGTAGTTTCTTTCAATTTATCAAAAATTGATTAATGCAATCAAAATACAACGTACAAAAGCTTCTAATCTAAAAAAAGTATTGGATCAGTTCAAGAAACTGCTTCTTATCTAAAACTACAATGAAATGCGTTACTGGAAATCGGTTAACATAAGAAAAACTTACTATAAAATTTAACGAATATACTTGATTTAATAAATAAAAATCTTAAAGAATAGCTCCTTTTAAATAATATTCTTTCTGTATGAATTTAACGTAAAATATAAATCATTTCAGAAAAAGTAATAATTTGTAAGGTGCATGTAAATTATTTTATTATGGATAGAAATCATTTTTGATGTTTCTATAAATGTTATGTATCAAAATAAATAATTAATAAAAATGAAAATGTTTTCGTACCGTTGCTTAGAGTTTATTATGTGTCCAGAAACTTAAAAAATGTAATGCATATGTTACCGTTAAAGTATATGATTCAGTTATTTCATAGAATAACTAGGTGTTTCATAAAGTAACTATACAAGTCAGTTAAAGTATATAATAGATGAAAAATTTCCTTACCTAGTTATTCTATGAAATAACTAAGGAGAGACATTTTAAGTGAAGGTAAACAATTTCAAAGATATTTTATAAATTAATTGATCATAAAGAGCTAAAATCTATTGAAAATACATTTTATCCCTTTTGCGGATGAATAATTCATAAATAATAAGGGAAAGCAGATGCTATAATTTATTATATTTCTCATATTGCTAACATTAGTTAAACAGAAAGGAGAAAAAAATATGTGTGTGTTGCAAAAATTGATTATATTTAAATATTATCAACAAAAATACATTCTGGGAAGGAAAACTGTTGCTTCATAAAAACATTGTGTAAACTTTTTAATACAAAAATGTAAGAGAAATTTTCTTACATCTCTTAGAGAATATTAATCTATACATTTCATGAGATACCTTTATTTTACTTATCATTATTTATTAGAGCAAGGATTGCTGTGGTGATACTTTGGATTGCACTGTTTATTAAATTTTGAGACAAGCATACTTTTTACTATTACACATTTTTTTTGCAGGAGCACTTTTTAAATCCTTGTCCAGTACAGCACTTTTGAGCTGTTGCAACAGATTGAAGTGTTGTGTCAATATTTGGAACTTCTTCAATGGAAATTGGTTCTCACTGACATAAACTGCATTGATATCTAGAGTACAATTGTTTATTCGGCCATCTTTAGTCTATAATCAGAAAAATCCTTCATAAAGCAGCTAGAACCGGTTCAAAGAACTTTCGAGTGCCCTATTTCATACTTTAACGATCGAGTAATCGTTATCCTATAGAATACCTACTTAAATCGTAGAATTCAATAATTTTATATACTTAAACTGACTTGTCCAGTTATTTCAGGAAAACCTAGTTATTCTATGAAATAACGGATTACACACTTTAACGGTAACACATATACCTTAATTGTGTAAAAAAACAATTTTAACTGAAAAATATATTTTAAATATATATTTGTGAAATGATTATTTTAAGAACCCTAATCTTTCATGCATATTTATTTCTCAAAACATTTTAGCATGCAATGTTGAGAGTTCCACAAATAAAATATTTCTTCCGAAAACAACCCCCATGAAACTTAACGATTTCATAAAAGACTACTTTCACATTCCGTCCATACTTTTAGCAAAGGAATGCGAATGACTTTTTTTTTTAAAAAAAGTTCAATTTGTTGGAAATGAATTTATTTTGTGTTAGAAATAAATTCTAACACTTTTTCTTCAAAGATCTCCTATTAAATAAATTCAAAAACTTTTATTCTCATGCTTATTATCCGAGGAAAAATATGAGCCGGGTTGCATAAATCATCAAGAAAATATGCTGTTTCTCATTTGCATAAACTCATTTACATTAATGTTGTTTATTTTTGCCACCAGGTGGCTATATGTATAAATATAATGTTCTTGTGTTTCACATCAATTTAGACTAGTTTGGTATCTGATGCAGCTAAAAAATGTTAGCTTTTTAATTTCTCTCTCTCTCTCTCTCTCTCTCTCTCTCTCTCTCTCTCTCTCTCTCTCTCTCTCTCTCTCTCTCTCTATATATATATATATATATATATATATATATATATATTGGATAGTTTCCTTTCCTTAAAATTTATTTTTAATGAAAAATAAAATTATTGAACTTCAAGAAGTCATTTTTTTAACTGCATTGAAGTACATTCAAAAGTAACAAGCATAAGTAAATTTAAGAGTTTTGGCAGCAATATAGTTGTTTAGTTGTTGTACAGATTATTAACATGCATAAAGCAGTTTAAAGAAAAAGTATAATAACTAAATCCGCAGCCACATTTTGCATGAACAAATCGCGGCCCACTAAGACAGTAAAAAAATCCGCCTTGAACCTAAATTTCTTTCCCATACGCAATCAAAGAGATTCGTCTCGATTTTCTACTAAATAGTGAAGTAGAAATAATTGTAGAACAGTAGAACAGGGTACACATATCTCATTAAACTTACCTTAAAATTAAATGTGCTTGTAGCTATAGATGTGAAACTAGCCCTGTAAATAAAATAAATTAAACTGACCTTATTGTACTTAACACATATTTATTGATTTTTTATGGTACAATTTCTAATTTTATTGAAATGTAAAAAAACTAATGAAAGAAATCATTTAAAAAAAGATGTGATGCCTTCCGGTATTCTCTGCTTCCAAAACGGGGCCCGGAAGTCAAAACAATGGGCTAAATTCATGCGACGTCATAGTCACATGATAAAGATAACCATGTGACTCTAGCCAATCAGTTCCCCAACTCGTGTGACGTCATAGTCACAATAAAGGCTATCTTGTGTTTCCGGCTAATCAGTTCATGCGCTTCTTTGTTGCCAAATTTTGCTCTTTGTAGAAACTTTCCTTTAAAGAGTACATATGTATACGAAATGTAAAAAATAAGACTTTTTTTTAATTAAAAAAAATCCTTTTGAAGAAATTTTTTTATTGCATTCAAACATCTTTATCCAATTATGATATTTGAAATTTTATCTAAATATTACAAATAGAACAACAAGTAAAATTAGATGACTGTTTGTTTTGCATTTAATGGAGAACATGTGTTTGTCTTTATCACGTGATCGTCATGAATTCAGCCCATTGCTCAACCTTGCCTTAGAGAGTTGCTTTAATAATGTAAATGTATTTTCAGAGAAGTACAATATTTTTTTTTTCGAAAAGTATTGAGGGAAAAAAACATCACTCGCACGCATATAATTCTATTTTTTCCTGTATCAATGTTCTAAAGCCCTCCAGCAATGTCAAGGTTGAATTGTTTCTTGGCTTCTTTCATGGTCTCTGGATAGCGCATCAGGGTGAGCGCGGTCATGGCTAAGGCCTTTGCCACTTTCAGTGTAGGTTCTTGAGCTTTTGTGTCCCCAGATGCTTCTGTGAAACTTTTAGAATGGTTCTGGGCCTCAGTGTTGATGTTGTAGAAAGGGTGGATGGATGGGATTGCATGAGACACATTCCCCATATCTGTAGAGCCTGCAGGCATGTCCTTTCCAGAAAAATCAGTCGGATAGATACCTGTAATGAGTAAATATTGTTTCTTTAGAATCAGTGATGCTTTTAAATTTCTCATGGTTAACTTTATAATGGTTTAGGTCAGGGGGTCTGCAACCTGTTAGTTGTGGCATGTCAAACTAATGTATCAATATGATTCAGCGGGCCACATAGTCGGATATTTTTGAAACAATTCGATTCTAGGGACAACGCAGACAGAATTAGAGAATAGAGATCAATAATACAGATCTGTAGTTTCATTGCATTAATTTTGCATCACTTAAAGATATTTAACATAAAAATAAGCAGCTTAAAATAAGACTATTTCTTAAAAATATATATAAATAAGTAAAATAATACATCTGTTTTGTATTTTTTAAACATATTTATGAAAATAAAGGATAGACAACTTAAAATATAAGCGTTTCCCTTCATAATAGTTTAAAAAAAGGTAGAAAAATCTCTACTTTCATATTAAAAATTAGGGATATAATTTGTAACTTTCAATTTAACACGATTCCTAGCATTCAGCTGTTAAAAAATTTCTTTGCGGACTCGAAATATCTTTCGTATGAGGAAAGGTTTTTTTAGATAGATATGTAGAACCAAAAGCAGAGTACATGCAATTTTCTCTCTTTAAACGATCAAATCTCTCCAGCAATGACATGTAATAATTTACATAACAGCTGTAAATTTATCTTTAGAGTTATATTTCATTTTTTTTTGTAATTCCGTAAATGTTCATATTTCTGAAGATGTTTGTTAAATAAGGTCCTTTATAAAATTAATCAGCTTCCATCCACTCAAAAATTGACAAATTTGTTGAGTTGTGCAGAGTGCCCCTGAGAATTGTACCGCGTGCCATAGCGTGCTCGCTCTTGTATGCCTAGTAGACTTTACTATTTAAACAGATCTGAAGATAGGATAAGGATTACATAAGTATCAGTGGAAGTTAGCAAACGATAAGTGAAATGTTCTGAAGCTTTTTAATAATCTTACAGCGAGATTGATTTAGGATAGAGTCATGTGTAAACTGTTATACTGTTCGAATTAATTGGGACAAACATGTTTTTCTTGTTTGAGTTGGTATGTGATTACTAGTGATGTCCTGAACCATCTCAAACCCGTTATATCTACCTTTAAGTAGTGTGACAGATCGAATTTGACTATAATTTATTCATTTTAATATACCAAGAGCTCAGTTGTGAGCCTTTCAGTTTGGCAGCTTGTAATTTCAATTTTGCGTTCTGTACAAGATGTGTTATTTTTACTTGTTCAAAGATGGATTTTATTCCAAGGAACCACCCTAAAATAAATCGATCTAAATTAACACACTTCTATGACTGTGAGGGATATAACTATGGCAGTTGATGGGATCGAATTAAGTGTTTTAAGAACATTTCAAAATTCTGGATCATCGTCTCTAAAAAGAAAAGAAAAATGTGGGCGCAAGTGGAAAACTACTTAAAGAATTGATAAAGTTTTAATAAGAAATAGAAAATTAATTCTAAGAAAGACAAGAATAAACCTTTGATGGGATTAATTGGATAAGAGTGTTGAAGTGAGTACCTAAACTGCATGAAAATTGCTTCTGGAAGGTGGCTTTAAGGCAACAAGATTGAGGGAAAAAACTATTTCTAACTCAGAAAATGATGAAAAAACGTTTAGCATGGGACAAAAAATACCAAACATAGACTGTTAACGACTGGAAGAAGGTGATTTTGAGTTCTGAACCATTTATTTGCGCAGGGATATAAATAAAGTGTAGTTAGATGAAGGGAAGCCGAAACTTTGTTACCAGATAATATCCAACAGACTAAAACTCCCTTCTAAACAGATGTTTGAGGGTTTTTTTTTCAGAACAAATGACTTTGGAAGCTTAGTTCCTCTTAAATACATGATGAATTCTGTAAAATATAGAAATATTATGTAGTAGGATTGTTTCATTCATGGAAACATTTGATAGAACATTTCTACATGGCTTGGCCCCATGTCACAATTCGAAATCGGTCCATACTTTTATGCGAAAAATAAAATAAAAATGCTCGATTGGCTTGAAAATTTCCCAGATTTAAATCCTATTCAAAACTGATGGCATATTCTCAAGAATTGTTTCGCTAAGATGAATCGCACGACAATAGAGCAAATGATAAAAAGAGCTATGCTAGTGTGTTTGCAAGATGATGAAATCAAGAATATGCGTGCTACTCTAGCGAAGCCAATGCGGGTGGAAAAGATCATTTCTGCTAAGGGAATACATATTCCGTAATAATATACATACCTTAAATAATAAATGGTACCTAAACATATGTATGCATTATGAGATCTGAAGAATTATGTCCAACTTAAACTAGGCAGGGGAAAAAATCCCTTGAACTAAAAACATCTTTAGTAGTTTTACAGAAGGATTAAAATATCTTTATTAAGAGAACCAGGGCATCATACATATTCAAAAAATTTATTTTTCAATTTTAGTATTATAAAATAATGCATAATCTTTTGAAGCTAAAAATGTATAGCACTTAGTATATATCCGTTGATAAAATAACCGTAAGATATGAAAAAAGTAATTGATAAAAATGTGAACAAAATCGACCATACCACCCTTGATACATGTTAAAAGATAGTTCCTCTTGTATTTAATATATGAAAACCATTAATTCGTTTTTATTAGAAAAAGGAGCAATATTATTTTTCTCTTTTTAATGTCTAAATAGTTTTTGAAAAACTAGTTTTACATGATAAAGAAAGAAAAAAATTCGAGATTTTCAAAATTTACAAGTCTTTCGGGTTTTTCAGAGAAATTATGCATTAATTTTATCAATAAACTATTTAAGCATATTTTGTTTATTGTTTTATATATGTATGTAAAATATTTTGAATATTCAAAAAGAAATTTTTTAGAGAATGATAACCAAATGAAAATATGTTTGATAAAATTATATTCCTGTTCAGCTATAACAAAGATAAAAAAAAAACTTAAATTTAAAATTACCTTTGTAATTCTAGAGATTGTTTAAATCATCATTATGAGGTATATAAAAATAGGCAGGAAAATATCAGGCAACAGTTTGATATGTAAAAACATTGCTACTTTCAGTTTTATCACTTTTTCTCTAAGCATATTTTTTTGCCTTTAAGTACACTTTTAAAAAAAAGCTGTTACACTATATGGGGTGGGGGGTTCCATAATTTTTATACTTCTCTACAGGATACCTGTGTATATAGTCAATCTATTTTTTTTTCGTCTAAGAAGGACAAATTTTTTTTAAAAAAAAATAGTTTTATGTATGAAAAGGAGGGGGAATATAAAAATTTTCCAAAATTACGAAGTTTTACAATTTTTTTAAAGAAGCTATCTTAATATTTTACTAAAAAATAGGCTCACTATATTTTGTGTACTGTTTCACATGTGTACAAAAATAATTTACATATTTAACAGATACTTTCTTAAAAAATGGTACCTAAACATTTAAGTATGTCCTGGTACTCTTAAAGGAACTCACCTAATTTTCTTGCATACTGGTCATACACCTTTGCTATAAACTTGTTGGTGACCAGACTTTCATAGCAGTGCTTCTCGTCACAATCGATGCTGGCCGTGCATCCAGTGGCCGCAGCCCCGCTCTTCACGCACTCCGTGATACGAGCAGTAAGGTCTTTCAATTCGGTTTTTGTGGCAGACCTCACAGCTATCTGCAGCGTAGACTCAGCAGGAATCACGTTGGGAACCACTCCGCCCTTCGTTATAATGGCTGTAAGAAAACCGTAATTTTATAAGGTGTTTCACAAAGAGCATTCCTTAGTTTTGAAATGATATCATTTTGAATAAGTGAGTGAGAGAATATTAACGTCGCGCTGTTCAGCTACACGAGGGCTTTTTAGCGACGGACCTCATAATTTTGAACCATGTTCAAGTGAAAAGAACGGAACCTGAGCTGGAACCCCCTCTCCTAACTACCACACCAAACCAACGCGAGGACGTTTGAGCTCTCGACAAATTTAACGTGCATCACTACCCTACACAGCGGATCTTTAGTGTTATTGGGCTTGAGAAATCGGGACAAGCTAACCAAGATCCGATACCTTGACCACTAAACTACCGTGGCCATGATATCATTTTGAAATACAGGGGCGACCAGGAATGTGGATTTAGTAACAAATTTACTGAAAAAATTATCAAATAAAAAAATTAATTTCATTCAGCAGATATCGTTTCAGTCCCTGTCCAATGCTTTAAAAAATGCTAAAACTTTTCGTCGTACTTAGGTATAAATTAAAATGGCAATGGATTTTATTACATTCTGCAGGTCATTAATGAAATAGAAACGCATGTCTTTTAATGAGTGCTACCTGTAACTAATTTGAATAATTACTTTTGTTAAAAAATATAAGATTTTATTAATAAACAATTTACACCTTAATTTTAAAAATCAATTACTGCTTCAGAATTATGCCTTTTCCAAGTTAGAGATATTCAAAATTTGTACTTGTAGCCCACAACCAAGCAAGCTTACACATACACACAATTCATGTTTACTAGGAAAACGAGCTATATTTTGTATTTTCGCGAAAATTTTAAATTTTAGAGAAAACTGGATACACAAAAAATTTATTTTAATTATGTGGTCCACCTTTTCACTAGATATGGCGTAGTATTATTGAAAATACCAATACATTCGGAGAGAGAGTTGGAAGCTTAATTTTGAAACAATGGAGCTACGGTACTTTGATGATGAAGTTACTGAATGGAAATTCTTGAAGCATCAATGAGGAACTCTTTGAAAGAGGCAAAAATCTGTCGTTGGAATGCATAAAAAATGATTAAAATTTCGGAGGAATTGAATGTTTTGGTTAGAATCTCTGGCGTGTAGCTAGTTCTGAGTGGGCCCTATATCAAAATTCCTTCAGGGTCTTTTTATATATATGAGAGCCTTGTTAGTGGGATTGTAGCTACACGTTGGGGCCCATGTAGCTTGGGGATCCCGTACCATTGATACGGTGGTAACTACGCCCCTGGTTAGAAGGTACAACTACAAATTGCATTAAATTTCTAAGGGCGGGGGGTGAGCAGCTAGCGGCCGGCCAAGGCAATCCGAAAACGAAACAGACAGAAAACGTTCTCTATAGTCGGTCTACATATATTTGTGAACAAAGTTTTTCTTGCATGCAGATCAACAAGAGTAAATATAAGTGCAAGTTGGCTGACATTAATGTGTAGGATGTGAGGAGAACTTCAACAAGAAATCTCCCTACTGATTTTAAAAAATATTGTTGAAAAGTGTGATAAGGTACACACATTGCTTAATTAAACTGATTCAAAAATTAAACGTGCTTGCAGTTATAGATATGAAATTATCCCAATAAATGAATAAATTTGCCAATATTTTATTTAAGGTATCTGACTACGTTCCGAACCGTGTTTTAAAAAAAAGCGCATAAACGGATAATTTTCATGATATTTAGTGTCACTCAGATTAGAATACAAGTATTAAATTGTTTTAAAGACATTTTGACAAAAGAAATGATTTAAATACAATATTTCGGCAAAAAATTAACTTAGACTAACCTTTTTTCAAATTGTTTTCCTTTTGTGAAAAATGCTTCTATTATAATAATATTTTGCCTGTATTTAGCTCAGACCTCTCTACAGAGGCTCAACTAGAATGTTTGAAAAATTTACATTATTTTGAAAGTTACCACCAATTGAAATAATTATTCGCGTTTTTTTTAATTGCTCCCCTCTGTTGTCGTAAAATATGATGTAAAAATGTCGTAAATCCACTTCTAAGTTATATATTTCAAAATTCTAGTTGAGCCTCTGAACAGTGGTCTGAGTTTATATACAGGCAAAATATTATTCTATTGTATTTTTCACAAAAGGAGAACATTTGGAAAAAAGATTATTCTAAGTTAATGTTTTGCCAAAATATTGTATTTAAATAAATGTTTTGAGAGGGAGCCGACATGGCGGCCATTGATGTTGACGCGTCATTTCGATCGCTTGAGGATTGCTTCGAAAACTTGGAAAACGTGTTAAACTGTGCTGGAAATCAAGCAAAAAGTTGCGTGAAGATGCAAGAACTGCTTTGGGTAAGTTGAAATCGTATATTTTAAAATCTGTGAATGGATCTGCTGATTTAAAAAATAGTGATGTTGCCTCGGCGTCGTTTGCAAAACCATCCTATGCTAGTATCGTGGCGCCATCTACCTTTGAGAATGCAAGTCATTCTTTGAATAACGTTATAGTCTGTGCCAATGAAAATAATTTTACATCTGAGGAGGTGCGGCAAATTATTAGAACAGAGTTAAATCGAGAAAAATTCAAGTAGGGGTAAAAAGATGAGGACTATTAATAATAACCGTGTGCTGGTACAATGTGTCTCTAAGGAGGATAAAGACAGATTTTTAACAGCAATAAAAGAAAAGGCAAATACTCTTAAAGTGTCTTCTCCGAAGAAGAGAAACCCAAATGTGCTTTTGAAAAATCTTCCAAATGAAATTAGTGACCATGATGTTCTCCAACTTTTGAAAGATCAAAATCCGGAATTGGAAGAGAAAGTACAGTTTTGGGAGGAAACAAAAATTCGTTTCACTCTTAAAAATTCGAAAACTCCGGCATTTGGTTTTAGAAATGAATCCAAACTGTCGAAATTTGTGCCTGAATTTGAAGTTCCTGAGAGCAAACTGGAACGTTTGTAAAATCCAAGACTTCATAGCCATTAACCGCTGTTTTAAGTGCCTTGGTTATCACCATAAGGCTGCTGATTGTCAAAATGGCTTGTGCTGTTTCAAGTGTGCTGGAGAACACAAGAGTAGTGAATGCAATCTCTCTACTCAGGTTTGCGTAAACTGTATCAGGTTTAATAAGAAAACAAGAGATCCTAATAAAAAGGTTAATGTAAATCACAAACCTTATTCTAGCTGCTGCAAATGCCATCAATTTATGGAGAAACTTATTTCATCCCAGACAACTTATGAATAGTTTTTCTCTCAACCGCGTTTACGTATTTTGCAACTTAATTTGCATAAATCGAAAAAGTGCTACGCAGCAGCTTATTTTGAATATGGAAGCCAGAAATATTGATGTCGCGATGGTACAAGAACCTCATTCATATAAGGGATCTCTTCCCTGGTTTTCCATCGTCTTACAGAGTTTTCTTCAGTCATTCTTTTGACATGATTAAAGCAGCCATTATTGTCAGAAATAGAAATATTTCAACTTTTCTGGATCAAAATTACCTTGATTACAATCTGGTGACAGTGCGTTTGAACATTAATAGAGTATCCTATTTGTTTGTATCTTATTATTTCGAACCCTCCAAGAATATTGATTTTGATTTACAAAAAATTAACCAAATTTTTTCCAGCATGCCCATTAACAGACTGGTCTGGTCTATGGACGCCAATAGTAAATCTGAAACGTGGTTCAGTCCCTTTTCTGACTCTAGAGGCACCAAGCTCATTGAATTTATTAGTGCCCATAACCTCTTTGTCATAAATGAAGATTGCGGTCCTACATTTTGCGGCTCTCGAGGATCTAGTTACATTGATGTAACTGCAGTTGGAACGGATCTACTGGAACACGTTTCTTGTTGGCATTTGCCTGATTATGATTCTCTCTCCGACCACAAAGCAATTGAATTTGATATTGCTCTAGATTTCAATTCTCCAACAAATGATGGTGACAGTTGTATCTTTAATCTGAAAAAAGCGAACTGGAAACTCTTTTATGACTCATCTAAATTTTTACTGTCCAGTATTAGTGATCTCATTGTCTCCCCGCCAAAATCCAGAATCTCTACATGATCTTGCAAAGGAACTAATTTCTATTATTCTTAATTCTTGCAAAATGTCCATTCCGATTAAAAAGCGGGGAATGCACAGAGTTCCTTGGTGGACAACAGAAATTGGTTGCATGAGAAAACACGTTAATGCTGCAAGACGGAGATTCCAGAGATGTAAAAATGCCACTTTAAAAGAAATTTATAAGAGTAAATATCAGGAGTTAAGAACTAATTATAATCTTAAACTTTTGGACGCCAAAATAAGCTCATGGAAGAAATTTTTGGATGAAATTAATGTAAATAATGTGTGGAAAAAATTTATACTTTTGAGTTAAACAGCAGTTTCAGAAAAGAATTGAACTCAGTGGAATTGCTCTTCCAAGTGGAGCCATGACTAATTCTTTTGAAGAGACAATTAATGAGGTTCTCTTCTATTCTTTTCCTGATGATTGTGAGAATGAGGATGATGATTGTCACAAAGAAATACGGGTGACGCTCTTTATTTATACCAGCGTAACGGATGACCCGCCTTTTACCATCCATGAAATTAATGCTGTTATAAATAAATTGAAGTTGAAAAAAGCACCTGGCCCCGACTCTATTCCTAACGAAGTTGTCAAGAAACTGCATGAAATGTACCCTGATCTCTTCCTAACAGTTTTTAACTCATGTCTTCGTCTCAAGACTTTTCCTCGCTGTTGGAAAAAATGCTAAGATTATCCTAATTCCCAAAGTCAATGATGTCCGTGTCCCTAAGTTAGACAATCTAAGGTGTATCAGTTTGCTGTCAACTTTGGGTAAATGTTTTGAAAGACTCATTATCAACAGAGTAGCCTGGCGTTTATACAAAGATAATTACTTCAATAAAAACCAATTTGGTTTTATGCCTCATAAATGTACGGAAGACGCCTTGGTGAAACTTAATGAAATTGTTTTAAAAGGAAAAAAGAGAAACCTTCATACAGTCCTGGTGTTCTTGGATATTAAGAGTGCTTTTGATAATGCTTGGTGGCCTGGTATTCTAAGTCTATTAAAAGATCAAGCATCCCTGGAAACTTATTTGCCGTCATTTCCAGCTTCTTGAAGGATAGATCTGTGACTTTATCTTTAGGTCATTCCTCAAAAGAGAAATTTTGAACAAGGGATGTCCTCAGGGATCCGTTTCTGGACCTTTCCTCTGGAACGTGATTATAAATGATTTTTGGAAAAAAAAAAAATCTTGGCTTTTTCTTCCTGTGAAACGATTGCTTTTTTGCTGATGACTTACTTTTTGTTTCCAGGGAAAGTCCTTTCATGACATTTGCAGACAAGCGCAGCTTACTCTTGACTTTGCTTCAACCTGGACAAAGAATTTTAAATTAGAGTTTAATGCTGTCAAGTCAAAAGTTATGTTCTTGGAGAAGAGAAAAAGAACGCTCTCACTGGCAACCTCACCCTTAATGGGTTTTCTCTTGACTGTGTGAAAGAACTAAAATATCTTGGTGTTGTCCTTGACAGTAAATTCTGTTGGAAACAACATGTTTTGCATCTTTCAAAAAATGTGAAAAAATTCTGCTAGGGCTTAATAAAGTTGCCAGAAATAGCTTTGGGATCAAGTCTAATGTATCATCCCTCATTTATAAACAAGGCATTGTTCCATTTATTTGTTACGGCTCACAAATCTGGGGATCCGCCTTGAAGAAGAAAATATATTGTCGTCTTTTACGAAAAAATTCAACGAAGAATTCTTCTCCGAGTTATTTCTGGGTATCGAACGATATCCTACGAAGCTGTGTTTGCTATTTCGGGCTTTCCACCTATTGACATCTTTATTATCAGAAATAATGAATTCAAGATTGCAACGAAGAACTGTACCAATAAGTGTCTAGATGGTTCCTTGAGAGTTTCTGAGCTCCCTCATCCTTCTGAACGATTTCCAACTTGGTTAATTACCGTAAAAATATTGAAAACAACTTTCCAGTTGTCTGCTTCACAGATGGCAGCAAAATCAACTCTAAGGTTGGCCTTGCATTTGTTATCTTCCAAGATTTTATTGAAATTGAACTCGCCAATACAGAATAAGAGATGAGTGTAGTGTGTTTCAAGCTGAATTACTTTGCATAGCTCAAGCAGTCTCTTTGATCTGCAATAATGAAATCCTCTCATCGAATTTCTAATTTGCAGCGATTCCCTATCATCTTTGTGTGCCTTAAATAACATTTATTCCCAAAATAAGCTAATAGTTAAAACGCATATTAATCTCGATTTTCTTCGAAGCAGAGGAGTACAAGTTTTCTTTTTTTTGTTCGAGGTCATGGGAATCTATGGTAATGAACGTGCTGACTGGCTTGCAAAAGAAGCGACAAAATTAAGAGATCTGGTTCCTATGAGCATTCCAAAATCATATCATAAGAAAGTCTTTAAAAGAAAAGATTATCTCCGAGTGGAATAACTTGTATCAAATTTCAATTAATGCGCATCTCACCAAGGAATTCTTTCCTTCTATTCAGAGCCGTTTAAAGGCTAAGCACTTTCACCCGAATTTTAAACTTACCCAGTTTCTAACTGGGCATGGAAACTTTAAAGCATATTTAAAGCGCTTCAATTTGTCGCTTACTGATCAGTGTTCTTGCTCCAGTGACTCAATCCAAAATGCCAAGCATCTGATGCTTGTTTGTACAATTTCTTCTTCGAAAGATGTACACTCATGAAGTGCCTACAAAGAACAATATAGAGTGGCCTCCTCCTTTATCGGCTTTTGTTGATGGAAATTCATCTTTTACATTTTTTTGTGCATTCATTAATAGCATTTTTCCCTGTATTAATTAGATTCTAAATTTTGTGTGTTTGTTAACATTTTCTGTACGTGAATATACATGTGTATATGTGTGTATTTATATTTGTATGTGTTTGTATGGTATGCTTTATGTTTTTGTTTTTTGAACATTTTTTTTTTTTTTTTTTTCTTATCTTCCTCATTGTATAATTTTTATTATTGGTTTCTCCGTCTGTATGTGAGCATTCTTGTATTTAATTCTGTATTTGTTGTTTCTGTATTTCCCCTTTTGGTTCCCATTTGTGCCTATATACTTCTACATGTAATCTCCATTGTCTTGTGTATTGACTTACGTTTGTAAGCCTTGTGTTATACTTGTCGGCACACAAGGAGTCTATCTAGAGTCCAAAAAAAAAAAAAAAAAAATGTTTTTTTGTCAAAATGTCCTCAAAACCATTTTATGCATACATCCTAATCTAAGTGACACTAAATATCATGAAAAATATCCATTTATGCGCTTTTGAAAATCACGGTTCCAAACGTAGTTGGATAACTTTGTGACAAATCTATACGGAACTTTTATCACTAAACCTTCTGAGACGTTTTTAGGAAATTTATAATTCCCTACCTATTTCCAATCAACTCCAAAAAGAGGACAGGGATTCCTTATTATGCAGATTAGATAAAGTATTTAAGTCAAACGGAATAGCAAAGTGAGAGACAGTAGGAGAGAGAGATTGAAGCAGGAAGTTATAATAGTGAAGTTAGAGATTTATTATTGAAGATTTCTAGGTGGATAAATTAGGCACAGGAAGAGCTGAGATTCAGTGTGGTATAAATACTGATTTATAATTAAAGTCTTCTTTAAAGTTTTATATTAGGAGTGAGATTAAAGTTAAATGTTCAGTAGGAACATTATTGAATATAATTATGGGATGTCTTATTGCGGTAATATTTGCGTGATTAATTGGATCATTAAATATTTAAGTTAATATAAAGGAAAGTCCCTTTTAAACCTCATAAAGCTATTTTGATTTATTTGTTATTAAAAGTCTTTGATTCTATTTGGGAAAGATAACCAAATAAAGAAAGTTATTTATAAAAATGGCTACTGGTTCTTTATTGACTCAAAATTATTCTCGTTCTCAAAGTGAGATCCAACGGGATCTTCACAACTTAACTTATATTTATCGATATTTCAGTGCAAGTTTTGCAACCTTTTCTGAGGTACAAAGTTAGCTAATGAATGCAATCATTTTAAAAAAGGTGCTGCCTTCCGGTATCCTACTCTTCTACAATTTGACCCTTGAGGCAAACAATCCCCCATCCCTACCTTGGAGAGTTGCTTTAATAATGCTAACATATTTTTAGAGAAGTTTAATATTTTTTGGATTGGTATTAAGAGTAAAAGATATCATTCTTGTTGATATATATATAATACTGTTATTTCTTGTATCAATGCTCTAAAGCTCTCCTGCAACATCAAGGTTGATATGTTTCTTGGCTTCTTTCGTTGTCTCTGAATATCGCATCTGGGTGAGGTCAGTCATGTCTAAAGCTTTTGCAACGTTCTTGAGTTCTTGTGTCCCTAGATGCCTCCGTAAAGTTTTTAGAATGGTTATGGACCTCAGTGTTGATGTTGTAGAAAGGATGGATGGATGGGATTGCACGAGACACATTCCCCGTATCGGTAGAGCCTGCAGGCATGTCCTTTACACCTCGAGTCGAAAAAAATATCCACTCCTGTATAAAGGGCAATCTAAAGAACCAGATAATGTGGCTCCAAATAAGTTAGATTGAGAAAAACTCTGTCAATTCAGCTGACGAGGTGATCACGATTACAGAGCGATTGGTGTTTCGCTGTCGAGTTGAGGGCTTGACCGACTAAGTAATTTCATTACACCTCAAAGCCATGGTATTGGATAAAATGCAAGGAAACTGAATGTTATACAAATTGTAGTCCAGATACGTAGAAAGACTTTTCACCAGCGGCCTTCTGATCCATAGTAAAAAATGTATTTGAATTTTGCATCGAATCATAACTGGGGATGAAAAGTGGATTCATTACGACAATGGAAAGGTAAAATATCAGTAAGCCCACCCGTGAAATAACATCAAAGGTGAAGCCAAATATGGTAACCTGTAACAAATACATGTGCGAGATACATAACTTCTCAAACTTAGGCACAAGTGGACTTGACCAACTGCCGCCTTTCCCCTAATTGAATGTGCATGATGATAGGCTTATGCCTAGACTTGGACGATGATCATAGCATATTTATGCAGTATTGACACTTTTAACAAATGGCATATGATTCGGAATTCGCCGTTTTTTGGAGAAAATGTCAAGGAATAACATTCGATCATTGGTTTAATTCATATAATGATCTTAATAAGGCTGAGCTAAGAACTAGACGAGGTCCCCGACTGAGACTAAGACCCTGGGTCCAGGTTCAGTTGGCACATGTCTAAGATCGCCTCTGATTCTTAAGAAAATTTCAACAGTGGATGTATATCAGAAAATGCTTCTCATTTGTACTCATTAACGTAATGCTAAAAAAGTCTTATTGTACAAATTGAAGTCAAATCTAATTGGTTCTTGTTACTTTTTTCAATTCCTACACTGTATTAGCTCACACTTTCTATATATTTACCTTGGTAGAATTTTTAATCGTTAATAAAATACATTTTAAAGCGCTCCATTGAGCTGAAATTTTATATACATGATTATTTTGGACCACAATACAGTAATTTAAGAATAATTATTAAAAATTAATTGATTAAAACTAATTATTCAAAGAATTACAAATACAGCCACGTTGGCATCCTTTTTGGCGACTTAGTGACCCTTTTGGCGACTTGTGTCAAAACTTGAAAAGGTTTTTTTCACATTTTAAAGCGCTCATTTGAGCTGAAATTTTCTATACACTATTGTTTTGGGTAAAAATAGTATAATTAATTATAACTTATTAAAATTAATTGACTGAAAGTAATTATTTAAAGGATTACAGATACAGCCACATTGGTTTCATTTTTAGCGACTTGGGTCAAAAATTTAAAAGATTTTTTTTCTGACGTTTTAAAGCATGCAGTTGAATTGAAATTTTATATACACGATTGTTTTGGGTACGATACTTTAATGATAATTTATAAAAATTAATTATCACTTAATGTTGTGATTCTGTCATATGTATATACATATTTATATTAATTGTAATTACTTAATAAAAAGTAGTTAAAATAAAATTTTTCTTTGTTGATCATATTAGGAATTGACTTAAAATTTTTTTACATTACTTGTTTATATCTAAGTGCAAAAGGAAGAAAGAGAGTGAGAGTGTAAATAGCGCAAAAGCCATGAGTAAAATGAAATTACAGCGCCAACTTTGACGAGAAAATTGGCGAGTACGGACCAATAAAACTTCAACTTTGTTTTATTTAACTTACGTCGAATTATAAACAACACGAGAGCTTTCTGAGATAATTCTGAACTTCGGCCAAGTGACGAAGACAACACCTGAGCTGGCACCTCCACTCTCCAAACTTCCACACCACGTCAATTCAAAATTCTTAAGTGATATTTTGAACTATCTCTTTCTCACCGTGTATTCTGTTTGAAGGCTTGATGTGCTGCCTGAGAAGGGAAATATTTTGGTAGGTGGAAACCGCGGCATCCAGTGCGTTGCGTCCTTCCCATGGAAAAGCAGCTGCATGGGCTTCCTTGCCCTTAAAGTCCACGGTCATCTGAAATATACTTCGCAGTGAAGATAAGAGAGAATGCGTCTTTGTAAAATATATGTACTAGTGATAATTTCACGAATGGTTTTTTAAAATTGCAAGTTTATTAAAAATATATCGATCGATTGATTGATTTTATGATTTTATGGCACAGGAGCCAAATTAGTCTAAGCTGCGCCAAACAATGATTTAAAAAATACAAAAATTTAGTGAAAACTGTAACGATAATGCTTCAGTAAAATTTCAATTAAAAAAACTTTAAAATTAATAAATTAAAAAACTTTAAAATTAATAAATTTTAAAAAATTAAGACTTTTTTAAAAATAATGAAAGAATTTTCATGATTCTCGAAAAAAAAAAAATCGAATAAATAAAAAAAAACGAGTAAAAAAAATAATGAAATGATGATTCTTATACAAAATAAATTATTACGAATTCACATGAATTCATTTTGAATTAATATGATGTTATACTTAATAATTCTAATTATAGTTAAAATAAGCAAATCTATATCTTAAAATAGTCTTGAGCCAGGGGTAATGTGTGCGTCAATACTTCATATTATTTTCTATTTTTTGAATAATTTGTCAATTTCTGTGATTAAATTTTCAATTTAAAACATATAAAGGAAATTAAAACATAGTGGTCAAATTACAGAAAAATAGTATTGAAAATCTACCTGTGTGCCAATATTTTTGCTCAAAGAGGGTGGCACTCGATTAATTTTATGGTTTCATTTAGCAGTCTTTTTTAATCTATTTTAAAACCAAAAAACTAAACTTAAATCAGAGCTATTCACTAACTAATCCCTCAACTCATAAACCACAAATTAAAAACAAGTATATTCTTTTTATTTTGATGTATGTTAGTGTAACTTAGGAGAAGTATTATAATATTTCAATTAAAAATAGAAAGGTGATAAAAATGAGCGTTTACATCCTTGGCAGATGACAAAAGGGAGTTCCCCACAAAAAGTCTTGTTGCCTACGTACTCTGTCATTTTGCATTCCTTAAATGAACATAAACGACCTAACATTGCATCTACAAGGGTAGGTAGGTAGTCTGTTAGACGTATGATTAAAAATGATTCGATTACTTTCGTTAAAATTTTTTCACGATATTTTTTATGGCAATTGGTTAAACGAAGTATAGGAGGGGCAAAATAACTTGATATTATAAGGTCAACCGGAAACATACTGAAGTGCCACTGAATTAGGGATAGTAAGGCCTATGCAAATTGTGTAGCGTTGCGCATCATTTATGCGTAAGTGACAGCGCTGTGGTAACTACATAAATAGCGCGTACTGTGGTTGTTCTGAATTGTTAGGTTCCCTGCTCGGCCCCCTGCTCTTTAATCTCTATATTAACGATATTCCTAATTACTCATTAGCAAAGATCAATCTCTACGCTGACGATACCGCCATTCACACAACTTACAAAAATCTTGCAACTATTTCATACGTGATTAATAAGTATCTTCCTCTTTTACAAAATTTCGATGACAAATGGAAAATAAGTATCAACGTGGAAAAATACACAGCCATTATTTTCACAAAAAGCACTCACTTCAACCACCAATCATCATGTACAAGAAACAGATCCCCGGGTCTCAGGAAGCTAAATATATTGGTATAATTTTCGATACACACCTAACATGTAAACAACAGATTTTATACGCTCGTGATAAGTTCCGGAAAATTATGTTTAAACTTTACCCCTTAATAGGCTGGAACTCTCATTTAAGTATAGAAAACAAAGTGCTTCTCTATACAACCGTTATGCGTCCAATTATAGCGTACGCTAGCCTAGTATGGGGATATGCCGCTAATACAACTATTAATATTCTTGATACTCTGCAAAATTCTCTAATACGTATGATTGTCAAAGCCACAAGGTACATGCGGAATGACGATATACGTAACTTATTAAAAATTACTAGTTTTAAAACTCATATTCAAAAGATAGCAATTAACTTTTTCAACGCTCTATTTGAAACCAATAATTCTAATATGCATAACTTAATACCTTACATTCCTAATGATAATATTAAAAGACCAAGAAGAATTCTTCTTGATTAATATAATCCTCCTTAAAATTATTTTTTTCGTGCAGTAATTTTTATTGCACCATTTTTAGATAAAATTTTACCTCTTTTAAAATTTTTGTCACTATTAATTTCTTTCTTCCCTACTGGATTTGCACCTCCCCCTTTTCTAAATCTCAGCCCCCAGGGCAGCCAATTGGAGTCACTGTTCACTGTACCCAACATCCAATCAGAGAGCAGCCTCTAAGCTCTCAGCCAAGCCAAAAAGCTCAAAACATTTTCCACCTACATTCCATTGTTCGACCAATCGCCAACCTGCCACTCAGCAGAATGGAAAACACCACTTTCACCATGCCCAGCATCATAGACTCTCACAACATGGGATTGAGGACAGTCCAGATGCCCCAAAAGGAACGCCTATTCTGAATTAGTTGTTTGTATTGCCAGTATGGTTAAACTGCCTGATTTTGACACCTTCGATGGCGAACAAATCGTAGGTGTGTGACGTAAAGGCCAATCAAGTTCCGAAATCTTCATATAGCTAGGCTTTTTTAGGTCAACAGTGTCAAGAGTATATTATGAATGCATGGATGTCGGACAAAAAACTAGCGATCGGGCAAACTGCAAAATACAATGAGCCTTGATAGTGCGTGGTGGGAGACGGCTCAGGCGTATTGTAAGTAGCCAGCAAAGCCAAACATTAGCTCAAATTAACCAGTTGAATGACGGTGCCAATCGTACATTTAGTATAAGGACTGTACAACGCTCGCTTCACCGTATGGGTTTCGGGAGCCATCGACCTACGAGAGTACCATTGCTCAATGCTTGTCTTCGGACTGCGCGTCTTACCTGGGCAAGAGACGCAGAGACTGGAGTGTAGAGGACTGGAAACGAGTAGCAGGGAGTGATGAGTCTCGATTCCGACTACTTAACTCTGACGGGAGGGCAAGAATATCGTGTCAAGCTCATGAAGCCATGGATCCTGCATGCTAGGTTGAAACTATAGAAGGGCATGGTGGCTCAGTCATGGTCTGGGGTGTTTTTCGTGGCACTGTTTAGGATCTTTGGTGCGTGTGCCAACCTCCCTCAATGCAATTCGGTATGTAGAATTGCTGGGTGATCACTTCCATCCGTTTATGCTGTTCTGTTATCCGTATGGTAATGTAGGTTTCCAGCAAGACAACTGTACCTCTTACAAGTCCCGGTTGGCTACTGGCTGGTTCGATGAGCATTCCTCTGCCATAAATTGGCCACCTAGAAGCCCAGACTTAAATCCTATTGAGCATCTTAGGGATTTTTTGAAACAAGGAGTGAAGGCCATCACACAGCACCAATGGATTTTACTGAATAATGGACAGCTTTAGCCAATATTTGTCGAGTCATTCCCGTGGAATGTTTCTCGAAACGTTGAATCTATCCCTCATCGTGTGGCAGCTATTATCAAGGCCAGAAGAGGCCCAACTCGTTACTTGGCAGGTATCTCTAGTTCAGTGGCACTTCAATGTATTAAGCTTCTTTTTCATACCTATTATTACTCCGTTCCCTATAGCTCTCGCGTTGTTTCGAATTGCGGTGTTAGTCATGAATCAACAGTTTTTTTCATATATGACTCACAATTTAATTGAGAAAATCTGTATATTTAAGTGTAATTATTAGTTAACGTTATCTATTCTAGTTGAAATCTGCTTTTTTTCTCCATTGCTGCTTAACCCTTTCGTAAGCCATATATTTTTCTTTTGAGTTTCCCGCAGTTTTTTATGATTTAATAACAATTAAACAATAGCGTTTAAGGTAGTATATTTTATTTTACAGAATTTTATGTTTACATTTAAATTTTAGGGGTGAGAAGAATACTTCCCATGAAACCTTTTATCGTCATAATGAAAATTAAGTTCAATGGTGATAATTTACTATGAAAAGAAGACTACTGCAATGCCCAAGGGAACATCACATTGTGCACACAAGTAGAGGGTCCTCTGTTCATGCCCCCTTCTACTACATTTCCTACATGATCTATAGTTGGAAACCATCTATGGTATATAATTCCCCACACTGGCTAGGCGCACATCATTCAGAACAACATATTTCTTTGCTTGGAAGCTTACAGGACGTCTCTTGCTTTTCCTTGAGAAATATCCATCTATTAGCTAACGAGCTAATGCTATACGGAATGTTATCTAGTATAAACTTATATTTCTTTTATTCATTTGCCACAGTATGAAACTATTTATGATGGCAAGGTCAATAAGAAAAAACAAGATTACTATGGGAATTAGTTTTCCCAATTTTATAATAGAAAGGCTAATATATTATAATGGATTTTGTGCTTTTGTAAGATCCTGTAGATGGGAAATATGCTTCCCAAGGCCTACGGATGGGTTAATTGATTGATTGTTTATTAACATCGCAATTCAAAGTTACGTGGGATATTGGTGACCGTCCGATTGCTTTGACCAGTGGCAAGAGTGGGACCTGAGCTGACATCCATAATTCCACGCAGACTAAAAAAGAAAATTTTGAACATCGTTAGATTTAATGTGCATCAGCCTTTCTACGGGGTGCGTTTTAGTGGTATCAAGACTAGAGCTCATGTCGCAAATGTAATAGCAAATGTCTTAAGGCACTCAACTATTCGTCGCTCCTTTAAGTAGATTATTTTTGTGACACCCTTTCTCACTGGAGAGCTTATAGCATGCGAATAATTACGATGACGATTAAAATCTCCAGAGAGCTTACTTACAGATAATCTGCTGAGAACTGGAGGGAAGGTGGATGTGAAATTGCTTGGATGCACCATTATGGCAGCGTCCACATCTCGGAAGGCACCTGCGTCGAGTAGATTGATTTTGCCTCCACTGCACTCTTCTGCGGGGGTGCCCAGCACTAACAACTGCAAAAAACTTTCAATGAACATCTTGCTCAATCACACACTATATAATATAAGAATATGAAATACCCCGTGTGAACAAAATCAAATTTATAATTAAGTAAGCTTTATTTTTATTTTGTGACTTCTTATCAATAGGAAATTCCCTTTTGTGCTCATGTTTTGAGGGCTTGAATGAATGCTGTTCTGGAGCAAAGATTTTCCTTTTTTTTGTTCCATGTAACTCTTTATTGGTAAGAGGAAGTACAGAAGATCGTTCACACCTTATGGAAACGATTTTGATAGTTAATTTTTATCCATAAATTCTGAAACTGTTACAGCGATTTGATTTTATCTGATAACCACTATTCTTGACCATTTACGACAGCCATGATTCTTAGCAATAGCTTTAGCTTGAATTCTCCATGAAAGTAAACTTTTTCTTAGGATTTTCATGCCAATTTTACTTCATTCCTCTTGAATTGTTTTCCAAAGTATGCTCAGCGTTCTTGAATACCTTATTCATAAGGCTTTTTTTAATAAGCCAAAAGCACAAAAGTCCATCCAATAAGTGACAGCTGAAATACATCAATACGTTATAAAAAAAACTTGATACTACAAGAAATTGGGAGTTGCAATGAATCTTTTCAATAATTACACAAAAATAATATATTCTATATCCAGAATTATAATAATACATAAAATCCAACAAAAATTTTTGAAAGAGAGTTTATTTTTACTTTCATAAGTCAATGCCAATTTTGAAAACAGATATCAAACTACGGTACTGATGTTCTTGTTAACAGATGCAATTAAAATACAGCAGCAACAATTTACGAATAGATTAAAAAAGATAATGAATTAATTATTTTTAAAGCAATCTCACTGGATATTTTAAATCTTTTTACGGACCTTTGGTAAAAAATATTAATTCAGACGAGGTTATTGAGGATATCGTAGTGATAAGTCCCTTTACAATTTCTGCTCTCTATACTAGAGTATGCGCACAACGATGTTCCCAATGTCAGCGATGAGATAGAGAGGGGGAAGTACAAAATATTTATCTCGTGTGTATTAGACTCACTATATTTTTTCCAACAAGCGGAACGGAACGATTATCAAGAAAATAATTTTTATTACTCAAATGTCAAGTATCAAGTCAATAAAGAAGCAACGCTTCACATCATGTGAAGGTACCAAAATCTTGATTTATTCGTGGGTAATCACAAAAGATGAAGCAGCTACGGCGCTGCTAAGGTGCAGCACTGTTGAGGTAGCTATTAAGGCAGGATCGCTCCTGTGAAAGGCTGCATGTGGACGACATTGGAATGCTCGCAGGGGTGAACCTTGATAGGTTATTGTAGGTCTGAGAGGGTTCAAGTGAATCTGGAAATCGATCGAAGAGAGAGTCCGTTGGAGCGTCGTAGAGTATTGTAGACTGTAGAAGTGTCTTTCTAGCTTTTGTAAAGTTCCTTAGCGTATCGAGAGTCTCCAGGTTTCTCCTTTTCGTGTCTCTTTAAAGATCGAATAGGTCACACCTTTCCAAGCCTTACGTGATGCAGAAACACTTATGTTTGGATTTAGCCAGGATTACTGTTCAATTATTGGTCCTAGTCACCCCTCACGCGGTGGACTTCGAAGCTCGAGATTTGTGTGGGAACTGTGTCGGTCACCTCTCTGTCTACTGGATAAAGGGAGGTCAAAGGTTGACTTGCCATAGAAAATAAACATCGTAGTGTCTGGTCTTAGATATTTTCCCACGCGAAACTACATGACCTTTGAGACGCCACTAGTTCCCTAACATAAAATGGGTCATTTGCTAGAGACCACCGTAAAACGTTCTTCCTAATGGTATCCACATGTTAGCAGAAAGAAGCGATTAGCTAAGAACAACACTTTGAATGAAACATAATGTACCGTTCTTTCGTAATAAATGTCAATTTTTTAATAAAAAAACGGCAGAAACTTGTTTGTACTCTTTTTAGATACAGTAGTAACTTAGTATGAGCAATACCTTTTTGTAATAAACTATTACCTATTTCTATAAATATTGCAATTGAAATATTTTATTAGTGTAATCATGGTTTAATTTTAACCTAAAGTAATCATATAAAATATTACGCTTTTGGTAATAAAATATCTCACTTTTCCTTCCAGCATAGAATCTGTTTCCATGACCGCCTTGATTGCCAGACTGGTAGCCAGTCCAGCTTCGGAAATGAGATTATGGCCACAGGCATGACCAATGTCCGGAAGAGCATCGTATTCCAATAAAACAGCTATTACAGGACCATTTCCTGAAACGAATGTAAAAAGTTATGAAAACATGCATTTATAAAAGTACGTTTTATTGAAGAGGGAAAAAGATTTCGGATAATTGTGACAGAATGTTCCTTTATACATTTCTCCTGTTAGAATATTAATTTGAATCTGTTGACCTTTTGGACTATATAATGGATTTCATAGTAAAAGTGGGATGAAAAAGATTAATTTCCTGGTTCTGAATGAGTCCTATTTCATTTTGTTTGCATCATGAAGGAATCATGCAAATAAAATGATACTTACGGAAAATACAAAATAGGAAGGTATACAAAATATTTGAATTATTAAGCGACGACGCATGTGCAAGCCGAAAAAAAACACCTATGTATAAACTTTCAAATGAACCGAGTATAAAAAGAACTATAAAGGTGCGTTGAGAAGTGTTTATCGACGTTGACTGCTGGAATTAATTAGATGTCAATATTCCTTACCACAAACTCAGAGTATTATGCGTAGGTTAGTGAGATTATTACTAATAAATTACCCCCAAGGAAAAAATGCATCTATCAATATACACCCAACTCTTTTTTTACACGGTAGATACGTAACTTCAAAACCGTGCAAAAAAATGCATGCGACTTAGGTCAAATTTGGGGATATGTTCCACAATTTTAAAAATCGTGTAATACGAAAATATTCTCCATATATTTTCTCAAAACGCCGTGCAAAAAAGTAATAATAAAATCCTCTATTACATACTTATAAAGCAAAGACAATCCATTTTTATTTTTTAAAAAATTAAAATTAGTATACAGGGAAAATTCTGTCTATAAGTTCAAATTGAAATTAGGAATAAAATTAGTAACTAACAACTATTCATCGCTACTTAATAACAAGAGTGCACGTTTATTACGAATTGGATAAAAAATGTTATCATCAATAGATGTGTCCTACATATCTAGCACAACTGTTGGTTTTGATTCAAATGATGAGTTTCCTTCGTTATTCATGGTCTTTGTAGGTTTTTTTGCTGTTGCAAAGTCTGTTATTAGCGGCTGATTTCTTAAGTTGCTTATATAATTCTTGATACTCTGCTACTCAAAACAAGATTACGTTGAAATTTTAAATCACGCTCTATGTTAGAATCCTGAGTTAGAAAATGTTGTGTGTAGCAACCTTCAAACCTTTGCGAACTAAATCAGCTGTTAAAAGTTGAACTTAACCTTAGAATTCGTCATTATCGACTTCCTTATTATTATAAACTGTCATAAATTCGATTAAATTGTCCTCATCCAAAGGACTCGAATTCCCAAATTTTTTGGGAATTCGTGCAAGAACAAAAAATTTGTGTAAAAAGAAATTCGATAAATTCATATATCGTGCTACTTCAAAATCGTGTAAAAAAGACAGTGTAAAAAAAGAGTCGGGTAGTTATGTTATTTTATGTTGTTGCTAATGTTACCTGTCTTGTGATCAATACATAAACGTAAGAGAAAGGCGATACACTGACCAA
Organism: Trichonephila clavipes; assembly: GCA_019973935.1. Lineage (NCBI taxonomy): Eukaryota > Metazoa > Arthropoda > Arachnida > Araneae > Nephilidae > Trichonephila > Trichonephila clavipes. The sequence continues at coordinate 378,002 of BMAU01018694.1, read as the reverse complement.
CTAAGAGATCTTCGGAACTGTAAGATTCTTGAAGACTTAAAATTTAGTTAACATGTTTATTTTGTTGAGGAATCAGCCGAGAACAGCAAAAAACGATTCCCCAAATGGGTTTCGAGTGCTTTATAGATATAAACTACCGTATTCTAACTACTAGACTTACAGACTTCAGATTGTTCAAAAATGTTTATTTCTTTGTGTAATGAACTACTAAGAATGAGTCTCAACGAAATCTACCTTCAAAGGGTTGCATGAATGAATGAATGAATGAATGAATGAATGTGGGGTTTAGTGGCGCAAGGGCCAACTTTGGCCAAGCTGCGCCAAACACTTGTTAAAAGAATGTCATATTTTTTAAAAATATATATGTATAAAAATATATGTACACATGTATATGCATGCATGCATATAATATATTAAAAATATAAAGAAACACACATATCAAATCATATGTAAAAATCCAATTTTTAAAACGAAGGCAAATAGATTTTGGTGGGGGGATTCCCCACCAAGTCAGATAAGGTTAAAACAGATGTATGAAAGAAGGTGATGCGATGACGGTTAAAAACAGGACAATCTATTAAAATATGACAAACTGAATATGGGACTTTGCACGAGGGACATTCTGGGGCATTTTCACCCAACAGAAGGTGCCTGTGCGTGAAACGAGTGTGACCAATGCGAAGTCGAGTCAAGCGGACATCATGTCTTCGCACTGGTAGTGCTGCCCAATGAGAAGTGGAAGGATGAATGCTATGCAGTTTGTTGAGGACCTGTTGATCCCAAGTCTCTTGCCATACACGATGGATATAGTTCTGTGCAGAAGTTTTTAAATCCTGGTAACAGACAGGCCGCTGCATGTGATCAGACATGGATCGTGCAGCGGTATCAGCCTGTTCATTACCAAGTATACCCACGTGTCCAGGTACCCAGGAAAAATTTATATCAAAACCCTTCATTTCTAGTTTTTGCAGAAGAAGAAGTATTTCTATCACAGTGGGGTGCCTATGTTCTGTTGAAAAGTGTAAGGACTCTAGAGCACTCATGCTGTCAGTGTACACACAAAAATGACGGTGGTTGGAAACTATTATATGTTGAAGTGCGACAAGAATGGCTGTTAATTCTGCGCTAAAGACAGACATGGAATTATGTAAGCTAAAACTTAAAATAGTATTATTAAAAACAACACCAAACCCAACATGTCCTGCAGTCTTTGACCCGTCCGTGTAGACGGGTATGTACTTAGAATACTTACTGCGATGAAAAGAAAAGAGTTGCTGATAAATAACAGCAGCAGTGCCTGCTTTGTCATAGCCCGAAAAGGGGTTGTGATAGTTAAAAATTTGGATGTCCCAGGGTGGAAAAGGAAGAATATTATTTTCCTGGATATTTATGTTATTTAAATGAGCGTCGTTTAGAACAGTCTTTGCTCTTTCTGAAAAAGGTTTGATGTGAAATGAACGCGCCTCATAAAGTCGGTTGAGACCAATGGCAAGAGTAAAGGGTTTTAATGGATGAGAAGGAACAGACATGGTACGAATAAAATAATTTGCACTTAATTGCCTCCGCCTTAGTTCTAAAGGTAGTTGATGGCATACCACATACAAGCTGGTAACAGGCGAAGTTCTGAAGGCACCAGAGAGAGAGAGAGAGCAGATTCTCAGAGCAGAATGATGTATTGTGTCCAGTCGTTTTAATACAGATGTACGAGCAGAACCGTACACTACACAACCATAGTCCAAACGTGAAAGTATTAGTGCTTGGTACACTCGGAGTAACGAGACTCTATCCGCTCCCCATAAAGTGTTGGATAGTACTTTTAAGATGTTGAGGGATCGTTCACACTTCTTCCGCAAGGAAAGGACATGCGGAAGGAAAGTCAATTTGCAGTCAAAGATTACTCCGAGGAAGCGCACCGCACTGACGACAGGTATTTGAATATGTCCTATATGAATAGAAGGATCTGGGTGTAGATTACGCTTTCTGCAAAAATGGACACAGCTGCTCTTGGATGGAGATATCGTGTGTCCATTCTGATCGCACCACTGAACTAATCGACTGACAGTTGTTTGCAGCTGTCGCTCAATTAGCCGCATCTCTGATTCTTGACAAGAGACTTGCAGATCGTCAACATAAAGCATTCCTCGCACTGAAGGCGGAAGTTGATGAAGTATGTTACTCATATGAATATTAAAAAGGGTAACGCTCAAAACGCTACCCTGAGGAACACCTTGATCTTGAATGAATTTATGAGAAGAGGAGTGACCAATGCGTACATTATTCAAAGGGTTGCAGAGGCATATATATATATAACTTGCGGCCAAAAAGTTCGGTGAATGAGCTTGTAGAGGTCGCTGCTGTACTAGTAGAATATCAACGCGCCACGCGTGGTGAAAGTCAATATCTATTTGAACATGTTTGTAATTGGCGAAGTTCTAAGTGCGTTTATATATTCCCTTTTAGTTTAACGCCGAGCGCGAAAGGTTTATTGTGGATTGTCGCGGTGTACAAAATGAGTCAGAGAATAAACTTGTTGTTTTGTTTCAAACTTGGGAAATCGGCAAAAGAAACTCACGAAATGCTCAAAGAAGTTTATAAAGCTCTCTTCACGAAAGGACTCTTCTTCACGATAATACTCGGTCATATGCCGCCTTGGTTGTACGGCAGTTCCTGGCCTTATTCACCTTGTTTTGCACCTGTAGACTTCTTCCTCTTCCCCATATTTAAGTCAACCCTGAAAGGAAAGAGATTTACGGACATCACCGATATTCAAAGCAACGTGACGGCCGAGCTGAAAACATACCTAAAGAACTGTTTTACAGGAATTTACAGTACTTATATACTCGTTCCCAACAGCGCATTACCATCCATGGAGATTATTTTGAAGGACAGTAAATTGTATTTGATGCTGTACAATACTGTATTTGAAATAAAAATTCATTCACCGAACTTTCTGGCCACAGGTTGTATATATATATAATAGAAAGTTCCTAATTGAGGACTATTAGACCTACAGAAAGGGTAATGTGGTAAAGGGTAATATGGTAAATATGTTTTTTTTGTTGAGTAGAGATTCACTAAGAACGGGTGGTTTTGCGGGAAGAGGTGGCTAAGAAGGTCAAATAGCCTTCACCTCTTGTGTATTTAATTACAACCGAAAGCTTGATGCTAGGACTCAGATAATAATAACTGAAAAAGAATTCATAGTCTTACAATGCCATGAAATGCCTAACGAAGTGGGCTGTTGATGGCTAGTCTGAACACTCACTCATTGGACGCTTTCTTCTGGAGTGCTGCATGCTAAATCATTCCGGAAGACCGCCTGGTATGTTAGGATATCATTTTACATTTCTATTGGATATCATCTTATTTCAAATTGTGTGACTTTGAACACAGGGCGCTACATCGAGAAAATTGTGGAACCTGAACTTCCCTTCTTCTATTGTTTCCCCAAGCTGTATTTCAACAAGACAATGCTCGTCTCCATGTTATGTGGGATGTATATGCCTTCTAAAATGCAGGTCATTTTCCTTTTTTCAACGTATTCCATGTGAGTGGCGATTTCTTGATAGGATGGTCTATCCCAGGGGTGGTGAAACTTTATGGATCAACGTGCCATTTTTACCAAAGATGTGTCGAATGACGTATAGACGTCCCGTCAAATTATTTTGACTTGAGATTATTGGAAAAAAATAAAACTAGATACGAATAACACAAAACTATTTACTAGGAAAAGTACTTTTTGCGCTGTATAGTTATAAATGTTTTAGTTATTCGTGTAATTGAAATTAAGACCTACTTTTCCTACCAGAAAAGTAACTTTTTCGGAAATTGAAGGGACAAGACGCAGAGGACGACCACCTACGTGATGGTTAGACGATGTTGAAAAGGGCCTCAAACTAATGGGAATCAACCGATGGAAGGCTGTTGTGACGTCAACTGGAGGAGGATCAGTGAGTCAGTCTTGGTCTGTAAAAGACTGTTGAGCTTATGAAGAAGATGAATCTTTACATTAAACGTGTGAGCATTTCTAGTTTTAGAGTCTTTTAAAAATTATGCTGCATTTTCTTGTTTCTCTAATAGAGGCCATGTCCAAACTAGGAATATATTAAAAGCATTTTCATTCTAAAAATTAAAAGATTTATTTCTTACGTTTTATGTTGATATGTTGTAGTTTTTTTTTCTAAAAGGAAATTAAGATTTAATAGAAATAGAAAGAGAAAGAGGTAGAGCGAGTGTGCCCGAAAAGAAGGGGATTACACTTTTTTTTCCTTTTTTCAAATATTAATTACTTAAAAACAAGTAAAGATGTTCACTTAAGGTTTTTTTTGTTCCGTAAAGAAAATATCAACGTTTGTTAACAATGCATTATTGCAGGATTTCAATGCATACACCATTAGTTGCGCGCAACACATCGAGTCTACACCAAATTTCTAGCTACGTTCTATAGAGCACTGCAGAATGAACAATCTGAATTGGCTACCGTAATTCGACTTTTCCATTTCATTAGTGCTACTAATTGAAGTTTGGTAAACAAGGATTTTCACGCATCCGTTCAAGACGAAGTCCAAAGGTGTTATGTCTAGAGATCTAGGTTGCTACGGTATTGGACATCCTCTCTCCATCCAACACCCGGAAACTTTATCTCATTTCCAAACCCTAATGGGGGGGAATCCATTTACGCAAGGCCGCGGTCGCCTAGGGGTCAAGGTCACGGACTCCTAGCTGGCGTGTCATGAGTTTGAGCCCAGTACCGCTGAAGACCCGTCATGTAGAAGAGCTGATGCACGTTAAATTTGTCGGAGCTCAAACTTCCTTCCGTTGCGGTAGTGTGGAAGTTACAAGAGGGAGGTGTCAGCGCAGGTGTAATCCTCATCACTTGACCATGATTCAAAATTACGATTTGCGTCTCCAAAAGCCCTCGTATTGCTGAAAGTGTGATGTTAATATTCTGTTACTCGCTCCATTTACAATACACATTTGTTGCAGATTTAAATCCGATAAACCATGCTAGGACTTGCGTTTGTTCTTGCGGTGAAGCCATCTTGAAACAAGAATGTTCAAAAACGGGTACGATGCGCTATCAAGGTTGTATTTCATTAAATAGAAACTGTAATAGTTTCTTTATGGAACATAAGAAACCGTAAGGGAAAATATCTGTTTATTTATAATTCATTTCTGAAAGTGTAATCATACTTTTTGACACCCTAAAATGTCAACACCGCTATATAAGTAACTAATTAGAAATTAGTTTTTTTGTTATTTTTCAAAATTTCTGATTACAAAATGCAATGAATAACTATTAAATATAGAAAATATTAATCAACTCTTTTCAAATTCCATTATGTTAAAAGCACAATAATAGCAATTAGTTACATCAAAACTATTTTGATGATAAACTTCGCATGCCCCATTTATTTTATTTAAAATATGAACGCTCATAATACCTGTTTTGGATGAATACTCTGCTTTAAAGGCTGTAGGCAATAAATAGTGCTTTTCAACTAGGAAACCGTTGCTTGACAGGGCGTCAGTCAAGACTTCGTGGGCATGAAATTCTTTATAAGCAAGCTCCGGATTCTTCCAAATATCCTGACTCACCGAATTCAAAAACTCCTTTTCTCTATCTATGATAGAACACACGAGTTGGAAATCAGCCTCAGACATGTCGGAGATGAATTTCCTCTTTGATCTTTCTTTCGTAATGTCTGGAAAGTGAACAATTCTAAGCATCTGTGTTGACTTTGAACAAGGTGCATATGTTTTTTCACCTACCATTGATAAAAACGACAGCGTTTTCACAGCTTATAAACTGTTATCGTACATTACAGGGTTTACTTCAGTGATAAAGTGTCATTGTTCTTTTGTTATTAAATAACTGTCAGAGCCACAGAAAAATGGAGAAAAAATTACAAATAAGTTGATGAAAGTGATTTATAGCTAAAAACTGTTAACCTTTAAGATATATGAAAGTTACTTATATAATCAATCATGTATTTTGTACCTATCAAAATGGATGAATCTGTATTAAAATAGAAAAGTACACAAAAAAGCTTTTGAACAAAGTTATTCGATATTTTTTATAAAAAGTAGTATATATATATATACATAAAATAAGCAAAAATGAACCCAATTGTTTTTTAATCAAGTTTAACATTGATTTTAAAGTCTTGTTATATATATATATAAATTATATATTATAAAAGTACCTTATTACAGTATATATATATATATATATATATATATATATATAATCCAATATAAAAAATTCAATATATTTACACATATATATAAATTTATACATATATATACATATACACAAATATATAAATGAAAATATAAAAATAAACAGATAGTTATATACCTAAGATAACTAAAATTAGGAAGAAGGCACAGTAGTATAATGACAAACTCCTGGCCTTAGGAACCAGGATTGCAGGTTTAAACACGTTTTGCGGCCAACCAACCTTCACCTGTAATTTGTCATACTATGTACCAAGAGGAAAGGAAAGAATTATATATAAGGAATTTAGATATTAAAAAATCATTTAACTAAATAACATATGAACAAAAACATAACCTACTTTTATTCGGAGTGTAAACGATGGTCGAGAGTGCATCAACAAGTAATGTGTTCCCGCCAAATACGAAAGAGTGAGAGTAGAACCGCATAAAATTAATTGCGATACGATATTAAAAATTTATATATATATATATATATATATATATATATATATATATATATATATATATATATATATATACTTTTAAAAAAATCATAAAAATAATATTCATATAAAAATTAGTGTAAAATATAAAAGAAACGCAAAAAAAAATAATATTATTAAAAATTTAATAAGCATGTGGCGCCATCTATTTAATAATTGTAGAATAAATTTGATATTGTAAAAATTTAAAAAATCATTACAAAACATAATAACAGTAAATAATTACAGTTATACAAATTGTATCATTAAAAACCATTATAAATATAAATACAAAGAAAGTTAGCAGGATATCCATGTTCAATACAGTGATTAAAAGTTTTTTTAAGATTTTAAAAAATATTAGCTTTATCGCTAACTAATACATTATTGCGATAAATATAGTTAAAAATAATATATCTCTATATAGATATTGATAAATTTGAATTCCAGTAAGGCACTTTGATGATATTAAAATTAAAGGCATCTCTTTTATCATAAATATTACTATGTAGTTTCAAATCCTTAATATACAGTGTTACATCTAGGTAATTCGTTTTGATTGGATTATTATTAATTTTAACTAAGTTTAAGTAAGTCGGATAAATTAATAATGGGATTTAAATCAGATCAGTAATAAAAGTTTTATATATATATATAACTTCTATTACTGATCTGAAACAATCAGATACTCTTTTTATATTGGTTGCTTAAATAAGACATTTTTTACAGTTTTGAAAATGTATTGCCACCCATCAAATAAAAAAAACCCCCTTTTTTAGTTTAAAAAGTGTTCGTTATATAAATATAATGTTTGGTATTATATACCATTACAATCCGTTACCCGCCCCTTCGATAGATTTTTAATGATGTTATATGACTATATAATGTTTATACGTTATTGATATTTAAGTTCTAGCATTAAGCGTTCAATTAGCCCCCCTCAGAAAAAACATTATTCTAGCCCTCACTTCTTGATTTAGAAAAGGACAATACTTAATTTTCTAAAACGGAAATACATTTATCTTTTATGCTTCCCTCGGAGTCAATTTCCTAAAAACCGCTTTTCTCAGCCGAACTCTACTTAACAAAAGGAACATTTTTGTTAAATTTCAAAAATCAAGGTCTAATGGTTCACAAACGGAATCTTTAAACCTATACATCCTCGCAATACCCCCTTGATAGTTGATTACGATAAAATATGTTCTTAGCGAATGTGCACAACAAAAGAAACATTCTTATCAAATGCCATGTCAGTAGGTTTAATAGCTTCGCATATCTCGTGATGAGTGACTGAGTGAGAGTTGCCCCACTCATATATACACTGCTGGACAATTGCTAAGGACGGATAACACTATCATCCATAGCAACCACAAAATGAAAGGAAGCAAAATGTGGAAAATTAGAATAAGTGCGGGATATTAGTAAGAAGAAGTATGAGTATGCAAATTTTTTTTCCACTTCTGTTCATCACGTGATAGCGTTCATAAGAGCTTTAAAGGTTTTGACGCGTGTGGACAGTTGTTGTTTCAAGTCAAAGTTTTACAGGAAAGATTTAATAGACGAACTTAAAATTTTTGGCATGTCTTCCCGACATCACATACATGATTTTATGCGTGGCCGAATTATTTGAAAGATCGAAGAAAGGCGAAAAATAACAGATGTTGCCAGGGAGTTCGACATCGCTCACAGCGTTGTTTCACGGCTGTGGAAGTCATTTAAAACTACTGGAATATGTAGTAGACGGCACGGGGGAGGTCGTGTTAGAAGTATGATGCCTGCAGAAGACAGATATATCGTCCTATCAGCAAAAAGGAACAGGCGCACCACAGCTCAGCAGGTGGCAAATCATTTTTTTGCTGCCTCAGGAAAGTAGATATCTCGAAAAACTGTTGCCAGACGTTTCAGGGGAGGAGGACTATACGCACGCAGACCTGTTGTGTGTGTCCCATTGACCAGACAGCACCGTACTGCCCGTTTGCAATGGTGTCGTGAGCATCACAAATGGACTGAACATGACTGGGCATGCGTACTATTCTCAGATGAGAATAGGTTCAGTCTGTCATCGAATTGTAGACGCCAACTGTCCTGGCGCGAGAGTGGTACTGCTTATCGTCCAGAAAATATCCAGGAAAAGGACCGATATCCGACATGCAGTATCATGGTGTGGGCCGGCATCATGATCAATGGCCGCACGCGCCTACATGTGGTTGCGAATGGGACTATGACGGGCCAACGATACATTGATAAAGTTCTACTTCATGTTCGTCTTTTCCGTGGTGCTGTCGGTGATAAATTTGTTTTTATGGACGACAACGCAACATGTCATCGAACACTCGCTGTTCAGGTTGTCTAGACAGCGAGAGTATTCCACGTCTCGTATGGCCAGCGCGTTCTCCAGATCTAAACCCCATTGAAAATGTGTGGGATGCTTTGAGGAGGCAAGTTGCTGGTCGAAACTATCCTCCGACAAACAAGAACACCCTCATCCGTGCATTCACAGAGGAATGGGATAAATTGCCTCAACAGCTGCTGGATAATGTTGTGCAAAGTATGGTACGACGTGTGGAATGTTGCATCACACTACACGGTGGACATATCCCGTACTGATACCTTTCTTTAAGGTGCCTGCTGACTTTTAGATGCATTGTTTCATTTCTCCGTAAGCAGATCAAATGAACATTTTTTTTCTTTCAGATGTTTCACAGCTTTTGTACTTTCCAGAACAATAAATATTCTTTATTCTAATGTCTGAACAGTGTGGCAACTATATTTTATCCTACTAGGCCTCATGTCTCGCTTAATGTTATGCTACATAGCAATTTGTGATCCGTCCTTAGCAATTGTCCAGCAGTGTATATATATATATATATATATATTGTTACGTAGATCCGGGTTCTAGGATTTCATGCAAAACAATCACAAAGAAAATAAACAGTTCTTCAAGAGCGATGCAAATTTATTATCAAAAATTCAATCCTTTAAATATAGGATTCAGCAGCTATATTCACAGAGTAAATTCCCGAAGGTTTTCACACCTTCAACAGCAATCAAACACAATCACGAGTGTTTAAAAATACACGTAAGTAAAAGATTACTCACAAGCACAACCGAGCTAATCGCTAGTCAAAACAATGTTCACAACTCGCTGCTTAAAATCAGACTGACTGGTCACGGCTGGCACTCCTATTTATAGGCACGGAAGAAATTTCCAGAAATATAACCGTTCGTGATATCGAGCGTGTCGTTAATGGAGAGATCCACTACTTTCTAGAAGAATCCAGAGGTTTCCGAACTCGCCAACATGGTCACCAAAGTCGCCCAAATTGTCCACGAACTTGGTCGCCAAAAATGATGCCAACTTGGCTCTACCGCCAAGATTTCGCCAAGTTCTCATTGAATCGCCATTGTAATGTAAGGGGCGGTATTGCTTGAGAATAGTACAATTTTTTTTAACATGAAATAAATATAGCATAGAGTAATATAAATTCATTAAACACCCAAATACAAATTATTTATACTATTTACACAAAATTTTCATAACACTGCCCTCTTCTCAAAGACTGCACGTCCCGGGCAGTACAATCTTTGAGTTAGAGGTATCTATTTACAGACAAATTACTCACTTAATAATCACATATAAAGTAACAAATATACTCAACAGCATATACAATGCGAATAAATTCAAAATACATAAGTTACAATACTAAAATAAAACTAAGGAATTAGAAAAGAGAAATAATTTACATTATTTACAAAATAATTAATGACTATGGTCTAAACTTAAGGATCTTATTCATCTTGTTCAAGATAAGGGGCTAGCCTATTATAATGTATTACCTTCGGTTGTGACTGTGGTAATTTCTGTATCCGCACCACAACGTCATTCAGTCTTTTTAGGTCTGTAAGGACCTTCCCAGTTGGTCTGCAGCTTTGGAGAGAGTCTTTTGCGACGTTTCGGATTCCATAACCCTACTTGGTCGCCTTCGTGGAAGTCGTGCCCGGTTGCTCTTGCGTCGTATCGGGTCTTCATCTTCTCGGAAGCCATGCCGATTCTTTCCCTAGCCAGATGATGCATTTCCTCCATCCGTGCCTGGAGTTTTTCGATGTACCCTTCAGGCGCCAAGGTTGCATCTGGTGGCCGACTGAACTGAATATCTGCAAGCAGACGAAGATCCTGTCCGAAGAGCATCTAGGATGGGGAATAGGCAGTGGTCTCGTGAACAGCACTTCTCTAGGCAAGCAGGAAAAAGGGCAATTTCTTGTCCCAGTCATGTTGATTACTGGGTACCAGGAGAGAGAAGCTTTTCAGAATGGTCCGATTGAATCTCTCTACCATGCCATCAGATTGAGGATGTAAAGTTGTTCTCCTGGTATTGTTGATGGCGAGTATTTCACGCAGTCTCTTGCAAACTGCAGAATCGAAGTTTCTCCCTTGATCGGAGTACGGTTGTAGAGGGACCCCGAATGATGAGATCTAGTGTTGAACTAGAACCTCTGCAACAGTCGAGGCCTCTTGGTCAGGAATAGGTTAGGCTTCAGGTCACTTAGTGAAGTTGTCCATGACAACCAGGATGTTGTTGTTGCCGTCTGACGATCTCAGAAAGGGACCTAGGATGTCAAAAGCTATTCGTTCGAAAGGCGCTCCTTCATTATGCAGCTGCAGTCTTCCTCTAGCGTGTTTTCTGGGATTTTTGTGTGCAGCACAGGGATCACATGTGAGACAACACTTTTCCACATCACTCCGCACATTGTTCTAGTAGAAGCGCTCACGAACTTTTTGTAATGTCTTCATAACACCAAAAGGATCTCCAGTTGGACTTCCAGGGAGTTTCTAAAGGACCGTTGAAACTCTTTTGTCTTTGGAAGTATTAATTGCCACCTGAATGTTTTTCCGTCATTAGACTCCCATTTTCGATATAAAAAACCATTTCTTAGATGGAGAGAGTTTCAAAGAGCCCAGTAACTCTTCGTTGTAGGATGAAAAGGGTCGATGTCTTGCCAGCAGGGCTTTTCGTCAGACGACTCTTTAAATTTTATGATTGTTTTTATTTCAGGATCAGCCAGTTGATCTTCTCGGACACTCTCATCACTCCACATGTCCAATGCAAATGTTGATGATGTTGTAACTTGGTGGACTATTGGATCTATTACGCCAAATTTCTTTTCAACTCTTCTGCAGTATTTACTGTTCTCCGGGAAAGGTCTTCTCGAAAGGAACGTCTCCATTCTCCTCTGCTGATCCTTTTCGGTTTCTACACACCTCCTTAGATTCGACTACATTTGCACGGTGCGGATTTTCCTTGTTTATTTGAGGCAGTCATTTCTTATATACCCTGCTCCACTACATCCCCAGTACTCGGTGCTGCGATCTTTCTTATTGTTTCAGGGTAAGTTACTTCTGAGATGTCCTGGTTCACCACACCCCGAACACGTGATGCTACCTCTCCTCGAGTTCTGAAGTTGAGCCATTAAGCCTTGAATTTCTTCTTTCAATTTCTTCATCTCCTCATCCATGGAGATTCACAATAGGCATCCGCAGTCACTCTAGCTCCGCGGATGGAATGGCGGTCTCTGCAACTGGCTTCATTGGCGGCCTCCAATTTCAGGGCATGTAACAGGGCCGATTTTAGATCTTCGACATCTTCCATTCTTACAGCCTTCTGAATTTCCCCATCCTTCAGGGCGTCCATGAAATGCTGCAAAGATATTACTTCTCGCACAGTAGCTGGGTGGTCGGAGAAAGCCAAGTAGGCGAGCCTTTCTACTTCGGATGCATACTCATGCAAGCTTCCTCCGGTTTTCTGTAGTCTTGTTTTCATCTGCAAGCGTGCGTAGTACTTGGATTATTTCTGGCCGAACCGAAGGTCCAGAGCCTTATACAGGACCGAAGATCCAGAGCATTATACAGAACCGAAGATCCAGAGCATTATAGAGGGATTTCAAGTTTAGACGCTCTGTGAATGGTTATTTCATCGCCCTTCCATACCACAGATCCGAGGCTCAAACCCCGGGCTGGGAAAGGTTTACTTAGCCTTACATCCCTTCAGTGGGTGGATAAATTAGTATCAAGTTGCTTGGGAACTTAATACTTGGGGTTTCACGTCAGACGGACCACCTGACCGGAACATCTGCTCATGAACCTCGGGGCCCAAGGTCACGTATACTGAGTTGGGCACAGTAGGCCTTGGCCCTCATGGCTGTTGCGCCACTGGGTTAAGTTTATTCATGAAATTTGAAATAGTCTAAAATTTTAAATTTATTCTATATTTTTAAACTATCGGTTTTTGAATTATTGATTTTAAAACGCTTAAGAAAGATATTGTAATGTATAAGCCTGATGCTAATCTGCAAACAAGTTAAAATTTTAAGCTGTTAAATAGTATTTCTGCAGTATTTCAGTATTCCTCTAAGGGATGCTGCTAGCTGACTTGCTTTCACCCCTTAATTCTATCTGTTGGCTTCACAAGTTATGCAAAATTGTATACTTCCCATTTCATTTTTCCTCATAGGTCGACAGTTTCACTGACACTGTTGAGGCAGTCACAGGCACCGGAGGGGTAGACACAGGTACTGGAGGGGAAGGCAAAATCTTGCTTTCGTTCTTATTTCCAGAAACTAGAAGTTTCTTCTCAAGATCTTCCATGTGCTGTGATATAATGCTAAAATTTTCAGCAATTCCTTCAATTCTTTCCTTAATTTGTTCTTAAATCTTTTCAATTTCCTTTCCCACTTTCTCTTCAACTACTGCGATCTCTTCTTTCATTTTTCCAGCTATTCTGCCTTCCACATTGTTTATTTTCTCTTCCAGAGAATTCTTCTTTGACATTTCTGTATATTTCCTAGACCTTTCTGCATTTCTTGTTTAGTCTTTTCTTGACCTTTCTCTATTCTCTCCTTTAACTCATTATTAGTATCCTCCGGACGTTTCTGCATATCTTCTAGTCCTTTCTGCATTTCTACCTGGCCTTTCTGCATTTCTTGCCTAGTCTCTTCTTGGCCTTTCTCCATTTCTTTCTTCAACTCATTTTTAGCCTCTTGGCTGTTTTACAAAGCATTGATGGCTTCTAACCGCGCCTTCAGTTGCTCATCCATCGCTCTTGTTTTTGGCATAAAATACCACTTCTGACACCAATCTGTTACGTAGATCTGGGTTCTAAGATTTCATGCAAAACAATCACAAAGAAAATAAACAGTTCTTCAAGAGTGATGCGAAATTTTAATCAAAAATCCAATCCTTTAAATACAGGATTCAGCAGAAATATCCACAGAGGTTAATCCCCCGAAGGTTTTCACACCTTCAGAAGCAATCAAACACAACCACTAGTGTTTAAAAATACACGTAAGTAAAAGATTATTCACAAGCACAGCCGAGATAATTGCTAGTCAAAACAATGTTCACTACTCGCTGCTTAAAATCAGACTGACTGGTCGCGGCTGGCACTCCTATTTATTGGCGCGGAAGAAACTTCCAGGAATATAACCCCTCGTGTCATCGAGCGTGACGTTAATGGAGAGATCCACTACTTTCTAGAAGAATTCAGAGGGTTCCGAACTCGCCAACATGGTCACCAAAGTCGCCAAATTGTCCACCAACTTGGTCGCCAAAAATGATACCAACTTGGCTCTACCACCAAGATTTCGCCAAGTTCTCATTGAATCACCATTATAACGTAAGGGGTGGCATTGCTTGTGAATAGTACAATTTTAACATGAAATACATATAACATAGAGTAATATAAATGCAATAAACACCCAAATACAAATTGTTTACACTATTTACACAAAATTCGTAACAATATATATACTCCCAGATAGATTAAATACATGACTTTTTTTCTTGAAATTTCTTTTAATAATAGTTTTAACTTAATTTTTTTTATATAGTTGCTATAGGCGAGTACACGCATTTCTGATAGCCAAGTGTGATCGGCTGACCAGGAATCTCGTGAAAAAGAAGTTGATTACAAAACGGGTATATTACGTATTTTGAGAAGGGATACTCCTTCATACGTCCTCAAAATTTACCATCAAATTTGTTGATATATTCGGAATTTTTAGAAATAACTTATGTGCTTGATTTATGTTCGTTGTTCTGAGAAAATTAAATAACTATTAAATCAACGTAGTCTGTCTTTGTTGCCAGTTGTGTGTGGTTGACTCTTTCCCTTCTCAGTTACTTATTATTAGATGTAATTCTTGAATAATAATACAAAAAAAAAAAAGCAATTTTGAAATATTTGTCTTTGAATGCTTAGAGCAAAGGTGTCAAACTAAAATGCTAACTTGGGTCAAATAAACAAGGTTTAACTCTAGGAGGGCCGCAAAAAAGTCAATGTTAATAGAAACATAGGTTTATTTCGAATAATACATTGTAATAACCATACATAAGAGAAGAAAAACAAGCACAATTCAAAAATCCATGAGCGAATTCTACCAATCTTATTTTTATTTACGTTGGTTTGTTATTTTATTTTTATATTATCGTGGGTCGATATATTAGAAGGGAAACAAAAATGTTCGTCTGAGGCCACATGTGGCCCTCGGGCCGTGATTTTGCACCCCAGAGAGTTTAAATCTGTGATAAAATTTATGAAACTTGTGTCTAGTAAGGCAATATGTTTATCAATTGTGTGTATTACATATTTTATTTTATGCATTTTAAGCATTTTATTAAGATATTTTAAAAATTTTATATTTTCTAAGCTACTTATTTTAACTCAAATCTAATATAATGTTATTATCAGTATATATATATATTTATTTTGAGATTGAAATTTATATAATAGAAAATTATGGGTATAATTATTGAAAATTATCCATTATGGAACATTTATATTGAGAATTATTTCCTATTAAATTTTATAGCTAGTTTTCAGCCTTGCAGTGAATTGTTGCTTGTAGTATTATAGTATTATTATATTGGCTAACATCAAAAAAAATATTTAGCATAGTAGACAAAAAGAGCATTCGATGCAAAATAAATGTACAGGGTGTCCGGGCTTATAGTATCCAAAAGTATAATGGCTTATTTTTACGGAACTACCCATTAGAATGTAACAAACTGTTCATCCATGAAATGAAAAACTCTCCATGATTTTTTGGGTCTAGTTCGATCAGCCGCGCGTGTAGGCCTTATTCGGCAATCGCAGTCGATAAACATTTTACACTGACTTCATTAGAAAAGATGTGGATGGCACAGTAAAAGGTGCTGTGCATACTTTGGTTAACGGAATTTAAATCAGTCACGCGTGTATACACAGTATTTTTGTTTGTTTACTATTAAAAAATTAATAATTTTTTTAAAAGTAATCTTTTGTTTTCGACTTTTCAATATGCTCGCCCCCCCCTCGTAAAGTTATCATGTCCCCCTAGAGCATGCACCCCACAGTTTGAGAAACGCTGCCTGAACGGTGTTGCCTGTACACCGTACCAAAGCTTTCTTTCTTCAAGACGGCCTTGACCGTACGGTCTGCCGAAAGTTGGCTACAACCGATTTGCCCATACGGCGTACGGGCACTGATATTTTCATCTTTCTATCATTGATTTGCACATTTTTATATTATTAGTGCTAGCGTTTTTAAGATATGCAATTTGCCCATGGTACTGAAATACTTCTCATCCGGGATTTTCTTTGTAGTGCAGGTAGTAATTTTTAATTGAAGACAGGAATTTAGATTCTTGAAAATATTTGATAAAGAACAAGGATTGTCAAGGCAATATGCAATTTATTGCTTGAGAAGAAATGAAAATAGAAATATAATCTAAAAAAGTCTATATTATCTCTGACCCCATTGGAACGTAAGACAATATTACACCATGCTTCAAACCGCGTATATATATATATATATATATATATATATGCCCACACAAAAAATCCTCAATCGTTTGAAAAAAATGTATGAACGTGTAATTTTTTCAAGTATGGGTGAAATTCTTTTAAGTGATATGAAACGTTCTTCGTGGCATGTAAAGTGTACTTATAAAAAGCACACACTTAGGGGTTTTTTTCGTGTTCTACAATTATAAAATAAGAAATAGTGAGAAAACTTTAAAAGTGATAATTTAAAGCAAAAAATTCTTCTATTTTAGCATTCTGTAAAGTATTATGCTTAGTTTTTGGCAATAAAAAAGTGCCTTTTTTTTGGAACATTTGGGGCAAAAAAACTGACCGCTTAAAGGGTTAAAAACATTCTTATAGCATTAACATCTTAACTTAAAAAAAGGATTTAATTTATAAAGATATATATATCTATATCTATCTATCTATCTATATATATATATATTACGCTCCCGTAACCCCTCTTTGGAGTCAATTTCCATTAATTTCATTTTTAACAGATCTCTACTTAACAAAAGGATGCTTACCAAATCAAAGTCTGTTGATCTAATGGATCAAAAACGAGTATTTTTTTATATATGTAACCCTGAGACCCAATCTTTGGAATCGCCTTCCGTAAATCCCGGTTTAATACGATCTCCAATAAACAAAAGAAACATACTTACCAAATTTCAAGTGTTTGTAGGTGTAATAATTTAAATTAAGAATTGTTTTTATCTATGATCCCTCATAATCTCCTTGGGATGAGTGAGTGAGTGAATATCAACGTCACTCCATTCAGCTACACGAGGGCCTTTGGCAATGGACCTTGTATTTTGAACCATGGTCAAGGGAAAAGGACGATATCTGAGCTACCACCCCCTTTTCTAACTTCCACACTACACCAACGAGAGGACGTTTGAGCCTCGACAGATTTAACGCGTGCATCGGCTCTTCAGCGGCACTAGGCTCGAAGTCATGACTCGGCGACTATGAGCCCGTGACCTTAACTACTAGGCTATCGGAGAGAGAGAGAGAGCCACATAATCTCCTTGGGAAGCGATTTCTGTAAAACCCGTTTTTTGTGGGTCCCTACTTAACAAAAGAAACGGGCGTGCTAAGTTTCAAGTCTATAAGTCTAATAGTTTGGGAGATCAAGGGATGAGTGAGTCTCTTTTCTCCTTTTTGTGTATATATATATATATATATAGAGAGAGAGAGAGAGAGAGATTATATATATAAAATTACGCATTCCACATCCAGTTTTAAGTTTCATTTTTTTACAGCTTAGTAATTCAAGAATGTTTTTTTTCTTTTTGTATTTATAATTATATCCATACTGCTATTGACCCATATTTGTTACTAACTTTTTGAATTCTTGCCCCATATTTGTTAAAAATCATAATTACTCTAACTTTTAAATATAAAAGAGAAAAAACAACATAGGTTTAGCTTAACAACAAAAAAATATTTACAAAATCACTAAAAATTAATATAAAGTAGCAGGGTGGATGATGAAATAATTTAGGAAATACTTCGTTGAATTAAGTACATATATATATAAAATTATGATATATTTTCCTCTAAGAATATCTCACTGGCTGCTGGACGAGAGGCGAAGCTAAAAATGCCGCAACCCATTGAAATTGTTTATACATTGAGAATTCAGTTAAGTAAAGACTTGCAGTTTAAACCCAGCCTAATCTTCAACTCTGATAACGTTAGAAACGGGAAAATGTCTGTGAAATTAAAATTTCTAAAATGACATATTTTGAGCGTGTATTCTGAATCTTATCGGAAAGGCAACTTTCAGCTGTCTGTGAATTTAATTTCATGTAAACTTTAAATATAATTGAATATTATTATTTTTTTTGTAAAAAAAAGCAAAGTAATTCTAATTTACACGATATCGAAACTGATTATCGTTTTTTATTCTAAATATATCATGGACAAACTCAACGAAGTTGACTTTAAAACAAGAATTCCGTAATCATACATTTTTGCTTATTGCGCCTTTAAGTTCGAATCTTAAGTATGAAGACCGCGTATAAGCATACGTAATATTCCTAAAATACATTTATTTGTAAGATACTGAGAGAGCTAAAAATCTAACAGTTAAATAATTTTTACTTTTTTAAAAAAAATTTAGTTTACTTAAAATTCTTAGGGAGATCCTTTTCTTTTGAAGCCATACATTCTGTTAAATCAGTAAGCATTAAAATAAAAATTAAATAAACATTTAAAACTACAGCGCCATTTTCTCGTTCTTCTCTCCTTTATTAATCTTTTGCACACAAATAAAAACTGTTGCCACTCACAACAAGACATAATAATTTTTAAGCCTCATTATTATAAAAAATAAATAAAATATGCCCAAATCCAAGCATACAATATGCTCAATTGATGACGGTCACATGATAAAAGACAAACACGTGTTTTCCATTGAATTCAAAATAGACTCTAAACTAATTGTACTAGCTGTTCTATTTGTAAGACTTATAAAAAATTTGAAATTTCATAAATGGGTTAAAATATAATAAAAAGTTATAAAAAAGAATTTTTTTCAAAAAGATTTTAAAATTAAAAAAAACTATTAAATGCATGTATTTTTAAATAAAAGGCATTGTTATATCTATTTGCATTATTATGTTTGAGAAATATGTACTTTTCAAGATAAAGACTTTGCAAAGAACATAAGTTGGCAACAACGAAGTTAATGAATTGATTAGCTGGAAACACAAGAATGCTTTTATCGGGGGATTATGGCGTCACATAAGTTTTTGAACTGATTGACTAGAAACACGTTATTATCATGTGACTATGACGTGACAGAAATTAAGTCCATTAATCATCCTTATTTTCAAAGTCAGACTATACAAAGTCTTACAAACACAAATTTTGGATTTAATTAATTGGTGTTCTTCATACAAACCGTAAGTGAATCCCATGTTTTAATTCCTTGTTTTAAAAGTTGGAATATATAGTCTCTGGAAATATTTTTATAATGGTATTTCTATAACAAAATAACATTCTCAATAATTGATAGAGTTTTAAGTTTGACTGCCCAATCAATAAATTTAAGTCTAATTGAAAAATAAAAATAATTTGTTACACATATGTTGGAAAAATGAAAGGAATTGGAGCAAATCATAATAATAGTACAGTGGCGGTAGGGATCAATGCAAAAAAGTATACGATGTGGATAAGACCAATATAATATTTAAAAAAACATCGGGATTAGAACCCAGACCATATAACAAATATGCTGGTGGCTGGAACTAGACAATATAAAGAAAAAATATATTATAATGGTATCACAACCACATATCATACGGTTGAGTTTTAAAACAAATTTGATCAAAATATCCAAACCATAAAAATATAACAATATCGGAATCTGAATCAAAATAGATTATTCTATTTAACAGCTTAAAATTTTAACTTGTTTGCAGATTAGCATCAGGCTTATACATTACAATATCTTTCTTAAGCGTTTTAAAATCAATAATTCAAAAACCGATAGTGTAAAAATATAGAATAAATTTAAAATTTTAGACTATTTCAAATTTCATGAATAAACTTAACCCAGTGGCGCAACAGCCATGAGGGCCAAGGCCTACTGTGCCCAACTCAGTATACGTGACCTTGGGCCCCGAGGTTCATGAGCAGATGTTCCGGTCAGGTGGTCCGTCTGACGTGAAACCCCAAGTATTAAGTTCCCAAGCAACTTGATACTAATTTATCCACCCACTGAAGGGATGTAAGGCTAAGTAAACCTTTCCCAGCCCGGGGTTTGAGCCTCGGATCTGTGGTATGGAAGGGCGATGAAATAACCATTCAGCCACTGTGGGCTTCTTAAATAAACACAATTAAATAATTCAATTGACATTGCAAAAAATTTAAAATTCATTGAATCACATTTTACAGCTACATATAAATAAACATAATAAAAAATTTAAATACTAATAATATCAAAATATATAAAAGTTATAGAATAATTTCAAAACGTTTCAAATTGCAAGATTCTTTTTTTTTTAAAAAATTTTCCAAATATATTAAAATTTGATTATTTAAAAAAACAAGTTATGATATTTCCCCACAATTTAAAATATTGCACATAATAAATGTTGTGTTTGGGTGCAGTTCGTTAGCTAGTCAAGACTAAGAGCTAACAATCAAAACTATTTATTCTAATGGTAACGAAGAAAAGAGGAATACAGTCACACAAATACTATACTAAGTTAAGGTACCCGACTACGTTCGGGTGGCAGCGGTAGCTGAGTGGTATGGGTATCTGATCGTGGCTGGCTTTGTCACGAGTCGGAGCCCAGTACCACTAAACACCCGCCGTGTAGGGCAGCGATGCACGCTAAATCTATCGAGAGCTAAAACGTCCTCCCGAGGTGTGATGTGGTAGTTAGAAGAGGGAATGCCAGCTCAGGTGTCGTCCACGTCACTTGACCATGGTTCAAAATTACGTGGTTCGTCGCCAAAAGTCCTCGTGTAGCTGAACAGTGCGACGTTAATATTCACTCACTCACGCGACTATGTTCGGAACCGTGATATTGCAAAAGCGTATAAATAGATAATATTTATGATATTTAGTGTCAGATTAGAAATTTATATAAAATTGTTTTAAGAGTATTATTACAATAAAAATTATTTAAGTACAATATTTTGACAAAAAATGAACACAGAATGACCCATTTTCAAAATATTCTCCTTTTGTGAAAAATGGTTCTATTATAATAATATGTTGCCTGTATATGGCTGAGACCTCTGTACAGAGGCTCAACTAGAATTTTTTAAATATATAACTTAGAAGTGGATTTATCTATATTTTACTATAACAGAGGGAAGAAATTAAGAAAAAAATGTCGATAATTATTTCAATTGGTAGTAACTCTGAAAATAATGTGAATTTTTCCATACTCCTAGTTCAGACTCTCTGGAGAAGTCTTTACTTTATATAAGCAAAATATGTATTATTTAGAAGCATTTTTTATAAAAAGAGAACATTTTGAAAAGTTATTTTGAGTTAATTTTTTGTCAAAATATTATATTTAAAAAAATTTTTTGTCAAAATGTCCTTAAAACAATTTTATACATGTATTCTAATCAAAGTGACTGAGTGAGTGAAGATTAACGTCGCGCTGTTCAGCTACACGAGGGCTTTTGGCGACGGACCATGTAATTTTGAACCATGGTCAAGTGACGTGGACGACACCTGAGCTGGCACCCCCTAATCAAAGTGACATTAAATATCATGAAAATTATCCATTCATGCGATTTTTAAAATCACGGTTCCGAATACCATAAGCGCTCGTCGTTTCTTTTGGTCTCGTTCTCCTCTCCATCTCTCTCCTTCCGTCTTGTCTCTCGTCGTTTCAGCGTCCATTACGTCTCTAGGGGTCACAGCATGCTTCCTCTGAAGCGCGCTCAGTCACGCGTCAAGTGCTGCCATAACATGAGGGATTCCCATAAATGAAAATTTTATGTTAGTTATTACTTAGACTACTGAAGATATAATTGTGAGAGAAATAATTGTATCACTTCAGCACTAGAAGCCAATCTAGATTATAATAGGATAGCTTAACTTTTTTCTTCTTTTTTTCACATTTTGGATATGAGGAAGTTTTTTCAAAGATTTTTTGCATATTTGGATTTCGTTGCTCTGATATCACATTTTCATTGGGTGAGTGAGTGAATATTAACATCGTATTATTCAGCTACACGAGGGCCTTTCGCGACGGATCTCGTCGTTTTGAACTATGGTCAAGTGACGAGGATAAAACCTGAGCTGGTGCCCATCTCTCCTAACTACAAAACCACACCAATGGGAGGACATTTGAACTCTCGAGAAATTTAACGTGCATCGCTCCCCTACGCGGCTGGTCTTTAGGAGTACTGGGTTCGCATTCGTGACGTACCAGCCGCGATCTGATGGATAGACCACTAGGCTACCGCGATCTCATGTGCATCCGAAAATGTACAATAAACACAAACACTATAAATGGAATCAATTTTATTTTTTCATTTTCCTTAAGACGAGCTTAGAGGCCTTCATCGATGTCCTTCTTGAACTGCTTCTTGACTTCCGCCAGGATCTCTGGCGATTTCATAAGGGTGAGGGCCGTCATGGCCATGGCCTTCGCCGCAGACAGAGTAGGCTTCTGAGCCTTTTCGTGTCCAGATGCCTCGGTGAATTCTTTGCTATGATTCAGGTATTTGGTATCGATGCCATAGCAAGGTTGGATGGCAGGGACGACCTGAGACACGTTCCCCATGTCGGTGGAGGCTGATGGAATGTCCTGTCCCGAAAAGTCAGTAGGATGTATACCTGCATAAACATACATTACAAAATCAGTATATCCGTGCTTTCATGATTGATATAGATAATGTCGACAAATACCTTAAAAAAGCATTTGCTTTAAAAAAAATGCATGGATTAAAGCAGTGGCTTTTAAACTGTGGTGCGTGGATCCCTGGGGGTCCTCAGTGTCTATGTAGAGGATTCTCTATGGTCTCATTCAATTTCTACTATTAACTCACACTATATATTTATTTATCTTGGTAGAATTTTCATTCGTTAATAGAATACATTTCAAAGCGCTCCATTGAGCTGAAATTTTATGTACATGATCATTTTAGATGACAATACAATAATTTAATTATAATTAATAAAATTGATTAAAACTAATTATTTAAAGAATTACAAATACAGCTACGTTGGCATCATTTTTAGTGACTTGTATCAAAACTTGAAAATGTTTTTTTCTCCCGTTTTAAAGCATTCAGTTGAACTGAAATTTTATAGACACGATCGTTTTGAATGGCAATACGATACTTTAATGATAATGAATAAAAATTAATTACCCCATAATGTTGCGATGCTGTCCTATGTATATACATATTTATATTAATTGTAACTATTTAATAAAAAGTAGCTAAAATAAAATTTTTCTTTGTTGATCTAAGTAGGAGAATTGACTTAATTTTTTTTATATTACTTGTTTAATGTTAAGATTGTTTTTTTACAGATTCTGAAAGGACTAGGGGAAAACTTGAAAGATGTGCCATCCTAGTCTAGATCACTAAATTGCCCCCAAAGATAAAGCTACTAGAACATGTATTTCGATCTAGAATATTAATTTAGTTTTAATTATATTTTTAATTAGAAGTTTACTGTTTTCTGAAAGGGAAAAAGTGTTAAAAAGCAGAGGCAGCATTAGGATTATTGTAGAACCTTTAAATCCTTGAGCCATAGGTTGGGAGTAAAGTAGGGATGTTTAAAATCTTGGGGGTCCGCGATATCAGCCTGATTACATAAAGGGGATCCACAACGATCGAAAGTTTAAGAACCGCTGGATTAGAGAATTATAGCAAATTGCTCTTGTAAGTCAGGAATTCTGTGATTGTTCTATTTGATTCTCAAGTTTTTTTTCAATGTATAGTTTGAATTCGAGTCAAAGTCTCATGATATGTACTAGATCATGCCCAGAAATTCAGCATCTTCACAAAATATCTTATTTCCAAAAGTATTGTATTCGTAATATATAAATAGAAGGGGATAGAGGAATGAAAATTATCACGAATACTTGCATCTATATATATATTAAAAATATTTCAAATACAATATACTCTTCACTTTTAGGAATTCTTAACTTATCTTAAAGAAATATTAAAATTTTATAATGCCCTTAATCTTATTATTTATATCTTATTTTAAAATCTTTATTAGCACATATTTAGTGGCCATGGTAGTCTAGTAGTCAAGGCAACGGACTCGGGGCTGGCGTTTCATGAGTTAGAGCCTATTACCGCTGAAGACCCGCCGTGCAGAGGAGGCCGATGCACGTTAAATATGTCGAAAATGGTATGTTAAATACGTCGTTGATGGGATGTGGAAGTTAAGAGAGAGCGTGCCAGCTCAGATGTCGTCACTTGACCATCGTTCAAAATTACTAGGTTCGTTGTAGTTAGCCCCTCATTCATCATTTCGATGTGGCACGTGACAATTCTACGCGAAATCTGTACGTCTTTAATTGCGAAAATAGTTTTATTTTTGTACATCAAATAATGAATCTCCTATACTTCCAGAAAAGATTTTTTTTATAATTTCTTCATCTGCGAATGGTTTCTTATTTCTTGCTAACACATGAATCACTCGAAATAATGTAATTACTGCAGCTTTAGATATAGTATTGGGTTTAATAAAATATATATATTAATTGCTATTTAAATTATTTTAACTTTTGTTAGTGCAACCCAATTTGTAACGGAAAATCTGTACCAAAACTTGTAGGAATAGAGTTGTACGTTTTTTTTTTGAAGTGATAACTTCTATTGACGCGATTTGCTTGAGAGTTAACTTGAATGAACGTCACGCTCTGGAATGTAAGGCTAATTCAGCTCTTTTCGTCTTCAGTCGGACATACTCACCCCTAAAAAGGAAAGTAGGGACGTCCCCCCCCCCACTCTGAAACCGGTAGTTTGTACCCTCACCAATAAAAGTAAAAGTAAAGTTCCTAGCTTCGATCTAAGTGGGGCTCCCCCTCACCTCTTTCTAGGGCAGGGGTGGCCAACCCAAAGGACCTCATGGGTTCTTCGGAAAAACTTTACAATTCCGTGGGCCGCATATAAAAATATATGTTTTTATATAAGATTTGGATCCATTATAAACATTTTTTGGAGTGAAAATTTAAAACAGACTGATATATTATTATTGTTTTCATTGTTTTTCAAGTATACAAACATAGATAGAAAAATAATAATGCAATGGTCAAATAATGTGTGTGTTTAATTTATTTATTTAGTAAAATATCTGTTTCTCGACTCTTTCACTTAGTTTTTGCAAGTGGATCTTAATGCATGTGTATTCGCGTATCGTAATTGATGCTGCAGATTTTCGTGCGTTAAGTTTGAGCATGATTTATGATTGATAAATTTCAATTTAGAAAAAAAAAAGAGACTTACAGTAACAGAAGCAGCGTGATAAAATAATAACAGCTATGGGATTTATTTTTTTACAAAAAAATAAACAAAAAAAACCCTTTTTAAACAAAAAATATTGTACAAAATAGTCGAATTTTGCAAAGTTGTAAAGAACCTCGCGGGCCGCAAAATTATTCAAGGCTGGCCGCAGGTTGGACAGTTTTTCTTTGATAAAGGCGAAAATGCAAGCAAGGTGGCTGACATTGTGCATGGTGTTTATGGTGCCGATACTGTAATAACTAATTACGTGCAACTTTGGTTTCGTCGATTCCGTTCAGGTATTTTTGATGTTAATG
Organism: Trichonephila clavipes; assembly: GCA_019973935.1. Lineage (NCBI taxonomy): Eukaryota > Metazoa > Arthropoda > Arachnida > Araneae > Nephilidae > Trichonephila > Trichonephila clavipes. Next base: position 352,191 of record BMAU01018694.1, on the reverse strand, counting down.
AGGCACCCTTCACAGGCAGGCCCGTCGTTGAAAATGTCGATAAAATCACAGAAATAATCGAAGTTGAGGTGCTAAAGATTGACCATAAAACAGTTTTAAGCCATTTGCGCAAAGTTGGATTCAAAAAGCTCCATGTTTGGGTGCCACATCAATTAACACCAAAAACCATGATGGATCGAATTTCCATCTGCGAAGCCTTGGCCAAACTGAATGAAATCGACCCATTTCTTAAACGGATGGCGACTGGGGATGAGAAATGGGTCACATACTACAATATAAAGCAAAAACGATCGTGGTGAAAGTGCGGTGAAGCAGCTCAAACGGTGACCAAACCAGAACTAACGGCCAGGAAGGTTGTACTGCGTATTTGAAGGGACTGGAAAGGAATCATTTATTAGAATTGCTTCCGCATGTCCACACTAAATTCAGATCTCTACTGTCAACAACTGGACCGTTTGAAGCTAGCAATTGACCAGAAACGGCCAGAATCGGTCAACAGAAGAGGTGTTATGCTCCATCAGGACAACGTTAGGCCCCACACTTCTGTAGTGACTCGCCAGAATTTCTGAGAGCTTTGTTGGGATGTTTTATTGCATCCACCATATAGTCCGGACCTGGCACCAAGCGATTACCACCTTTTTCTCGCATTTCAAAACTCCCTGAGTGATAAGAAATTGGGATCAAGAGAAGATTGTGAAAATCGATTACTAGGTGTTTTCGCCAATAAGTGTCAAGATTTCTACGAGAGAGGTATTATGAAGATACCTTTAAAATGGCAATAAATTATACAGCAAAACTGTGCATATTTGACCCAATTTGAACAATCGGAAGTTAAAAAAAGTCTTCATTTTTATGCAAAAATAATGGATTTCTTTTTCCTCAACCTTACACAGCATACATATAACTATGATCTTCAAAATGAACCAAAATTTAAGAGAAATATTAAAGTACAAAAAATTACAGACAATTATACATAACAGTATGAAAATTTTGATATTTTTAAAGTTTTTTCTTTATAAAAACTACCATAAATGAAAAAAAATATTTAACCTACAACAAAACTTATGGTCCACTTTATGAAAAGTAGTATAATAAACATTCCCACAAAATTTTAAAACATTATCTGGTTTGGTTCTTTTAAGATATTATGTATTTGGTAAGAGTTTCTTTCGAAAACATAATTGAGAAAAACTCATTTAAAGTTTTATCTTACTACCCTTTTGCATAGAGTGATGTTTTTTTTTAAAATCACTATAACTTTATTTCTATTTCGCGTATAGGAGAAAGAAACACTGTTTCGGAAAGAAAAATGTTCAAACTATAAGATTTTGAAATTAAAAAAATCCCTTATGTAGACGAAAAACGACATTTTCAAAGTAGGCAATCACCTTAACACATTCACTGCTGTGTTCCATGCCATCGCGGGACGTGACAACAATACAGCAACCCAAACCCACGGAAGTGCGAAGTGATGTCTCAGTAACCAATCTTATGCTCTTGCAGGGACAGCTCATCAACATTTTTTCTCCCTTTCATTTGGCGCGTGAGGAAAAACTTATTTCTACGGTTGGCATCACGGGGATCGCTTTTTCCCTTTTATAGAGGTAGCGAAAATGCTAAGCTTCATCGTGCGCTTCCAACAAAGGTACATGTGTCGTCTACACATTTATCGAATCATTTGCTTAAGTAAACACAGTCACATCGACTGTGACAAGCCAATTCTCATGTCTAGCTGGTGTGTCTGTGTTCTATAAATATCTTTCTTATAGTCTTCGGTCTTAGTAAAGGCAGTCGCCTTCAAATGTCTCGAAATGTCAAATGGTCGATCGCGATCTGCTTAATGCCCACCCCTGTTCTAAATAATATCAGAAGAATTTCGCAAAATGTTTGATTTCATAGAAGCATTTTAAGTGATAATAAATAGTCTTAATTTTTTGCGTCCGCTGTATGTTACTGTTATTTTATCTGAAGAAAGCGTGGAAAGTTATTTTCCAATTTATTTTACTTTGAATAATTTAATTTTACCATTTTTAACTCTGGCAGAACATTAGAATTCATGTTTCTTTGTTTAGATAAAGCAATCACATTGTAAACTACATTACTAAAAAAACTATATTTTGAGTTCTTATTTTTTAAAAAAAAAATCACAATTAATCTATCTTTTAATACTCTACATCTTCAAATCCTTAAGTTACCTAAAACACACACACAGATATTAAAATGAATTCCTTAAAAAGCACACTCTTAAGAACTTTCACTACTTTAACAACTTTAATCTTTCGTAGAAGAAAACTTTATCAAGATATATTAAATTAGAATCTAATTTTTGTAAAGAAGTCACGCACACAAATTTAATTTTAGTTGTAATAACTGTATGGAGTTGAATGCACTTTCAAACTATTTTCTGAATACATAATTTTTCGTTCATGATCTGAATTTTAATAGGTCGTTAAATATTATTACAATCCCGATCCTTCTAAATAATACCGTATCTCTTTTCATAAGACTCGATAAATGTTTATAGAGAACATGCTCTTACTGAATTTCTCTGTACATTTTCAGGGCTCGAAGAGATTATGCATACCAGAATTTTAAATTGCCATTCTTAAAGTTCCTCATTAATTATTATATATAAATCTTATACATAAATATTGAATGTATTCAATCTATTTAGTGTGATACATTACTTTAATCTACAAATTTAAAAAAATGTGACACGTTACAGTGTTCAAATAATGATTATTTTGTAACAATTGTGAGACAATTTTATCTCAAGAGCCCTTCAAACCAATTCTCTTTAACCCTTTAGCGGGAAGCCACATTAAAATTTTTTCTCTAAGCGGGAGATGGATATTACTCCATCTACATGAGTTAATTGAAGCTAAAACGCATACAAATCAATACAAATGGCAGGATGATACATTTTTTTTTTTGAATTTCATGTCCCCTGATGGGTAGTTAAAAACAGTGTTTCTCGGTGTAAATCTACAAATTCTATTTTGATTACTATAAATAAAATTTCTGATCTTTGAAAAAAATTTCGGCATGTCTTAAGTATACTTTTCTCTCATTTGAATAAATTAAGCAAATTTGCAATTAAAAAAGGTTTTATTGCAGTTTTTGGAAAGCTTTTATGTGCGGCTAGAGGCTCTATCCACTGCCCACATAGAACAGAAAAATAACCTAGAAATTTTCGCTTTTCTCCACAATTGGAATCATGCGAGAATGTTGGGGGTCGGAAATATAAACAAACTTTGTGTACAATATGTGGTACAAGATTCTCGAGTTCGAAAAACTTTTATTGCAACTTTTCTGCTCGGAAAAAACGTTTGCATATTATAAAGTTCCACAGTAAATAGTTTATCAATTTAGTGAAATAACTAATTTAAATTCTCAAAAATATCACTTTATTTATAACCTTTTGTACTAAAATTAAATAAAATATAGAGCGTGGATATATACCAATTTCAATGCGTATTCTAAGTATATATTCTATATATATTCTTATAGTAAGTATTCTATGTTGTACAATTATTCCATTATTTAATTACACTTATACTTTGTATTTAATTGTTATTGAAATAGTTATTACACAAATGTCAATTTTTCATAAAAAGTTTATCGTAATATGATTCATTATTTCTGTCTTGAAAAGTAAGTTAAATGTCGTAAATGCGTGGTGGCTATAACGTCTAGCCACCACCCAGGAAAAAAAACCCTTGATCAGCTATTTTTTGTGACTAAATAATGTGTATAGGGGATGAGAACATTACATTTATCAAGTACTTTATCACAGAAAAGTGTATTTTAGCTTTGTGCCCGTTAAAAGGTTAAACCTTGCTTCAATCTTGGAATTTTTTGGCAGCAAAAAGAACTCAGAAGAATCGGAATACTACTACGTCCTTTTAACTATCCGTTCTATACCATTTTAGTGGTCAAGGTAATAAACTCGTGGCCTAGTGTGTCGTAAGTTAGAGCCTTGTACCGTTGAAAACCCATCGTGTAGAGGGGACCGATGTATGTTAAATCTGTCGAGGCTCAAATATCCTCCCGTTGGTGTGGTATGGAAGTTAAGAGAGGGGAGAATGCCAGCTCAGGTGTCGTCCTCCTCACTTGACCATGGTTCAAAATTACGAGGTCCGTCGCCAAAAGCCCTCGAGTAGCTAAATAGTACGACACGTTAGTATTCACACTCATTCTATTCCATTTTAAAATGTTTAGATAACATTTACAGAATATGTGTGTGGTACTTAAGATTTACAATATTTTAAATATAAAAATTAAAAAGTTTGTAGTTTTAATTCATTGAAGTTAATAAAGAAACAGTTTTTCTTTGGTAGTGTTTAAATACCTTATATGGTAACGTACCTACCTAATCTCAAAGCGTATTTATGGTATATATTCCCCATGACCTTGTTGGTGATCAGGCTCTCATAACAGTGCTTCTCGTCACACTCGATGCTGGCCGTGCATCCAGTGGCCGCAGCCCCGCTCTTCACGCACTCTGTGATGCGGGCAGTAAGGTCTTTCAATTCTCTTTTTGTTGCAGACCTTACGCCAATCTGAAGCGTAGACTCGGCAGGAATCAAATTGGGCACCACTCCACCTTTTGTAATGATGGCTGAAAAGAATGCAATCATTTAAAAGTCAAGATCACATTTAATTATAAAATGGATACTTTCTAACAATAGATTTTCTTGCTCTATTTTTAACTTAGAATATTTTTCCCACATACCATAAATTGTTTTGGGTATAGAAGTAGTGCACAAAAGATGATTTGCAAACATTTAAGGGCTACGAAAAGTTAAACGATACTTATATATGTAAAAATTACTATGAAATGCATAAACGATTTCACTGTACCAGGTGTATGCATAAGTATTTTCCGGTTTAACTAAGAAATGGCACCAGCAAACAGTACGCAGAAAATTAATTTGATATATACGTCATTTTGTTCCTCTGACATTAAACTACAAACACACAAATGTTGAATCTTGTCAAAAACTAGGTTCTTTGTTTTATCGTTCAGAGATCAAGGGGAATTTTGTGCCTGAAAAAGAACATTTGTGGCCTACGCATTGCTTTTCTTATTTAACCAAAATAAAAAGGCTCTTGAAAATCATCGTTTACTGGTAAGAACATATGGTGAACATGGTACATCTATTAAAATTGTGAGACATAATTTTGACAATTTAAAAATGGCGATTTCAATGTGAAAGACAGTGAGCGTTCTGGTAGACCACAAAAGTGTGAAAACGAGCAATTGTAGAAGTTATTGGATGATGATCCAACTCACAAACTCAACAGCAATTGATAAAAGCATTGAATGTGTCACAAGAAACAATCAACAGACGTTTATGAGCAATGGGGAAGATCGATAAACTGGGTCAAGTAGTCCAACCCGATTTGAAAAAACGTCAAATGGAAAATCGCAAAGTCCTTTGTGAAATGATGATTCAACGCCACGAAAGAAAATCATTTTTGTATAGAGTTGGGACCAGTGAAGAAAAATGATTTTATTTTGAAAACCGAAAACGAAAAAAATCGTGGCTTTCATCTGGCAAGCCTGGTCCTGCAACACCAAAGCCAAATCGCTTCGGCAAGACGACAATGTTCTGCTTCTGGTGGGATCAGCGCGGAATTGTCTATTATGAACTCTTGAGAAACCCAGCGAGACTGTCAATGCACAACGCTATCACCAACAAATGATTAATTTAAATCTCGCATTGATCAAAAGACGACCGTAATGGGCCAGAAGACATGGCCAAGTGATTGTTACATGCACCGTCTCACACGGCAAAACCAGTAAAAGTCATCTTGAAATTGCTTGGATCAAACATTCTTCCGCACCCACCGTACTCTCTACACCTAGCACCATCTCACTATCACCTATTCTTATCAATGGTACATGCGCTCACACAGCAGCACTTCAGCAATTTCAAAGAAGTTGGAAAATGGCTCGATGAGCGGTTTGACGCAAAAAACAAGCAGTTTTTCTGGCATGATATTCATAAATTACCTGAAAGATGAGCGAAATGTGTAGAAGCCGATGGCTTCTACACATTCTTCTTTTAATTTTTAATTGAAAGAAAATTAATTTCCCTTGAAAATTATGTTTTATTCTTCACCAAAAAAACTTATGTGTACACTTGATAGTTGTTTTTTCTTATGCCACCTGATCTTGACTGCGTAAAATTCAGGCCCACGAAAATCATCATGGCAAGGGGCTAGATGTACTCCTGTCGTTGAGGTAGTCTTGAACACCATACGAGTGACAATACGATTTAGCTCGGATCCATTACAATTTTGAAGGAGAACACCCGTGGGGGAGGATCAGGGGCCTTCCCCCTTTCCCCTTCCACCAACCTCACGAGTGGATTTGTGGCTCGACGGCTATTTAAAGTACCCCCATGTGGCAAAGACGCTATACATTTACAAGAAACCATGCAGTGGCGTAACGGAGAACATTTGGGTCCCACTACAAAGTCAAGTTTTGGGCCTCCAAGTTGGATTTTACAAAGGATAGATACTTGGCGGCAGTCAGGCTTTGGCTTCGTAGCTTAAAAACACTTGAAAGTTATTTCCTGTAATCTCAGTTTTTAAAGTTATTTTGGTCATTTATGTTTCTGTTAGTTTTACAAAAAAAAAATGGCAATAAGTGCCCAAAACTTTTCTTTACAATGCAACTTTTTTTAATACACTGCTGGACAATTGCTAAGGACGGATCACAAATTGCTATGTAGCATAACATTCAGCGAGACATGAGGCCTAGTAGGATAAAATATAGTTGCCACACTGTTCAGACATTAGAATAAAGAATATTTATTGTTTTGGAAAGTACAAAAGCTGCGAAACATCTGAAAGAAAAAAAAATGTTCATTTGATCTGCGTACGGAGAAATGAAACAATGCATCTAAAAGTCAGCAGGCACCTTAAAGAAAGGTATCAGTACGGGATATGTCCACCGTGGAGTGTGATGCAACATTCCACACGTCGTACCATACTTTGCACAACATTATCCAGCAGCTGTTGAGGCAATTTATCCCATTCCTCTGTGAGTGCACGGATGAGGGTGTTCTTGTTCGTCGGAGGAAAGTTTCGACAAGCAACTTGCCTTCCCAAAGCATCCCACACATTTTCAATGGGGTTCAGATCTGGAGAACGCGCTGGCCATACGAGACGTTGAATACCCTCGCTGTCTAGACAATCCTGAACAGCGAGTGTTCGATGACATGTTGCGTTGTCGTCCATAAAAACCAAATTTATCACCGACAGCACCACGGAAAAGACGAACATGAGGAAGTAGAACTTCATCAATGTATCGTTGGCCCGTCATAGTTCCATTCGCAACCACATGTAGGCGCGTGCGGCCATTGATCATGATGCCGGCCCACACCATGATACTGCATGTCGGATATCGGTCCTTTTCCTGGATATTTTCTGGACGATAAGCAGTACCACTCTCGCGCCAGATCAGTTGGCGTCTACAATCCGATGACAGACTGAACCTACTCTCATCTGAGAATAGTACGCATGCCCAGTCCTGTTCAGTCCAATTGTGATGCTCACGACACCATTGCAAACGGGCAGTACGGTGCTATCTTGTCAATGGGACACACACAACAGGTCTGCGTGCGTATAGTCCTCCTCCCCTCAAACGTCTGGCAACAGTTTTTCGGGAGATCTGCTTTCCTGAGGCATCAAGAAACTGATTTGCCACCTGCTGAGCTGTGGTGCGCCTGTTTCTTTTTTGCTGATAGCACGATATATCTGTCTTTTGCAGGCGTCGTACTTCTAACACGACCTCCCCGTGCCGTCTACTACACATTCCAGTAGTTTTAAATGACTTCCACAGCCGTGAAACAATGCTGTGAGCGATGTCGAACTCCCTGGCAACATCTGTTAATTTTCGCCCTTCTTCGATCTTTCCAATAATTCGGCCACGCATAAAATCATCTATGTGATGTCGGGAAGACATGCCAAAAATTTTAAGTTCGTCTATTAAATCTTTCCTGTAAAACTTTGACTTGAAACAACAACTGTCCACACGCGTCAAAACCTTTAAAGCTCTTATGAACGCTATCACGTGATGAACAGACGTGGAAAAAAATTTGCATACTCATACTTCTTACTAATATCCCGCACTTAATCTAATTTTCCACATTTTGCTTCCGTTCATTTTGTGTTTGCTATGGATGATAGTGTTATCCGTCCTTAGCAATTGTCCAGCAGTGTATAACATTGATATGGAATATATACAGTCATTCAAAAAAGTATTGGGACACTTGGCGTGCATAACTGTAAAGCCATTTTTATAAAAGTTTTTATATTAAAACAGAAACAAAATATGAAGTAATATTTTAATATTTGGTGTACAGTATATAAGAAAATTTTTATTAGTATTATAGAATTATAATTTGATCTAGCTTTTCAAATATAATTCAAAGGCAAAAAAGTATTGGGACACTTTTGAAATGAGAAATTTAACAAATATACAGCACATTAATAGAACTTAATTTCAGGATATTTTTTAGACTAGAAGTTTAAACACAAACGTTTCAACAGATAAGATTATTGATAGAAAAAATGGCGAGTAACAAAGATATATTGGTTGATGTGCGAAATCTGGCAAGAAGTCATTGAATAGAGTGGAAATCAATTCGCTGTATAGGAAAAATATTGAAATTGAGCAAGTCTACTGTTTTTAAAATCATTAACAGGTTCAAGAAAACAAACAGTGTTGAAAACAAGCCAAGATCAGGGCGTTCAAGGATATTTAATGAACGTGAAGAGAGGTGTATTGTGAGACAAGTACACATTAATTCAAGAACTAGTGCATTAAAATGACTTTGCAATGTAAAAGTAGATTCAGGAAATCAGTAAATCCTGAAACTGTCAGAAATGTTTTAAGAAAACAAATATCATGGTACGGTACCTCAAAGAAAGCCCTACATCAGCAAAGCAAATAGACAAGCTAGGTTGGCATTTGCTAAAATGTATTAAGGCAGCCAACAGAATATTGGGAAAATATAAGTTTTGTTTATGAAAGCAAATATAACATTTTCGGATCGGATGGCAAGCAAAAAGTTTGGTGGAAATCAATACAGCAATGCATGTCAAAAATTTATGGCCTACTGTCAAATATGGAAGGGGTAACCAAGTTGGGGCTGCATGGCAAGCTCTGATGTCGGGAACCGACATGAACATGGTATAATGAATAAATCTGTCTATATCTTGACATATTCAAGCGAAATTTAAAGCAAATTGCGAGCAAGCTGGGAATCTCAGGATATTTTAAATTGTACCATGATATATAATGACCCGTGACACACTGCAGATATTTGCAAGTAATGGGTCCTCTACCACTCTCTGTCCAAGAGTTATTAAAACTCCTGCACAAAGTTTAGATTTTAATCCCATTGGACATGTGTGAGATTATTTGCAGCAAAAACTATATGAGCACCAAATTTCTAACAATCAGGATTTGAGAAAATATTTGGTCGAAGAGTGGACCAAAATCGATAGATCATTTTGCAAAAAATTGATCCGATCCATGCCAAATAGTCTTCGAGAGGTCATAAAAAGCAATGAGGGCCCAACAAGATATTAATTTCTAAGTTTGAATTATTTTTCTTAACTTATTGAGAAGTGTCCCAATACTTTTTTGAGCCCTTTTTTAACTCTATTTCTTTTATTTTCAATTTTAATCATAATTGCATTAATGTATGTAAGTTTTGTTCAAATTATTATTATTTGTATTTAACAAAATAACGTTTACTTCTTTTTTTAGTTTCATTTGTATGTTTAAGTAAAATATTACGATAAAAATCTATGAACTGGTAGTGTGTCCCAATACTTTTTTGACTGACTGTAAATATTACAATTTAAAATATCAATATATTGAAGGGAAGTGGTCTTCTCTGCTTAAATTCAATGATTTTTCTTTAGCCCTTGTTTACAGGAAATGGACAAAAGACAAATTGCACAGAAAGGGGTAAAGGGTCTTTCTTAAGGTATCCGACTACGTTCGGAACCAGGATTTTATAAAAGCGCATAAATGGATAATTTTCATGATAGTTAGTGTCACTTAGATTAGAATACATGCATAAAATTTATTTAGAAACATTATGATAAAAAAAAATAAACGTCTTTCGTGAAGTCCAAGCAACCTAAAAAAACTGTTGAAACGTGTTGGAACAACCACCGTACTGTCCAGATTTATCTCCCTGAAACAATCCACACTTTTTCCACTTAAAAGAGCATTACGTTTCCATTCGAATGAGGAAATGAAAAAGCTATGCAGGACTTCCCTCGATAATCAACCACAATCTTCCTACAGCGAATGCATAGATCTACTGTCGAAACAATGAGACCAGTGCTATAATGCCAAAGGCGATTTACTTTAAATGCATTCTTTTTATTCAACCTTTCTACTTTTTATTTGGGGAATTCTTTTTAAAAGAGTTACAGTGCGGTTTTATCTCTGTGTAATAAGGCAGGGTTCATAATGGCCAGCACGGGGTGAAAACTAGATTTTATCAAATTTTTTACCACATTTTCTTGCAGAAGTTCACGTCCCCGCTACTCTCTTCTCTTCCCTCAGGCGTAAGTATTGATGTCTTTTGATTATTGTTAATTTAAATAAATTTAATTTTTCTTTTTTGCTACGGAGTTTGATTATTTCGAACCGGGTTAGAATTATCAAATTTAAAACGATCCTTTTTAGCCCCATACCACTAGTTATTAAAAGATGGAAAGAGGTATATTGCCGCCGCCATTGAATAGATCACCGTTCAGTACATGACAATTGCCTTACAATCATCTGTCATCAATTTTTCTGGCAAAAGCCTCCGAGTATCGAATTTGTCTATATACTACACTTTTTTTTAACCTAATAAGATATCTTTTAATCTTATTTTTGTCCGACAATTGTATTGTTTTGTATATCGACACGCACTTACTATGTACTTTGTTGGAGGGCCTCATTTGTTGTCTGAGGAGGGCGATGTTCTGATAGGCTGCAACTGCGGCGTCCAGTGCGTTGCGTCCTTCCCACGGAAAAGCAGCTGCATGGGCTTCTTTGCCCTTAAAGTCCACATTCATCTGAAATAATTTTCATGATGTAAAAGAAAAAAAAAATACAAGATTCGTGAAAAAAAAAACACTGATTATTTTTTTTAAGATAAATTAAGATGGTAAAATTTTCACAGAAGCACATAAGACTTCAAACAGTTTCAAAAGTTGACATAATTTTCAATAACCAGACATGTATTCATAAGAGCTCAGGATGGAAGAATGATTAATAATAATTATTAATTATTTCTATTAACTTGTATGTTAATCTGTGTTAAAGTCTAATGCAAACAACATTATTTATACTTTGTAACTTGACTTGTCGAGTCAGAAGAAGTAATGTCCCTCTTTCCCACATTATGTAATGTTTTTTTTGCAGGAAGTGTTCTTTCGGACTTCATTGCCATTTCATATAGGTTCAGATCTTGACACCCTGATGTTTACTGTGATATCAAGCGTTGCTGAGGATTCTACTTCATCCTGAGAGATTACTTCAAATTTTTACTATGCAAATGTTAAGAGCGATTCGTGGTTATTAATATTTAAAAAAGGAATAAAATCAATCTATTCTCATTAAAAAGTGAAATAAATTAAGTGCCAGTTCCTCTTTTTGCACCGTGTATGCTCAAATGTATCGCAGCGTTTGTTTTATGGATTTACGTCTCATTGTGAAGCAACACTAGGGGTATTGTGTGGCGATGGACCTTGTAATTTTGAACCTTGGTAAAGTTAAGAGGATGATACCTAAGCTAGCAACCCCTCTCCAAACTTTCACGCAACGCCCTATGGAGGACTTTTTACCTCGTACAACAACCCCTCTATACAGCGGGTTTCAGCGGCACTAGATTTCGAACCCGTAACTCGAAAATGCCAATCACGAGTTCGCTACCATGACTACTCGTCGTAGAGTAATGCGCTTTTTGAGAAGGAGACAAATGATAGGCATTTTAAAAAGTAACAGAAAAACCAATATAAAAGCGCTATTTTTTTTATAATAAATGATGTTTCTATATTTCTATTCACTAATAGCTTTCGTGTTCTTTATTATGAGACGTTAACAAATTCTCTATATTTCTGTGATATATGACAGACATGGGCAAATAGTGACTTTGAAGCAAGATTTCTTTCACGTGAGTGACCAAAGCTTCGTCCGTATTTTCAATTAGGACGGCCATGTCAGCAGATATGCACAGACGAAACCTTTATTCAAGAAATTTAAAAAAAAGGATACAATTATAGAGAAGTGAAGCACACATTTGTCTCATTAAACTAATCTAATATGAAATGTGCTTACAGCTAGCTCTCCGATATGCTCTGCTTCCACAATGTGGCTCTTAGCCAAAATCATTGCCTACCTCTAATATATATATATATATATCGGGTGGTCTTGAATTCATGGTACAATCATTAAGGGTAAGTACAGGACATTGTGTTTATGTATAACAATCATTTATTATAGGAATATATGAGCACAAGTGACGTGGTGAAAGGCAAACAGGAAAAATAAAAGAAAAGAGAAATGGAGATATTGGTTGGTTGCGTTGTCTTCAGGAGGCAGTAGATGTCTTACCGCTGTTCTACGTGATGCATCTTTGTAGGAAAAAGCGCCATTCACAATTAAGCTGACGTCTATGTTGGGAGATTTTAAGTAAGCCGGAAAAGCAGACATGCATCACATGTACAGCTGTGAAAATGGTAACGGCGGAGCTGCGCTACGAAGGACACCGTATCACGCGCAGTTTCATGATCGATTAATGTCGGATCACAGAAGTTTTGGGCGACTCCATCGTTAACTTCAAAACAGGTTCTTTTCACGTTACCAGACATGATGTTGGTTGACGAAGAGCTGTACGCAGTCCAAGCCTGGAAGAAAGCATCTTGAAAGGTGTGGCTGATAGACGTGAGTTAAGTGCAAGAGCTGTTGCTCGTCGCTTAAGTGTGATCAGACCATTTGTAGAGTTAAACGAAAATCGCTTACACCCCTTCCATATCCAGTGAGTGCAAGCTTTGGATGCGACATATGCTATCCTCTCCATCTCAGCTTCTGCCAGAAATGTGTGCTACAGCCGAACTTCATGGCTCATGTGCTATTTACAGATAAGGCGATGTTTACACACGAGTGTGTCTTTAATGTGTATAATTTCTATGTGTGGGCAACCGAGAATCCACATGCAACGTGAGCATCAAGAACAATTCTGTGCGAATATGTAGGCTGGTATTGCCAACGGCTTTTTGTAGGCCCATACTTACTACCAACGCGTCTTAATGGTGAAAATTATCTTATTTTTCTGAAATATGTGTTACCAAAACTGCTGTAAGATGCTCCGATCGCCGTTCGTAACCGCATATGGTTTCAGTATGAAGGGGTACCAGCCCACTTCAGCATTGATGTGCGCATTTACCTGAATGTTACGTTTGGGGTACGATGGACTGGTCGGGGTGTACCAGTCCGTTGGCCGGCATAATCTCTCAATTTATCGAACCTCGATTACTTTTTATGGGGAAATCTGAAGAATCTTGTTCATGTGACTCCACTTGACTCAGACGAGGATCTCGTTGCCCGAATACCTGAAGCTGCTGCACGCGTGCGTTAAATACCTGGAATCTTCGAACATGTACATCACTCACTCCACCGACACTCTCAAACATGTATCGCTTTTGAACAGTTATTGTAAAGATTACACTTGTCAACGACGCTTTCAATAAACCCTTTGTTTTTCCTTTCGTCTCTCATTTTTTGTGTTTGTGTCTCACCGCATTACATAGCTCATACATTCCTATGTAATAAATGATTGTTACAATGTCCTGTACCTACCCTTAAAGTTTGTACTATGAATTCAGGACCACCCTGTATATATTTTCTATATTTCTATGATACTAAGATATACTAGGCGATTATAATAAAAGTTCCACTTTCAAAATGATGTAAAAAGAACCACTGTCCTGGAGGATTTCAAATTTGAACTAAATATATTTGAAGAAAAAAACGGCTTAGCATAAGAAAAGAAAGAAATCAGTCTTACAGTAGTCGCATATGATGTGTAACATCTGATATGTTTCGAGATAAATACGCAATATTAATTTTTTTTCCTGAAAAAAATATGAATCGGGTATAATAGGAAAAATTTTCTATCGAATAATTATATCTTTAATGAAAATAGTATTTAATTAACAAAAGGAGTAAAATGCAATATTTTATCGAAAATAATTATTCTTGTTCAATTTGGGGAAGGGCGGAGACAATACACTTATGATAATTAAAATAGGACACATACTTGTGATTTCAAAGTATTTCATCGTTCGGTGGATGACCTGAGTACGCAGCTCTTTTGAGCTACCACCTCATATCAGTAGGTATTTGAGTGACTGTACATGATTGACTCTTTTGCCCTTTAAGTTTAAATGCTTTAAAAATAAAATAAAAATACTGGGAATTTTGGGAAAATAAAAATTTTAAATATTAAAATGCATTAAAATTGAGAAAAGAAGCTTCAAAGTCGGCACAAAGCACCGAAAATAAAGTTAAAATTTCGATCTTGGGAGGGTGGGGCTAAACCGACCAATGGGAATGCAGCTAGGATCATGAAAAAGTAGTTGAAAATAAAACAGAAAACAGCTTTTTTAAAAGCTATTAAAATATACTATCAAGAATAAAAATAGTAGAGGAACATTTAAATAAAAAGAGATCAGTCGGAATAATTTTCCGAGGAAAATTAAAGAGTAAAAAGTAAAAATTGAAAAATGGAAGAATCTGAGGAACGAACCCGATGCAAAGCAACGTGAGCGAATGACTTTGACCACTAGGTCACGGGAGACTCGCGGAAATAGGTGAAATAAGCATTTAAGATGGAGGAAGCCAGATTTGAGAGGAGAAAAATAATTACATGAAGAGGGGTTCTGAGAGAATATTTCTAGGTCTGTTGAAATTTGGATCAGGGAAATATTTTTCAATATCCAAGATCGAGAGATTACTAGAATTATCAATATTTTGAAAGAAGTTTGCTGCAATATTTTTAATGAACTGTCTAATTGACAGCTAATTAGATTAACAGTCTAATTGACTTGTCTAAATGAACTGTCTAATTTTACTTGCGGTCCTGAGGTCAGTTTCAAAGTATTTAAAAACCGTTGAAAAGCAGCGTCAATGACAGCACCACTGTTAGCAGTCGAAACATTCTAATTTGTGTTCATTTCGAACTTGAGTTCATCATTCATAAAAGCTATGAGCGGCTCAGCTTTTGGCAAACAGAGAGAGAGAAGTTAAAGTTGAAATCCCCACTCAAAATCAGGGGAAGCGAGTGATATCTTTTTAAAAAGAGCAGAACCACCTTCGTTATATGGTAAAGATACAAAATGCAGGAAATCTTTAATTTTTTTAACCCTTTGATTCGAAGAAATGTATACGACCACCGAAATCACTGTTTGTCCATTTTCAAATAAGCATTCTGCCGCACTTACGTTCCCCAATATCATGACTAACGGATTTAGAGTCAAGCGCTCGAGTGCTTGATGGTTACTAGAGTTGGAACCCCAAGCGAGGGTAGTGAAACACAGCCACGCATTCTCATTGGTCAAATCAAGTAGAGCGCGCTTACGTCACATCCTGTTACACACATCCGTCTCTTTTCGCGAAATCACTCCCAACAAAAATCCAGCAACCGAGAGGAAAGATGTTACACATCAAAAAGTCCCGAAGTTTATCAAGATGGCGCTGAAAGATGGCACTCCTACACACAGGAACGTCTTAAGACATCTTGAGGTCCTGGACCCGTAAGCAAAAATAGGCTCTTGGCTCCTACACAAATGAACACTTCACCTATGATCCTTAAAAGTAGACAGTGTACACACACAGTGTCAAATATTCGTACAAACATTAACACGAAACAAACAAATGTGCATGACTTACAATCGCACAAACCATCTCACACCCACAAACTGCCTTCCTCCTTTTGACTAAATGAGTAATGAGGGTGGGTGGGGATAGGCTTATGTCTATACATGAACGATGGTCATCACATGTAGCCAGTTGACATATCGTCCGAAATCGCTAGATTTTTTAAGAATGCAACCGGGAAAACATTTGACCACGCGCGCGCGCGCGCGTTGAAATAATTCAAATCATGATCTTATTAAAGTTGAGTTGAAAACGAGACGAGGCCCCATTGTGACCGATGCCCAGGGCCCGGCTTAGTTGATCCATGGCTTAAGACGTCCCTGCCTATACACATTGCAAACCTGTGACATAACTGCACAAGACAGTTTGGAAAGGATAGAATGATCAACCGTCCCCTTTTCCAACAGTTTTTCTATATTAACTAATGTGAATATTTGTAAAAATAACGAATGACAATTATTAATATACGTGTAAGGGAATCGTGCATAGCTGCTTACCGATAGTCTACCAAGGACTGGAGGGAAGGTAGAGGTGTATTTGGTGGGATGCACCATCAGGGCCGCATCTACTCCTTGAAAGGCCCCCGCTTCCAGGAGGTCAATCTTCCCTCCTATCCTCTCTTCTGCAGGAGTGCCTAACACGAGCAGCTGAAAAAGGAAAGTATTTTCATCATCTATTGGATTAAGCGCAAGAACGTCTAGTATGTACAATCATCAGGGGGACAAAAAAGAGAACCTATAATGAATTTACTAACGTTGATTTTTCCTTTGTTAGTTTATTTAATATTTTGTTTGTTATTTTCTCTGGATAAAAGAATTCAAGATTTTCCGATTTTTTTTTTTTTTTTTTTGTTGATGAGGGAGTTTTTAGATGTTTTGGTAATTGTCTATTTTTGAGTGTAAGGGAAAGTTCTGCCGGGTTTTTTTCTGAAGAAAAAACAATTTTTTTTGTCGCTCTATTTAAAAATTTATCTGAAACATAATGCCATTTGTTAGTCCGAATGTCGAATTATGGAATTACTGGCAGGACCTTTTCAAGAAAGTGGCACTCTCCTTTCTACCACGTGCCCGCTTTCACACCGGAAACGACAGATGTGCTACCTACTGGTTAATCCAGTGTTTCTCAAACTTTCTATACTCGCGACCCAATTTTCGATCATAATTTTTATCGCCCCCCCCTTACATACACAAACAATGTATTTATTTTATAATAATATACTTTGATGAAAATCTACAATATGACTTTAATTATAAATCGTACGAAGTATCAAGATAAGTATTAAATTTGTATATATTTTTATGACGTGCCCATAGAGCCACTGGTAATTATTAAACTTGGTCTTTACTCAGTACTGTTAAATTAATTATGAAATAAATGGTGCAGTACTAATACATTTATAAGCGTATTATATCAGTGTAAATGTATATTTTACTTTTTATTATGTCAGAATGTACTATTTTTTTTTTTTACTTCCTTTCAGTAAATTAATATTTTTAAAATAATGTTTGTTTTCGACAAACTCGCGCCCCACTTGTAGGATTATCCCGCTCCCCTAGTGAGTCACGCCCCCCAGTTTGAAAAACACTGGGTTAATCTATACCATTTCACATTGGGCTTTGGTCAAGGTTTCCCAGCCAAAGTAGAATATAAAATATTAATTGCAAATACTTCGAACTTTGGCCAAACCTTTTGGTCAGCCAATTCGTGAACTGGCCAAACTCCAGGCTTTGGCTGTAACGCAAGAAATATAAGTATATAATGTTGCTTATAAATCAAATTTAAAAATAGTTTAACTTTTTTAATTTCAAAAGCATATTATGAGTTTATTTCGACAGGGTTTTCAGAATCACCACTTATTTTATTTCTCTTAAATATTAACTGGAAAAAAAACTCACTTTGCCTTCCAATTTAGGATCAGCATCCATGGCTTCTTTGATTGCCAGACTTGCCGCCAGTCCTGCTTCTGCAATGAGATTGTGACCACAAGCGTGGCCGATGCCAGGCAGGGCGTCATATTCCAGAATAATGGCTACCACTGGTGAATTGCCTGGAACAAGAATGGGGAAGCTCAAATAATACCTTTAGTTCAAAGTAAAAAATGTTTTAACATGGAATAAAAAGGAAATGATAAGGAAAATGGAAAAAAGAAAATGCAATTTGAATTTTAACTTTGCTCTTTGCACATGCCACACGCCAATTTTTTTATTTTTTACTATTGTTAATCAGAAAGTAAGCTAGAATGAATTTAATAGAAACTATCAGCATGAATTGTGATTTGAATTAGTATTAGCATAATAAATTCAACGATATTTAAATGATAATATTTTGAAAATTATATTTATGATATATATAATGTTGAATATGCAAATTTTTTATTGGATCATACATGTTGAAAATGTAACGTACATTGTATTTTGTAACATTTGGCAAATAACTAAAATACGACGTATTTTCTGTAACTTTTCCTCATATTTTGATACATATTAAATATCTCACGAGTTGTTATCATCAGGAAATGTTTTCGGAATTCTGCCAATTCATCCAATATTGTTTTCATTATTTTTTTGAGAAGATAAGCTATACAATCCACATTTTAATTCTAGAAAAAATGTTCTCTTTTCGAATATATAATCATATTGGAGTTTGACTGCAATGAGCATGCGTTTTGTGAGGGCAAAATGCTAAAATTTTCAACGGAATAAAAAAATTTGTTCAAAATAAAATCAATTTGTCCAATAAGAACTGATTTATAATCCAGTGATATACAGTTACGATTCATCTCGTTTAATACAAGTCCTTTAACATCAGTATTTACCCGACCTTTTTAACGCCGCGGACCGGTCAACGCTTGATAATTTTACGGCTGCCCGTTAAGGTGTGTGGGGGAGGGGACGTGGATTGTTTATGTATAGATTGTTTTTATTTGATAATTTCAATTAATTGCATTTAAACATGACATCAGAATACAATACAATGACAAAAAAATTACTATAAAATGATTTTTATAAAAAAAGTCACAAAACTCTAGAGAAATACACTACAGTAAATGAAATAACTTTGTTCCTTGTGAGGCTTTCGGTACTAATTGATCCACGGACCGGTCCGTGGCCCGGTGGTTGGGGCCCACTGCGTTACATTATGGTGTGCATTCATTATGTATTCTAATGCAAACTGATAAAAATTATGGAAGCATCAACAATCACGTTTTATAATATGCTGACCCTTTTTAAAGATAAATGCTGACTGGATTTAAAATCTTTGAAAACTTGGGAATGTCTTGTAAAGGCATGGTGTTTGATGACTTATTCAATTTAATTTAAGGGCTTATAAATTCACCCTGAATAATGTTTTTTATTAGGTTTTCCTAAGAAAATCTCACTCGAGTTTCAATTTTTTTATTTACGTAATACTAAAATTACACAACCTCTAACTACAAAGTCAGAACGGCTGATCTGGCAGCGCTGGCGAAACAAAATGCTGCACATGCATAGAGGCAGGTGTTGACCCTCTCCTTACACCATTTTTCAGCTGAACGTCGTTTGTGTTCCGTGTAAAAAGTGCTTGTTTAGTGCGTTAGCTCTTAATTGAGAACAGGATGATAAATGAACAAAAGATCAATTTAAAGTTTTATAAAGCTTGACAAGACACCGACAGAAGTTTATGTGATGCTGGTACGTGTTTATGAAAATCAAACATGATTCTGGAACTGTATTAACACTGAGGATGAGGCCTGGTGTCCTAGGTACGCCCCTGAAATGATACGGTAAAGCACGGAATGACGTTCTCCTACATCACCTCGTCGGAAAAAGGTCACAGCAGAAAAATCACGCATCAAAACGATGCTCATCACTTTTTTTGATAATCAAGGTACTATCCACAAGTAATGTCTACCCGAGAGAACGACGACGAATGCAAGGCACATTAAAATTTTACCCGTTTCACATGAAACGTCTAGGCAAGGTTACGACCCCAGTACGCGCAACAAGGACCATAGTTTTTTGTTCACAACAATGCTCGCCCTTACACAGACAATATCGTCAAGTTCCTGGCAAAAAAGGGGTAGTGCAAATTCAAAATCCACCATACTCTCCAGATCTTAATCCTCCAGACTTCTTCCTATTCCCACGACTCAAACTCGATTTGAAAAGAAAGAGATTTGACGCTGTTCCTAGCATCCAACGAAATGCAACGAGGGTTTTGAATTCCATCCCAAACGAAGATTTCTTGTAAAGTTTCCAGGACATGTACAGCAGATCTCAGTGGTTCTTAGTTAGGGGAGGTGACTATTTCGAAGGAGAGTAAGATAACTTTCTTTAGTATATTTCATCTAGATTAACGTTACAGGATTATTCACCGAACTTTATTGTCAGAGGTTGTATAATCTTAATAATAAAATGTCTAAAAAATACATTTAATATAAGGTTAAAAGGAAAACAAATAAAGATAAACTAAAACATTAAAACAGCTGGTTTTAGAGACTTGTTATATTAAAACTAAACATTAAAATCAAAGAAGTGTATTGTTATTAAAAATCTTGATGTGAAAAATAACTTCTTAAATGCTTAGTTAAACCAAAAATTGCTTCGAATTTTCAAAAAAGATTTCTTGCTTTTTTGTACTTTTTTTCTAAAATTCTGCTGAATGCGTTTCAATTATATTTAATTACATCCTCTGCATTTTACTTAAAAAAGTCAAAACAATCAGGGCTTTCAACCGGAACTGAACAGAAAACCGGAAAAAAACTCTATTTTGGTCGGAAAGAAAACCGGAACTGAACAGAAAAATATATCGGTTTATATCTGTTCGATGTATGTTCAGTTATTTTGTTACTGTAACTAACTTATCGATGTTTTCTAATTTAATGTCAACCATATAATTATCATTATGTGTACATTACTTCTCTATTTTCTGTTCTGATGTTCTGATGTTCATTAGTACTTTTCTGTTTTAGTTTCGCATGAAACTACTTGTAGAAGGCAGATTTAATTCAGTTGAGTAAACTAGCATAGATGATTTTTTGAGAAAAATATCAGTCATACATTTTTCGCATCTCAGTATGCTATCATCCACCGTTTGTATTGACTGTTTCGATAGGCAAACCAGCATGACATAAACCTAATTGTCAAACGCGTTTTGGATAATGGATAACAATGCCAGTACTCGCCATTCTTTGCTCACCGCTCGTATCGTACATACTGGTTAATTGTATCAATTCACATTGTACCAATTAAAAAAAATAAAATCTTCTAAATTTTGATAGAATTACATTTTTGTTTATGAGGAAATTATACTTTTAGTTCAAATAAGAATATACCGGGTGGTTATAATTAGTTACTCTATTCAGAGGGGCTTGTTGAACCTGTTCTGCTTACCGGATTTTGACGAAACATGAAATATATGCTATATGGATCATGGGAAAAAAATTTCTACAGTAAAAAAATAGTACAAATTTTGACCACCAAATGGCTTTTATCGAATATTCCTGCAAATTGTAATATGTCTGCAAATCCGTAAAAACTCTATATGAACTTGCAGTCATAGCCAGGTAATTATTCAGCGCATGTTTGTCATCGTTAATTATTCTTGTCTTACAGGAACGACAATGTTTGCAAACCACTATCTTTATGCAAGATGGAGCAACTCCTCACATTGGTGCCAAGTCAAAGCACTGTTCAGTGCTAACTTTGGTTATAATCGTGATTATCCAGATATTTTCCGGATGCACGGCCTTCTCGCTCTCATCCGACTTAAATCCCTGTGATTTCTGGTTGTGAGGATTCCTAAAAGACCGTGTTTGTAGAGAAGGAGTTAGGGCTTTACCTGATTTGAAAGCTAACATTATACGCCATGTAGCTGAAATCCCTCGTGAGTTACTTCGCGCTACCATTAAAAACGCTATAATGCACTTTCAACACGTTATTGATGTCAATGAAGTACATATTGAATATATTCTGTAACTGAATAAATTTTAATGATTCTGACATATTTTTTGTCTTTCTTTGGCCAACACATTTCCTCCAAGTGGTCAAAATTTGAACTTTTATTGCAGAGACCTTTTCCCCATGATCTGTATAGCATATATTCCAAGTTTCATCAAAATACGATAAGCAGAACGGGTTCTACAGACCTCTGAATAGTGTAACTTTACTTATAATCACCCGGTACATAAAATAAAACTATTCATTCGGAACTGCCCCGAAAACCAAATCTATTATTTTTGGTAGATTAAAAACCCGAACTGAACCAATATATTTTTTTAGTTGAACCGGAACGAAAAAAAATTACGGTCCAAAGTCCTGTAAAAAAATAACACTTATTAGTAATTCTATTTATATTAACATTACTAATAATTTATTAGTAATATTTTGTTTCTTATTTACTTTTGAATCAGCAAATGTTTGATTTAGTTGTATGCTACATGTATCAGAAAATTTTGAGGAACTCTAATATCAGCTCTTATTTATGACATTTCATCCAATTGCAAGAACAATTAAGAATAAACACTTCAGAAATACATAATCAGATAACAGCTAACAAAAATTGAAGAATTTTTTTAAAAAAATGGTGGGAATATGTTTATTATACAGTAATTAATGTTAAAATATTTTTATGTAACATCTCAGGTGTCGTACTCATTGTTTGACCGAGGCTCAAAATAACGAAACAGTGGAACGTTTATAAACTCTAATTCAGATGTCGGCAACCTATGGTACGTGTGCCGCATGTGGCACGTGATACAATTCCCAGTGGCACTCTGCAATACTCTACAATTTTTTTTATTTCTGATTGGATTGAGTTTGATAAATTTGTAATGGACCTTATGTGACAGACATCTCCTGAATTACGGACTTTTACAGAATTGCGAAAAATCGGAAAGATAACTCTAAAGATAAATTTACAGCCGTTTTGTAAATTATTGAATGTTATTGCTGGAGAGATTTAATTATCAGAAGAGGGGAAATTATAATTGCATGTACTCTGCTATTAGCTTTTGGTTATACATATATATCAAAGTAAAAAAACTTTCCTCATATGAAAATTATTTCGAGTCCCAAAAAGAAATTGTTTAACTATTGAATGCTCAGAATTGTGTTAAATTGAATGGCACACGTTATACCTCTGATTTTTTTAAATGTAAGTAGAGCGGTGTAAGCCCTACATTCGCATTAAAAGTTTTATTTATCATTTTATTTAACTATAATGAAGGGAAATAATTATATTTGATGTTGTCTAATTCTCATTTTAATAAATGTTTAAATATACACAATCTGTGTACAATTTTATTTTTTTAATTTTTGTCGAAGAAATAGTTATATAGTATGCTGTTTTTTCATGTTAAGTTATATCTTTTGCATAATAAAATGATAAGTCAATACTATTGACCTCCATTCTCTGTATAAATTATCGCGGGAATTGAAATGTTTATTAAATATCCTGCTGTGTGGCACGTTGAATCACATGGGTAGAGTTGTTTGGTACGCCACAACTAAAATGTTGGTGACCCCTGCTAAATTCCTAAATAGAAAATATATTAATTTGTAAAAACTAAAGGTATCAACAAAGAACTAAATTAGCATTTCTAAATTTATAATTGTTCGCAAAAATTTACTTATTTCTCTTTAGAACTATTTATCATAAATAAAACTGCATCCTACCTGTTTTAGATGCATACTCTGCTTTAAATGCAGTGGGTAGTTTATAACGCGTTTCCACTTGGAATCCTAGTTGAGTCAGCGCATTGGTCAAGACATCGTGGGCGTGAAACTCTTCATAAGCCAACTCCGGAGTCTTCCAAATGTCCTGACTCACAGAATTGAAGAATTCTTTTTCGCTGTCAATAACAGAACACAGGAATTGGAAATCTTCCTCGGACATAGTGGGTCAGAACCTTTTCCTCGTTATCTCTGCAAAAATGGAATGTAATGTTATTTAAATATGTTAATTTAGAGCAAGGCTAACAGAATGACCTTCACGAACCGTAGATAATTTACATAATTCACTTGACTAATCTCTGACCATATCGATGTTGTGTTAGTTTAAAGTGTTATAGATAAAAATCCAATTCATAGTTTTAAAAAAAGTGTTATAAAAATACCCCCGAAAGAATGTTTTATGAAGCTGATAAATCTGAAAAAGAAAGGGGGAAAAAACACCTCAGACGAAACATGGTCTTGATGCTTTACATTTTATCTTGATAAATATTTCCACTCTATGGATAAATAGTTTGCATTATCTAAGTGATTATAAAACCTCGTATCATTGGGGTTTGCAAGGTTTGAAATTTTATTTAAATCTTTTTTTAAAAAATTTTGCCTGTGTATGGTTCATTGTTTTCGTTGTGTTATTTATAGAGATAATATTACAACTAAACAAACAGAATTGTAAATAAAATGTAGCAGTTATAATTGTTTTAGGGAAGTCTTAAATTTTAGATAAAATTTTTTTTTTATGTATTATTTGTTTAAGTCAGCTCCTACTTATATAGGTCAACAAAGAAAAACTATTTCAGTTACTTTTTTTATAAAATATTTACAATTAATATAAATTTACAATTAACATAAATATCTCAAAAAGCTCTCGTGTTGGTTAAGAATTTGACGTAAATTAAATAAAATAAAATTGGAGTTTTATTGGTCCGTACTCGCCAATTTTCTCGTCAAAGTTGACGCTGTAATTTCATTTTACTCATGGCTTTTGCGATATTAATACTCCCTCTCTTCCTTTTGCCCTTAAATCTAAACAGGTAATTTGAAAAAAAATGTTTAAGTCATTGCTCCTACTTAGATCAACAAAGAAAATTTTTATTTTAGCTACTTTCTATTAAATAGTTACAATTAATATAAATATGTAAACACATATGACAATCACTGTAAACTCGTGAGTTCTTTTCCGACCGTGTTCGAATTGTGACAAGAAAAATAATTGCAGACAGGATTTGGTCCCACTGTTTATTCCATACCTTCTATGGGACATTTCTTAAAATCAAGCATATATTGAGATGTTACAGGATTACGATACATCGTTCAGCCGTGTCTACTTTTCACGACCCCGGCTTTTTTCGTCACCCTCTCTCTTCTCTCCCGTTCCGACCTTTTTTCTCCTCCGTCGTTGCCAGATCCTTTTCTCTATATCGTCTCTCGTTCGACCTGTTGCCAGGTGCAGGCAGCTGTTCCTTATACGCCCCACCTAAGAGTAAAATTTGCCCCTTGTGGCCGATTTTACCATATCATACACCAGAACAGAAAATTACAAACCGTGACACAGAAAATCCACAAACAGAACACACAATAATTGCAACAGTCAAAAGTCGTGATGATTGTTCTAGTGAAAGTTCCTTAATACAAACACATGGAATAATATGAATAGTTCACCCAATTGAAATAAGTGACTATGTTCCCAGAAAGATCTAAACTGTAATGGGATTGCAAACAGATACATGGAAAACACATTATACAAAAAAAACAACACTAAATATATACATTACAGTTTTTATCTTAATCTAGACAATGTTTATTTCATTAACTCATGAATGAATGCTCAATGAGTTCACTAAATCTATATTAAGTACACAGTAAACTTTCCTACGGCTCTAATTTGCCTTTGGCCAGTATGATTTCCGACCCAACCCATCCTAATACAAAATTAATTCGCTTTACACGATTTTTTCCAAATTTGCATCAGAAGGTCTACATCAACTATTCGAGATATAACAAACTGCTCTAACATTCTTAAAACCTGAGCCGTTAAATTACATCCATAAGAAGTGTATTTAATCTTTAAACCTCACTTTTTTAGTCATGCAAATTCCAAACGACATAAAAGCATGCGGCATAATTCTTCGTGAAAGAACGACAAAAATACCACTTCCACAAATCCAGTACCGTGACCCACGATGCTGCGCTATTCTTTTCTACAAAACCTTCCCTTTTCGACAAAAGATAAATCTCGGTTCTCGAAAATATGTTTAACCAAGCTTCACAGGTTACCTTCGCACTGAGACTAGTCAACGGCACAGCCTCGCCCCACCTAGTGTGCTGATCAACCAGACGTAAAATATATTTATGTCCCTTTAAGCTTGGCGGATCAATTGGACCTATCAGATCCATATTCCCCACCTCAAAGGGCAATTCAGGCGTTGCCACAGGTGTACTGGATGATCGGTCTTTAATCCTAACCGATCGAGTGAGCTGACATTCTTTACATGACTCACAAAATTTCTTCACATCGGCCCTCAGACCCTCCCAAAAGAAAGAATACTTTATTCGTTCAAGCGTCTTCTTGGGACCCATGTGACTACTGAACACGGAAGTATGCGCTAGTTTCAACACCTCAGTTCTTCTGCACTTCGAAATTACCAGCTGCCCAATACTCTCCCCGAGTATTTTATCCCTACGAAATAGATATCCATCTACTTCATAGTAGTTTCCTTTTGCCTTCCTTAGCATACTTCCAAACCAATGCTAACTCGGCACAACACTCCTGTTCGGAACGAAACCTATCAGCCACCATGATTCCTTTATCCATCTCAGCGGTCACCTCCTCATCCTTAGTACCCAATGTTCCCACTTCATTCCGACATGAAGTAATATTCCTTTGAGAATCCTCAATGTGCTCCTGTGCTTTCTCTGGCAGAATACCCGATGAAACCTCGGTTTCATCTACATTTCCTGAGTCAACCCTCAGGTCCCGAGAGCTTTGAGCCAGTGAATTCTCTTCACTCTGGGCTCCTCCCAACATATCCAAAACATCTGGTGGAAGCAACACGTCTTCTACCAAAACTTCTGCCAAAGCACATAACACTTGCTGGTGCACCACATTAACCTGGCCACCGGTAGCAAGACCAATTGGAACATATACTAAAGGACATTTAACCGCTGGACCGAAATACCTTTCAAATAAATCGTGGAAGCTCCTTCAACCGATATTCCAGGAACTAAGTCTTTCTTGATAACAGTAATTTCCGTACCAGAATCCAATAACGCATCGACTAACTTCCCATCTACACTGATAGATGTTTTCACTAATTTACTTAATTTGTCTTCAATAGCCCGTCTAGGAATGACTTTACCTAGCACATCAACTCTAGCAGTGACCGTTCCATCTTCCATTTCTGTCCCTTCCGTTGACACCTTATTCACATTAAGTCTTTTATTATCTACCTCTTTGTTTTTCGGACAATCCCGCTTAAAATGTTTATCTGATCCGCAGGTGAAACAAGCGAATTTTTTAATTTCAGTTACTTGGCCTTTATCCAAGTTTTTCCTAGAAGAAAAATTATCTGACTTTTCTCCCCAAATGGCTGTTTACCCCAACTACCATTAAAACTTCTCTTTTTCTCTATCATTCCATTTAGCTCTCTCAGGTTCATCATAGGATTTCCCTTTGGAAGCGTAAAATATATCACATTGTTTGCCCAAGTCCCTGGGTTTGTACCATTCTTCCCCCTTGGAGCACACCAATATGGGTCGCCGTCTCAGAATCCAACATTTCAAACATTTTATCTGCTACGATCAGTTGATTAACTGACTCAAAATCATTCTCTCTCTCGCTTCTCTTAACTTACAGTAGTATAACCACATCGATGTTAAACGGGACGCGAACTGAGAGAAAGTTTCGTCAGAGTTACGTTTGGCCTTTCTAAAATTTTCTAAACATATTTTTGGTGAGGGTTCATACTCCTTGAGCACAACCTGTTTTAAAGATTCGTAATCTTTTAATTCTTCTTCGCCTAGGTTAACTAATAAGTTTGACACTTTGTCTCCTAACATGCATAACAAAACCTTCGGTTTTAACTCGTCGCGGTAAAATCCTAGGAGGACCCACTGCTGTTTTTGGCGCCAAAAATATTTCGCCAAAAAGCGCCAAATTGAAGGTTTTCAAAAAAGGCGTCAATGACGAAAAACTCTTGGGATGCGCATGCGTCAGCGGAGGGGGATGAAATGGGCGTTTCGCAAAGATGAAATCGAATAAATACATTAAATTAATCATTCTATAAAGAAAAAAAAAATGGAGAAAAGCAATGAAATTCATTTTAAAAAGTATTCTAAAACCAGTGTGTACAACATGATTTACATTTTTAAAAAAGGACGAAAGGGGCGTTTCGCAAAGATAAAATCGAAGAAATACATGAAATCAATTTTAAAAAATGTTAAAAAGCACTTACCTTACGCTTGCATTTCGTCATGATCTGTTGGTGGATACACCCTTGCGATGGACGCAAGGAATTTATGAAAATTCTCATTCACCAACTTGTGATCGTAAGATCGCCGCCACATGTGTCTTATTAACTTTCAAGTCATTCATCACGAACTCATTCATGCTCTTGCCGAACCAATATCTCGTCAAACGCAAGATAATAGTTATAGCAAGTTTGCTTTCGCTAAACCAAGTGCCCTTTCTCACACTCCGAACGACGTCGTGGCGATTATCTTTCGACTGGTTGCGGCAACGCCATTCGTAGCCGTCAACCGTTCCCTTTCGCAAACGCATATTTTTTTAAACCTCGGACATTCATAACGAGAAGCAATTAAATTAGCTTTTCTAATGTCTCTTTCTTCCCCTTTGTGCCCAGGAGCACAAAGAAACCTATCGTAGCCTCACTTTAAAGTAATTTCCTTTCACACGCCATTCTTAACAACCTCCAGCGAAGTCAAATGTCAAAATGACGTTTTTCGGAAAAGGCGAAAATGTTGCACTTTTTTTAGGGTTGCCATTTTTCGGTGATTTGAAAATCCAAATTTTTTGATGAAATGGAAAGGTTACCATATTGTAACCTTTATCGCTCAAAATTTGGCGACAAAAATTTGGCGACCAAAAAGTGGGTCCTCCTAGATTCAACCGAAAAATTCTACTCGTTTTTCTAAGAGTACTCAAATTCCAGAAACACAATACGAAATATGTTTACAATAAAACTTATATGAGGCACAGTTATTTGTTACTAATCAGAACCTTTTTTCAAAATTAAAAAAACACAATTAACAACATACTTTTTAGCTACATTACCATAGAATTATTTCTCAAATCATAAATCTACTCTTAGTTTCTTTTTTTTTTTTTAATTAAAAAGAATCTTATGCAGGAAACAAAAAACCAATATACATATACATCCTAAATTACGAGCAAAGGAAATAACCTCAGATTGCATTAAACTATTAACTAACTGACAAATAGCAAAACTTTTGCTTAAAATGAAAAAAACAATCATTTAATATTAAAAAAAAACATGCCACATTCTGAGTCATAAATAACCTACAAAATCTCTTATTTACAACCTTTTAACAGGAAGTCTACTTGAAATACATATACATTTTTTTAATGGATATTTTTTACCCACTCAAACATACATTTTTCGCAACCATTATTTCAAGATAAATTAATCTAATTCTTTTTTTAAAAAATTCTGCAAACTGAATTGTTATGCAAAACACTTTCTATACCCAGATTTTAATTTTTGAGACAACTTCAAAACAGTAAAGAATGATGATAAAAAAAAAATTATAGTTTAACACTAGAACTCTAAATACCATATTTTTTACAACATTTAAAATGATACCCTATCATTTCCAGGTAAAATAAGTACACAATTTTCTTACTTCATCTACACAATAATCCAACAACATAGAATATTGCAATAAACCAATGAAATTTTCTTTTTTTCAGATATATCTGCTTTCTCTATTTTATTTTTAAAAAAACAAATTAAATATGACTGCATCCCATTACTTTTTAAATATTCACACAATATTTTAACTTAGGGGAACAATAGCCACCTACCTCGACATGAAAGCTGTTTCAGTACTTGAACACTTTTCAGATCACGGCTCCATTCATCAGAAAATGAAGAAAATACGACATCTGTTCGTTCATATCCCAACTCGGCAGGTGATGGTAAAACTCCATATGAAGAAGGTCTTGTTTTTTTTTTTTCACTTGAAACTGCTGCAAGGCAATTCCCGGATGCACGTGGTCATCAACTTGAAGATACACTGCAGGGTTCTATTTCCTTGTTAAAAATTTCCTTTCAAACCGAATGTCCACTAGAACCTTGTTCACAATTATGTAGTACGAACACCGATCAATTTGGAATATATTATTCATTTAACTTCTGCTCCATTGCACCGCACTTCTGACACCAGTGTAAACTCGTGAGTTCTTTTCCGACCGTGTTCGAATTGTGACAAGAAAATAATTGCAGACAGGATTTGGTCCCACTGTTTATTCCATACCTTCTATATGGGACATTTAAAATCAAGCATATATTGAGATGTTACAGGATTACGATACATCGTTCAGCCGTGTCTACTTTTCACGACCCCGGCTTTTTCGTCACCCCTCTCTCGTCTCTCCCATTGCGACCTTTTTTCTCCTCCGTCGTTGCCAGATCCTTTTCTCTATATCGTCTCTCATTCGACCTGTTGCCAGGTGCAGGCAGCTGTTCCTTACAATCACGATATTAAGTTGCAATTAATTTTCATTAAATATCATCAAAAGTATGGTAATGTCATCGAAAACAATCGTGTATATAAAATTTCAATTCAACTGAATGCTTTAAAACGTGAGAAGAAATTTTTTTTTAATGTTTTGACCCAAGTTGCTAGAAATGAAGGTAAACGTGACTCTGTACCTCTAATTCTTTAAATAATTAGTTTCAATCAATTAATTTTAATTAATAAATTAAATTATCATATTGTCACCCAAAAATCGTGTATAGAAAATTAGTTTTAATCAATTAATTTTTATTAATTATAATTAAATTTTCGTATTGTCATCCAAAATAATCGTGTATATAACATTTCATCTCAATTGAGCACTTTAAAATTTATTTTATTAACGATTGAAAATTTGAACAAGATATATATATACTGAGGGGAGCGCGAGAACTTCCCTATTTTGAACATGTTACAGTGATGTCCGTAGGAATGGGAGGAACGTGGGGAGGGGATCGGTGGAAGGGGTGGAGTGGGATATTTGTGTTTCCGCCCGTCTCAGTCTCAAACTAGTTTTGGTCGAGGCAGCAGTGTGCTTTTGCCATGGAGGCATATTTCTCTAACGGTCGGTTGGTGATTGCATTGCAACGTACCTTTCATCGTCACTTCGTTATTCCTCCACGAGGTCATGTTCCTGATCAGAAATGTGTCTTAATGTGGATGGATAGGAATGTCCCTAAAAAAGAAAAGGACCTCCAAGGATCGTTAGAACCCTTAAAAAAAGAGGAACGAGTTCATGTATCAAATTAGACCGGTATGTGACGATGATCCACCAATTCTTATTCGCTCTCCATGAAAGGGATCTTAACAACGAATGGTTACAACAAGATGGAGCCACAGCCCTCATTTTGAGGGTTTCCATGGATATTTTAAGAGCAGCCTACCTCGAATGACTGATCTCCCTGCAAGGGGAGGTAAAATGGCCTGCGGACTCGCCTGATTTACCCCCTCCTGATAACTTCCTGTGGGCTTATTTCAAGTCCGTGGCTTACAAAGATCGTTCCTAGTCCCTGGAAGACATACGGAACAACATGTGAGCCAAAATTGACAATATCCGGGTCTATATGCTTAAAAGGGTGACTCAAAGTTTTCGAAATTGACTGCATTAGTGTATTGATAATGAAGGGTGACATTTAACAGGCATTGTGTTTAAAACTGTATAAGTTCATAGTTCCAATGTTGAGCGGCAGGCAGAAAATAAGAAAAAAATTAAATGAAACACACGTAGTGTTTTTATTGCATTTTCAAAGTAGGATGTTCCTACAACTATACTAAAAATGCAGTAAAACAAATGGGAGATTGTGAACTAATAGTAGGAATTGAAAACGATAAAAGAAAATCATGATTCTTAAGAATAAATACAATTTCAAAAATGATAATAAGTCCTAAAACTAAAAAAAATCTTTTCAGTAAAAAAATTCTTTTTAAAGTTTGAAAGGATAATACAAAACGATGAAAGTGTGAAGGAAAGTTTCGAGCTACTAAAATTTATATCTATTTTTATTAAGTAAAGCTACATTCACACCAAGGCTGTTGGGGTTGAGTGTCTTGCTAATTAGAGACTTCATCTCACCCAAGATGAAGTCTCTGATTAACGAGACGCTTGACGCTGACAGCCATGCAGTTTAACAGTTAAAAGATAACTTAAGAGAGTCAAGTGACGAGGACAAAACCTGAGCTAGCACCACATTTCCTAATTTCTACGCTAAGCCAAATGGAAGGTATGGAGCATCGACATATTTAACGTGCATCAGCCCCTTTACACAGGGGTCCTAAACGGCATTATTCTCTCAGAGATTCTCGCAGTGGTCTATATCGACCCCCAGGGGTCTATGACGACTTGCAAAGGGTCCATGCCAGTGAAAAATAATTTTGGGGTCCATGAAGTGTAAATCAGGATCTACGATTGTGGCTGTCATTAAACTAGATCATGAATAATTTTCAAAGAAAATGTAATTAAGGGGAAACCAGATTTTACCTATTTAACATAGTTATTTAATAAATTCAATGAAATTAATTTGCACAGCTACAAGGTGGCAGCATATATTTCAGTAAAGCAAGAACCAACATTTTACCTTTTCTTGTCAAAGTAATACTAAAAAAGAGTTTAATATGGGATGCCACGAATTTTCCCAGTTTCTCATTTTGTCACAGACAATCTGCAAGGAAGATAACGTTTTAACCTATGTTCATTTAAATGCTATTCAGATTTTGAAACTAAGTTTGAGAATGCTTTGACTGTGGTAACATCACAGCAAACAAGAAAATCACGTCACATTGAAGGAAATAAATGTCATATTACAAGAGGAACTGATAGGGCTATGCATTAACAAATATCTTAATGTAAAATTTAGAAATGAATGCCCGCAATTTTAAAAAGACGTACCGTTTCCACTCACCGTGGTTGCCAATCTCAAAAAAATAAAGACTGGACACTACTAAATGAGGAAATTTAGGGTTAAAGTCAACATGATCGATCCAAATGTTGAAATCTTGTTATAAAAGTGTCAGATTCATCCCTCCCATTATTAAAAATTTCTTTGTTTGTTTGCTGCTCAGTTGTTTTGTGTAATAGTTATTTTATGTATGTTATTAAATTTAAATTTAAAATTATTTAACCTAAGCTCATGCTTAAAACACTATATTTCACTACAGTTAAAAATTTAAATCTTAAAGTAAGTAGCTCTATACCAGCTGTCAAAAAGACATTTGATAAATGTGTAGAAATTTAATATTAGGTAAGCAGGGATATATATCCAAAGACGAAAATATGGCAAGGGATGCATGAGACAAAAAAGTTTGGGAATCTCGGCTCTAGCTTATGACATGCCTGCCACAAGTCTGTTACCACAGCTCGAGCAAGTTCACTACCGCGACCTTTAAAAATGACACATTGTTATGATTTTAACCCCGATCACATAGTAAAATATCAGTCTTATTCAATGATTTTTGAGAAATTGGCCGTAATAGATGTTAATCTTAAAAAATTTATTTATTTTTGCTCTGTTAGTTTTAATATTTTTTAGTTCAAAATATGAGCATTTATATACTTTTTCTTAAAAATACTTTCACTTAATTTGTATACAAAGGATAAAAAAAAGACATACAAGTTATTCAAAACATACTTGGCATCCATAGCAAAAATTTACGACGTTTCCATAGGGGAATTGAGGCAAAACTGATGCTAATTTTGAAATTATATCCAAGATGCACGTGTTAATTTTATTATGAGCACTTGTATACTTTCCTTAAAAGCTTTCTCTTAATTTGTATACAAAGAATTAAAAAAACATACCAGTAATTTAAAACTAAATAGTTAGCATCCATAGTAATAAATTCCGAAGTTTCCTTAGAGAAATTATGACAAAACTGGTGACAATTTCGCAGAATTCTATCTCCAAGAGTCATTTATTGAAGCGGCGCACGTGTCCTTTATTTTCCGCTCATATGGCATTTTAGAATTATTATCTACTATAAAAGCTAATGATAAAAAAGAGATAGCGAAACAAGCTAAATATAATACGCGAATGATTGATTGATTGATTTAATATTAACGTCGCACTGTTCAGCTACACGAGGGCTTTTGGCGACGGACCACGTAATTTTGAACCATGGTCAAGTGACGTAGTCGACACCTGAGCTGGCACCCCCCCGCTCCTAACTACCCCACCACACCAACATATAATACGCGAAAGTGCCTTAAATTTTTCGATGTCATGCAGCTTAATCTCTTTTGAGAGAGATTTTGAAACAGCACGTGTATATAAGGAAAACTACTCCTTTCAAAGAAAGGTTTTCATAAATGCGTCATCGAGAGAGTTATATTGAGTGAACGCACTATGAAGCCGAACTGGGGCAGTTGGTGACGGATCTCGTCACCAATTGTCCTAGTAGCTTTGCCTTAGTAATTTTGAACCATGATCAACTGATAAGAACAATTCACCTCTGACACTTCAATCTCAAAACTTTCACACCCCACCAAAGTAATGGCCACGTCTCGACCGATATTAGGTATCCGAACACGTTCGTGTGAGTGAGTGAATATTAACGTCGCACTGTTCAGCTACACGAGGGCTTTTGGCGACGGACCGCGTAATTTTGAACCATGGTAAAGTGACGTGGACGACACCTGAGCTGGCACCCCCTCTCCTGACTACCCACCACACCAACGGAGAACATTTCAGCTCTCGACAGATTTAGCGTGCATCGCTGCCGGACACGGCGGGTCTTTTGTGGTACTAGGCTCGAACTCATGACATGCCTGCCCTGATCCGATACCTTGACCTCTGGGCCACCGTAGTCCTACCGAACACGTCCGGAGTACTTTTTAAAAAATAGCATACTAAGACATTATAAATACTTTTGTAGAAATCAATACCAATTAATATTAATATTTAACTAACAATATTTAAAAATAATCATTTAAATTCTACAAAAACCACAATTCCAAATGAAATTTTATACATAGCATTATTTTTAAAAAAACTTCGAAGCAATGAGAGAAAAAAGTAATAAACTTATATCATTAAAAGTATTACTAAAATAATAAGGTTTATTTATCTTCAAAATGTAATCAAATTCGAATGTTTTATTAAAATTTAAACATTTTACAGCTGATCGAGTAAATATTATAAGAAATGTGAAATTCTCTTTATCAGACCATTATTTAAATAAACTAACTCAAGAAGTATTCATACATAAGAAATATATATTTTAGTACATTCTCTAGAAAATAATATAAATATCAGGCTCAAAAAGTTTTATAAAAATAAGTTTTTAACATCTTGAGCTATAGAGAATCGCAATGACAGATTTTGAACAGTTTAAATGTCCACTTCTAATAAATTAAAGGGGCTGTGGTAGCCCAGCGGTCAAGGTATCGGATCATGGCAAGCATGTAACGACTCGAGCCCAGTACCACTAAAGACCCGCCGTGTAGGGTATCGATGCACGTTAAATCTGTCGAGAGCTGAAATGTCCTCCCGTTGGTGTGGTAGTCAGGAGAGGTGGTACCAGCTCAGGTGTCATCCACGTCATTTGACCATGGTTCAAAATTACGTGGTCCATCGCTAAAAGCCCTCGTGTAGCTGAACAGTGCAACGTTAATTCACTCACTGGTAAATTAAAGACCAACTTCCGGTTTTTCTAATTTCATATAATTGATTGTAACTACGCATCTAGGTAACGTAGAAACAAAACATAGTATGCTTTGTTGATTCAAAAGACAGCAGTATTCAATAGAAAAAAAGCAAAAAAATGTCTTTTGACCAAATTTGGTTATTTCAACGTGTTCGGATACCTTAAAGTATTTTAGAAATCAAAATTATTGGCTGAAAGAGAACCAAATTACGTTTTAAAAAAGATTTAATGAACAAATAAAATTGATAACTTGCAACATAGAATTCTCCTAGTACGGAAACCGATTTAAATTTGTTGCATAATCGGGTAGTAAATGATCTAAATCTTCCACATTCTAAGTTTTGTTCGAATCCAGTTATTAGTTCCAAAGATATTTTAGAAAAAAATTGTTGAGGAACCATATACTAGCTTACTTAGGAGCAAACGCTTCGTAATGAATTCACCTTTTCTTAACACCTTGTGACAAGCTGATCTATAATTAAAATTAATAAGTTAATATGTCTTCGTAAAACGGAAAATTCAAGAATCAGAACTCCTTTTACGCGCATTTTCTGAACTATTAGGATGAATTGTGCAAATTTTTGAGGATTCCAAATATGTAATAGATATTCTATATATAGTTTCAAAATATGTAAACAATATGGTAAGTTATAAAAGAATGCTACAATCCGATATGTATCAAAGATATAATTTTACAATAATACTAATTTTTTAAAAATTTTTAAATTGAAAAAGATAATCAGTCAATTGGTGTAAACATCTTTAAAGATAGAAGAACCATTTCAATTGTCAGAATCTGACATTCTCATTTAACATTAGAGAACCTATTGTTTAAAACCCCTATTGTTTAATTAGGAAACTTATTTTTTGATTGAAAGGTAATTCCAAAACATTTCATGACAATTTTATGAAAAGTGCAATTTAAGCTAATTTTAAAAGTTAAAGAA
The DNA here is from genome assembly GCA_019973935.1 of Trichonephila clavipes. NCBI lineage: Eukaryota > Metazoa > Arthropoda > Arachnida > Araneae > Nephilidae > Trichonephila > Trichonephila clavipes. The sequence goes on along the minus strand of BMAU01018694.1, from coordinate 315,652 downwards.
CTGAGAAGAATCTATTATACAATATAATTAATTAATAATATTGTTAATCAAAACTATACTGTTTAAATTAGTAGTCCATTTTTGGCATCGTAATTTGGCTATCCAAATCATTAACTCTGGTATTTAATTTAGCTGCGATAAGAAGGAAGTTATTGGAGTATCAACAAATCACAGAAATATAGTGAATAAGCCTTTCAGAGCTGAGACCTAATAATCTGATAATGCTCTTAGAAAAATACATCCAACTCTTTTTTACACAGTTTTTACACGATTTTGAAATAACACAGTACATGAATTAATGAACTATTTTTTTACACGGATTTTTTTCTTCTAGCACGAGTTTAAAAAACATTGAGAATTCGTGCCCTTTGGATGAGGAAGATTTTATCGAATTTCTGATAGTTTATGATAATAAAGAAGTCTATAAGGACAAAGTCGAAGGTGAAGTTTAACTACTAACTGTTGATTCAATTCACGGGGCCTTGAAATTTGTTCCAAGTGTGGAACAATATTTCCTTTCTCATGAGATTCTGACATTAAGCGTGCATTAAAATTTCAATATAACTGTAAGTTTTTTGTTGCAAGATATCACGAATAATATAAGCAACTTAAAAAAAGCCACTAATAACAGCTTTTGTAACCAAAAAAAAGAATGAGGTCTAAAATAACAAACGAAATTCTTCATTTGAATCATAACCGACAGTTGTGCTAGAAAATATCTGACACAGCTACTGATGATAGCATATTTGATCCAATTGCTTGTTATCACAAGTAACAATGAATATTTCTTAATAGTTTTATCCCTATAACTTCAAATTGAATTTTTGTATGTTGTACGTACTTATAGACTAAACTTTTACTGCGCAATAATTTTAACTATTTTTGTGACAAAAATTAATAGTTTTTATTTTATAAATATGTAGCATGTGGGTTTTATTATTACTTTTTTGCACATTTTCTTTCGGGAAATATTTAGAAAGTTTTCATCTAACACGATTTTTTATAATTGGGAACATATCTCCAAAAAATTACCATACGTCGCATGTATTTTTTTGCGCTATTTTTTTTCACGGTTTTCTAAGGAAAGTGTCTACCGTGTAAAAAAAGAGTTGGGTGTACTTCAATTTCTACTTTTCTATCCAGGTCCTTTAAATCGTCCCCAAGTTGTTACATTGTAAACGTAATCCATTTCTTTAGTTTATTTACATCTACTTACAAATATTTTTCGCGTGTAATCAATATTATGCTTTAAGGGAAAAGTGTCTCAAGGTGGCAGCTCTGCAATATATTACTCACGTAAGGAAAACAGGATGAAACAGTACGTTACTATTAAAGCTTGGAAGCCGTTCATGAGCAAATGACCTAAATAAGGGATGTACATTAAGTCGATCGAGGTCGACAGGTGGTCCACCAAGACATTTTGGGGTGACCATCTTTTCTAAGACCTAAGATGAACATACTAAAAGAAACATATTTATCGAACACCGACGCCAGCTAGACTGGAAAATCGGAAGCGCACGATAACGCCCAACACGTTCACACCACCGCTCACTCATAAATATCTCTGCGATGCCAGCTATATAAATGAATTTTTCCCCACACACCGATTGAAGGGGAGAATAAGTGTTGAAAATCTTCTCTTCCACTGATAGCACGGGATTGGCTATTGAGACATCATCCCACTCTCCGCGCTTCCATGGGATTGGGTTCCGTGTTGATGCCATGTCCCACGATAGTGCGGGATTTGTTAGAGAATAAACTAAGTACTAACTTCGGTTTCAGATTCATCAGTTCACGTTTTCTGAACACTTTTGTTCTAGCAGTCGCTCATAGTTTTCAAGCATTTAAGGGGTCACATACCTTTTTAAAAAGGATATACATATTTAAATTTCTGAAATTTGTTTATTATTCTTTCTGGGATTGAAAATTTTGGAAGAATAAACAAATAGATATTATACTTTACATAATTACTTTACACAATATAAAAAAAGGACGTTCTGAGAAAATTGATATCAAACATAAATTCACCACAGCTTTATAAATAGGTATATTATTTTGGTTATTCAAATAATATCTAAACTTACATTAAAACTGATGTGAAATTTTTGTAGTCAAAAAAAATATATTTTCTAAAATTATTATAATTAACATATTTTTCTAATGCAGTACACAAACATTGAAACGATATCAAAAGCTATAAAACAATCAAAATGCAACAAAATGATTCATTTCTTTAAAGTAAAGTTAAAAATTTTATAAATCTTACGTACAAAACAATTAATACCTTAATTTACAATTACTTACTAAAAATATCAAACTATTTTGCTGAATTTGTATTATATGAATGCAGTATATTATTGTAATTCTAAAATGTGAAAATTTAAAATTCAGCGCCTGCATATGATGTTACCTCTTTTTCAGTTTTACAAGTAGCTTCAAATAGCATCCTCTTACCCTGCCGCTCTTCTTTTGTGCGGAGATTAAAATGTCACTCTGCAGTCTGAAATCTTTTCATACTCACAAGTATAACAAATTTTTATGCACAATCCCCAACAGTCAGTCCAGGCGATTGCATAACTTTTAGTCTGCCTTTAACCCTTTCGCGGGCACACAGCTAAAATACACTTTTCTGTGATAAAGTACTTGATAAATGTAATGTTCTCATCCTCTATAAACAGTATTTGGTCACAAAAAATATCTGATAAAGGGGTTTTTTCCTGGGGGTGGCTAGACGTATAGCCACTGTGCACGTAAGTCATTTAACTTACTTTTCAGGACAGAAATAATGAATCATATTACGATACACTTTTTATGAAAAAGTAACATTTATGTTAATAACTATTTCAATAACAATTAAATACAAAGTACAAGTGTAATAAAATAATAATAGAATAATTGTACAATATATAAAGAATATACTTACTAAAATAAACATTGAAATTGGTATACATATCCACATTTTAAATATTATTTAATTTTGGTATAAAAAGTTAGAAATAAAGTAATATTTTTGAGTATTTTTTGAGGAGTAAGATTTTGCAAATCTAAAACTTCAGATGCAGGACCAGTGGTTTTCTTCAATTCTGGAGGAATTCTTTTTTTTTATATGTAGCTTACCCCATTTTACTTCTGGCTGGGAAGTAGGACATTGTATCTCATAAATGTCTTCATCATCTGAAGAAATATTTTCCTCTTGAGCAACATTTTCAACGTCATCTTCATCTTCAGTATCATTGTTATTAGAAGCTGCTGAATCATCATGTGATGGCAATTCTTCAAATACAGCAACAGCCTCTTTAACAGATAAGATTTCTAGGCATTGTTACACAAATATACTCAATTTCTACTTTACGTTGATAATAATAATAAACACCAATGTATAAAAATCTTATAAAACGGAAAAGTTAATTAAAAATATATACACATCTATAAGTAAAAAGTATTTAAAGATTTTTATGCGTTTCAATAATATGCAAACGTTTTCTTCGAGCAGAAAAGCTATGATGAAAGATTTTGGAATCCAAGAATCTCGTATCACATATTGTATACTAAGTTTGTTTATATTCCCAGCCCCAACATTCTTACGTGATTCTAAGCGCTCTCTCTCGAGTGGAGGAAGAGTGAAAATTTCAAGGCCATTTTTTTTTCTATGTGAGCAGTGGATAGAGCCTCTGCCCACATATAAAAGCTTTCCAAAAAACCTAAAAACTTTTTTTAATTGCCCATTTGCTTAATTCATTTAGATGAAAGAAAAGTATACTTAAGACGTCGAAATTTTTTCACAGAAGAGAAATTTTATTTATAGTAATCAAAATACAATTTATAGATTTACACCGAGAAAAACTACTTCTAACAACCTATCCGAGGACATGAAATGCAAAAAAGGTATCGTGCTGCCCTCTGTATTGAATTTTATGGATTTTGGCTTCAATTAACGCATTTGGATAGACTAAATATTCACCGTCTACATGGAGAAATTTTTTGTTATGTGGCTAGACCTATTAACCACTGCCCGTGAAAGGGTTATTGCCATCATTAAAAAGGGCAATTGCGTCATTGGTGGAAATATGAATAATCTTTCTACCACAACCTGAAGTTTTAGGGCATAACTTCCATATTAATGAGTTTATGGATTCATTATGATTTTGGGCTTTACACCTTAGACATTTTTGTAGGAGTTTAGGTTGTGACAGATCATTGAATACAGGCTTTATATATAATTCATTACTGCCTGGCAATTTGTTATTGTGCTTAAAATTTCAACACTGCCCTCTAATAATTGAATTTGGTATTTACACCAAGAATTATTGCGAAACATTTTACCAAACTGTGCAATGGCTCTTCATCGTTTGAACGTAGAGAGAAATATACAACCCAAATAGCTTTCCACATAGATCTGAATGGCATGTTTTATTTAGTCTGATTGCATTAACATAGTACCTTGTTTGTAATTAAGTTGATCATTTTGTCAGCCAAATCTTCCCTTCCCACCAATCGACTTCCCATCACTGAGTTTGGAGCTCATTTGTCTCAGTTTTCGTAAACGAGTTTCCCCTTTTTTTTTCTCGACATGTCCAACACACATTCAGTTTTTGAGTCCAAGATATCCTCACCATATAATTTGGATGGAGTAATAGATGAGAACGTTTTGGACTCACCATCCCCGATTAAGATATATATTTCACAGAACAATGATTTACTGAACGCTGAAACATACAAACCATTCCCACAGTTTCCATCATGCCAGCAGAGCCATTGTGTTTTCAAACATTCTTTGATGTGAAGTATTTTCCACTTTTCTTAAGCGGGTGACCCTTTTCTTTGTTTCCATGAATCATATCCCTTACAGCAAGGGGGAGGGCATTAAGTTGATCATGATCTACCGGGGAACCACCAAGCCATTTTGGTATGACCGCCTTTACTAAGACCTAAGACGCACATACTAAATGAAATTTATTTATGAAACATCGACAGCAACTAGATCGGAGAATACGTTTTTCACAAACGATGTGACTCTTCTTACTTAAACAAATAATTCTATGATTGTGTAGAGACGACACATGTACCTTTATTGGACCACATGCGCTTAATACATTCAATGCTGCTAGAGGGGGGAAGCGATCACCGCAATGACAGCCACAGAAATGAGTGCTTTTTCGCATTCCTACTGAAGGGTTAGAAGAAATGGTGATGAACAGCTCTTCACGCGATAGCAGGGGATTGGCTACTCAGACGTCACCCCACATTCTATGCTTCTGCGGGAAAGAGTTCTTGTGTTGACATCACTCCACGTGATGGTATCACTCCCGGAAGGGAATTGTAAAGTACATACGTCGGTTATAGAAGATAAATAATATGATGAAATAATAAATGATGTTTTCAAGGATTTACTAGGAAGGAACCATTGTTACATTCATGTGTAATCCATTTGTCAATATTGATGTGCGAGAATGTAAGTTATATGTCCTCTTTATCTCTTGAAGAAAACGTTTTTATCCTTCAGAATAACAATTTTAAGAGCACGTAGTTCAGAACCTAAGAATAAAAATTTAGGAATCTAATAGATGAAGTAAAGCATCCTAATTTTATTAAGTAATATAAAAAAGGATTTTTAAAGGGAATTCCTACTTAGGTTGACAAAGAAAATTTTTTATTTTACCCTAAAATCAGGCGTATAACGCGCACTTTTAGCACAAAAAATAAGGTCGAAATTCAAGGATGTGCATTATATGCCGGGTATGAAAATGAGAGCTCTAAAAATAAGAAAAAAGAGATAAACATAAAAAAAAGTTTGACTGTGCTACATATCTCAAAACATGTTTATTTGAAAGAAATGACATTCCTTATGAACATAAAAGGCTGTAATTCTAGAAATACACTATTTTTTCTAAAGCGTTTGGGATAATAACTTGAATAAATGGCTTCAAAACATAACAGCATAGCATACGTACAATTCAGGATTTTTTTTAAAAAGTAGGTGCGCGTTATACGGTGAATATATCAAAAAATGCAGCTTGAAAGTATAGGTGCGCACTGTACGCCGGATTTGCGGTAGTTACTTTTCATTAAATAATTCAATTAATATAAATATGTATATACATAGGACAGAAACACAATATTAAGTGACAAAGTAGAAAGCAATTTTCTTTGCAATTTTCCATTTTCCTTTCTATATAGGGTGTAGGACTTTTTTTTTGCTCATTGATTAAATTTAATTATTTTAATTATATAGTTTAGTAAAAAAGAAATCACATTCTCAGAAATTAGACCATTCCAGGTGGGATTCAAAGCCATGATCTTTGCGCTACAGGGATACAACGATCGATTTTCCTTTCCATATGTGCTGTTGGACTACAAATTTGTTTGTTACTGTTTATTCATTTTTGAAGTGAAACTTCTTTGCGCTCCAGAATGAATGATAAATTTGCCCAGTTTTGCGTTAGGGCGAAAAAGCGAACGGAAGTCGTCTTCCCCCATCCCTCCGAATCGTCGTCATGGGGACAGGATAGCAAGTGGGAGGAAAAGGGGGAACGGGGACACCACGTAAATTGCGTCATATGCGTAAAAAAGTTGGATGATTGGCCACCTCTCCGATTCCTCAACTTGCCCACTTTCCGATTGGGGGTCCTTTCCCCCCAGACTCGTGAACATCTATCAAAGGTTGTATGAGTTGCAGTGTGTGCATTACGATGTAGACAAAATAGCTCTCGCAACAAAAGCGTGCCTTTTTTTAAATATTTCCTTAGATTGTTGGCGACATGGCAATGTGTTCGGTGGCTAATCTGTTTATTCAATTTTCATTTGAGTTGAATTATTAATTCTAGTCAGAATGTCTAAATCAGATGCACAAAGAGGGAAAGAGCTTCGTAAAAGAAAAAAAAGAAAAACCAGCAGCAAGTCCAGTTGAAAAAGTGACAAAAAGGCAGAAAAATAGTGCAAATTCATCAAGTTCTACTGCCAAATCTCCTTCAGAGTACATGAGAGAATATCGAGTACGGAAAAAAAACTGCAAAATTCTCTCTTAATGTCCAGTTTAAGGGATGTGAATGCTATTGAGACTCTTCTAATGACAGCACAGATTAATACGGACTTTGTGAATCACTTTGTGCTCTTAACTACAGAGCCCTCAACAAGTCTAGTGTGTGTTGGAATTGATGTATGTAAATCAATAATAAATTCTGTCTTACGTTACAAAGACTATAATTTCCATAAAAATGCTCACAGAGATTTTCAAAAGCGATTCGTTGATAATCCTTTTGGTCACGGGCGTTCAATCTAGGATAGATTATGGTTTAGAGAGGATTTGAGAACTCCTATTGCTGAGCAAAAAGATATTTTATCGGAATTAATTTAAAAGACAAATTAAAGCATGCTACAATTTTCGACAAAATTTAAATAAGAAAAGTATACCAAATTTATCAAAATATAATGGTTTTGTATAGGGATGACGATTTTTTCCTAAAAAGATCGATTCGAATCGTAACCAGATGAATCGATTCACAAAAAAATCGAGATTTAAATTATCGATTTCTAAAAAATCGATTTTTTTTTCAAATCTGCATTTACAATGTAAATAAAAATCCATTTTATGAAAAACAAGAAAGATGTAGTAAACGATCTCTTATCATTAAAATTAGGGAATTTTTTTAGTTAAGGGAATTTGACAATTACAATTAATTTTATTATCATATCAAAGTATAAGGTATAAAAAAAGATATTATTTTCTAAATGCATTTGTAACATTAAAAAGGTTAGAAAATAGATAATATAGCTTATATAGTTCCCAATGCTTAATATCTAAGCTTTTTAAAAACAACAGTCTATTAAGTCTACAGGGATCCAAGCGGTTCTGCTCATGACTTGCGATGTTAACGGCAATCGAAAAAAGGCGCTCACAAGGCACAGATGATCCCACGATACTCATATAACATCATGGCTATTGAGTGAACGTGATGATAGAGTTTTTCTGTCCTTGCAGTAAAAAAAATAAGTACATGATCATACTTCAAGTGCAAACCTGCGATAAATAGTGTTTAAATTCTTCGTTTTACCCCTGACATTTCGATGCATTCAACTAATTGTAAATAATTTTATGGTTTTTACCAAAACAGAAAAAATCGAATGTCGATTTTCTAGGATGAAGTATCGATTCACTGAATCGATTCAGTGCTACATATCGATTTAAAAAATCAATTTTTTTTGGCCCGAGAAATCGATTCTTCGATTAAACGATCTCAGATCGCCATATCCCTAGTTTATACCTAGAAATTCCCGCACATCTTTCTATTTTGGATTTGGTATCAGAAAGACTCATTTCGCCACGAATACTTTTCACGCAAATTAGACGATTGAGACATGTACACGGTCGGTTTGGAATATGAGGGCAAATATTCAATGTTCCAACGTCGCCAAAGAAGTTTCACTTCTATCGCGTGGCGTTCCCCGCACCATATTTTAATTTAATTCGTGAATTAATATTTGAAAAATGTATTAATATCAAGTCTCAACAAGTTTTAAAAAAATTTATTTGAACCTTGAATGGATTAATAGAAGTAATTTTTAACGAATGAAATTTTTTTTTTATATATATATATACATATATATATATATATATATATATATATATATATATATATATATATATATATATACTCTGTCGCAAAAATATATGCACCCAGAAGAAATCAAGCTACAATCACGAAACTCGGCAAGAATGTAGTCTGGTAAGAGATATGCAAATGATTAAAATTTTGAAGCCAGTGAGACAAGGCTAAGTGTGCTATGCGCATATTAGTTGCGCAACTGGGAGAGTTTAAAAGCATGAGTACGAGCGCCGTACGGCTATCCAAACGAATCTGATGACTTTGATAGACGATATTGAGACTTAGGATGCCTCTAAGACGTAACCGGCGGCAGTACGAGCAGCTGACGGACTTTGATAGGGGCCGTATAATCGGCCTCAGAGAAGCAGGTTGGTCGAATAGACGTATCGGCCGCCACCTCGGTCGGAGCGATTTGGTAGTTGCTCGGTGTTGGCAACAGTGGATCACAGAAGGTAGAGTGTACCGTCGCGGAGGGTCAGGACGTCCCAGGAACACAAATGATCGCGAGGATCGTGCAATCAGAAGAGTGGCCACTTCGGCACCAACAACGTCGCTAGCATCGATTCAACGCCACTTACCTCCTTCCAGACATCCAGTGCCATCAAGAGAAACCATAAGGAGACGACTGACCGAAGTTGGCTTGAGGAGCCGACGTCCACTAAGACGCTTACCACTGACCCCACATCATAGGCAGTGTCGACTGGATTTTGCCGACCTCGGGCAACTTGGAGTGTGACAGACTGGAGACGTGTCATCTTCAGTGATTAATCCCGATTCAGTCTCAGTGCTGATGACCACCACACACGTGTCTGGAGGCGCACCGGCCAGCGGTCCGATCCGGCATTTATTGTCGAGCGGCATACAGCAATTTCACAAGGTGTGACAGTGTGGGGAGCAATTTCTTGGGACACACGATCATCTTTAGTGGTCCTTCAAGGCACTTTGACAGCTCGCAGATACGTGGACGATATTTTAACGCCGATTGTGCTACCCATGCTATCAAGTCGCCCAGGTGCCATTTATCAACAGGATAATGCTCGTCCACATACTGCGCGACTCTCCCAACAATGTCTTCAAGGATATGACGTCCTACCATGGCCTGCCAGGTAACCAGATCTTTCGCCAATAGAGCATGTCTGGAGCGCGCTGGGAAGGCAACTGCAGCCGTCCCGAGATACAGGGAGAATTAACTGCGCAGATGCAAAGACTATGGCAGGATCTTCCACAGGGGGTCATAAGTGATCTAATTGAATCGATGCCACGCCGAATTTCGGCTTGTATAGCTGCCAGAGGTGGCTTTACTACTTACTGATTTTTAACCTTTTTGCAAGCTGTAACCGCTAATAAAATGATATTTTGTTCTGAATTTTTAATCATTTGTTTATTTTCATATACACTACATGCATACCAAATTTCGTGAATGTAGCTCAATTTCTTCTGGGTGCATATATTTTTTTTGCGACAGAGTGTATATATATATATACTGGTGTGCAAAAATTAAGGACGAAGTCGAAAAATTAGCATATCAGCTGAACGAAGAAGCAGAGAGGACAGAAAGACCAATCAGGAGATTAAGTAAGGTGATGAACGGTAGCACATGCGCAGATATGCAGGTAGAAGTAATTTGGGGAGTGTCTGAGTAGCATAAAGCATGTTGTCGGTGTAAGATCAGTATTTCTGGCAAAGAGATTGCACGCCGTATAGCAGTTTAAATCACACCGAGTTGCTGCCTCAGCGAGAAATGGCGAATAATCAATCTGTTAGACGACATCTGGATGCTTTTACCCGAGGTCGAATCATTGAGAAGTTGGAGGAAGGCCGCAATGTGACAAGTGTGGCTGCAGAGTTCGGAATTGCTCACAGCATCGTTTCACGACTTTGGAGACAATTTCAAACTACAGGAGCAGCTATCCGGGGGTTCAGTAGTGGTCGTCCACGAGGAACCACACCCGCAGATGACCGGTACATTGTCTTACAGGCCAGAAGAAACAGGCGGCAGACAGCGGGAGAAATCGCTAGACACACGACACAGGCGACTGGACGACCGATATCGCGTTTTACCGTGGCCAGATGACTGCACGGTGGTGGTCTGTTTGCACGACGCCCTTTACGGTGTGTACCTTTAACGCCTGCCCATCGGAGAAGGCGTTCTCTGTGGTGCCGGGAACACCGGAATTGGAGAGACAATGAATGGGGACGAGTACTCTTGACAAATGAGAGCAAATTCAGTTTGAGTAGCGATTCTCATCGCATACTCATCTGGAGACAGCGGGGAAGCCGCAATCATCCCTCGAACATCATTGAAAGAGACAGGTATGGAGGTCGCGGTGTTCTCGTTTGGGGAGGCATCAGGCTTGGTAGTCGTACAGACCTTCACATCTTCGACGCAGGCTCAGTCAACGGGTCCCGTTATTGTAACGAGATTCTTCTTCCGTATGTGCGTCTTTTTAGAGGCGCTATGGGTCTGCAGTTCCTTTTCATGGACGACAATGCACCATGTCATCGCACAGTAGCTGCCGAACAGCTCTTAGAGAGTGAGGATGTTGAACGTATGGATTGGCCAGCACGATCTCCGGATCTCAATCCCATCGAGCATCTATGGGATTTTCTAGGCAGACGCTTGGCAGCTCGTACCTTACCACTAGTAATGATTCGGGAGCTTCGATTGGCGCTGGAAGACGAATGGGCAGCAATGCCTCAACAACTCATTGACACCCTCATTCTCAGCATGGGCAGACGCTGTGAAACCTGCCTAGCAGTCAGGGGAGATCATATCCCCCACTAAAGACCGGATGTTTCTTGCTGGACACCCATCACAGGGATGTTTCGTCCTTCAGTCGCATTGCGCTCCATGCTACTTTTCAATCAAACTTCTTTTCATCCCTCTGATTTCTCTTTTAGTAAGTGTTGCTTACATTACACATGTCCTTACGTATTGGGGATCTTACGGTATTAAATGTGTTGATTCGGAAAGCTTTTGTACAAAGTTATATTGAAAAAACCGTCTCGTCCTTAATTTTTGCACACCAGTGTATATATATGGGGAAAGAGTCAACTAATAGTAGGAATTGAGAAAGAAACTGTGCATTTCATTTAAAACTGCTCTTTGACTCTACCAACGTGGATGAATCTGCATTTTCTACGATGAATACTATTAAGAATCCAGAGCAGGATTATCAGTAAGTAATTTTACACGTGGAAGTGCGCGATACGGAAACTGTATGCAGAACGAGATAAAAAGTTTGACAGTCGGACGTTTTATTGCGTATCGTACGTTTATTGCACTTCAAAGCCTCCTTACACTTGACTATGAAGATTTAACCCCTTTTCGACCGACGATGCTTATAAGTACCACTCACTTTAAAATTACGTAGAATAACCATTTGTACGAATATTCTGATGATATTTAGCAGGAATATTCTTTAAAATCCACTCTTTCAAGATATATGGCAGTACGGTTTCTATGAGGAGTATTTTAGTGGGAAAAACGAACAGTTTTATAGCAGAAATTGTGTTTTCAGCCGATTGCGAGGATTATCATTTTTGTCCCGAAAACGAAAAAATAGTTAATGTCAAAATTTCAGTTTCTTATTTTTTTCGTATGTTAATGAAGACCTTAGAAAACGATTTGACTATTTATTTTAAGTAAACAGTGCATATAATTATTTTTACAGTTGAATATCTTTAATTAATTAATTAGCTCTAATTAAATTCCCCAAAGTTGAGTATTTTGCTTATGTATATCCCTTAATTTGAATGTAGTAATTCAAAAATAAATATCTCCTGAAAAAAACTGCAATAAATCATAATGCGATCGATAAAGGGTTAAAGAGCATATCGTCTGGTATGTCTAGGAAAATTTGTGTTTAATTAAAAAAGGATCCTTTCCCCCCAAATTTATTGAAATTATATGTTCAATTGATGGGGATTTTTGGTATGTTTTTTAGGGATGGTGAGTTCTGGAATCGAATTTATAACGCTTCTTAACATTTCACAATGAATCGTTATTTTTTAAATGATAGTAATTATTTTTTCCGGACAGAAATTTTAATTTTTTTTAAATTTCATCTTTTTATATAAACAATAAATTTTCCACATTTCTTAATTTATCTATCTATCTATTTATTTATTTTGTTTTTTCCTTTACTACAGAACTTCTAAATTCCTCATATTCTATTCTTTTTAAACCTTAGTATTCAGATTTTTCCATGCTGTTCTCCACAAAGGAGTAAGTAAATTTTTGATTATTTCATGTATTTCGTTCTTTTAAAACTTACGTAATTTCACCATGTTAAAACTTTCATCCAGAATAAGCCATTCTTTAAAATGGATTTCGTGTCGATTTTTCACAGCTAGACTAACATTTTCGATTCAAAATCACTCGATAACTAATTATTATTTAGCGCGATTTCAAAATCGTGTCAGAAGACGTTTGGTACGATACGTACTGATAACAAATTAGTTTATCTTCAAGGTCAAAATCTCTAGTTTTAAACCTAAACAAAACATCTCCTTCACTGTTCTTTCATCCGCAGTAGTTTCGGTATCAACAAGGTTCATTTTGTTTGCGACATGTGTGGCATTTTTGCCTTTTCGGTTAAAGAAAAGCATCCAGTGCCGAAAATGCGTTTTATTTGATTCCGTATTCAAGGCACATAAAAGTGCCAACAATTAATTTTCATAGCAAAACTCTTTTTTATTGTGCTTGAAAAATTGTCATTTATTTTTTCAATCATTCTGATACATTTATATACACTCATGTCGAAAAATTAAGGATAATGAAGTTCAGGCAAAGAAAGAGACAGAAGTAAAACAAATTCGACTTTTTTTTTTAAGTCTATTTATTAAACAAACGGTAAAGAGCAAAAAAGATGCTACATGTTTGACATAATTAATAAAAATTGCGATTTTTTTCTCCCTGGAGCAAATTTCAAAAAAGAACCTATTTACAAAAAACAGTATAACATGGTTAGTCTGATGGTTAATACGGAGTATGTCTCCCGGACGATGCAATAAAGGCCTTACAACGCTTAGACATGCTGAGTATCCAATTATCAATCTGATCTTTGGGGAATATTACCCCACTCATCTAGCAATGCCCTCCGAAGTTCCGGTAGACAGGTGGGAGGGAGTTGACGGGCTGCAATTCGTTGCCCAAACATATCCCACACATGCTTTATTGGATTAAAGTCCGGTGAGTATGCTGTCCACCCCATACGGGTGATATCCTCTGATTGAAGGCATTCGTCTACAATGTTTGCACGGCGAGGACGGGCGTTGTCATCCATAAACAGAAATTCAGCACCCATGGCGCCCTGAAACAAACGTACATGTTGTTCCAGAATGACATCCCGATAGATGTGAACTGTCATCGTTACACTCGGAACATGCAGCTCAGTTCTGGAACCAAGAAAAATTCCTCCCCAAACGAGCCATCCTGCATCACCGTAACGGTGTCATTCAATGGTGTTCTCTTGGTGGTAACGTGTACTTGGCGCTCTCCATATTAATGTCCGGTGAGAATCAGGCTGCAAACTAAACCCGGACTCGTCGGAAAACATCACACAATACCACTGTTGTGGTGTCCACAATGCATGCTCTCTACTCCAGGTTAATCACAGGCGACAGTGAGAGTTGCGGTAAGTGGAACACATCTGACAGGCCTACAAGCATATAGACCAATGTGCCCTAAGCGTCTGTACACGGTCTGTCTTGAAACTGTCGTACCTGTAGCTGAAGAGAGCTGACGTGACAGGTCTGATGCTGTGCTCCGTCTATTTCTTTTGACAGTAACTGCCAAATATACCTGTCCTCATTCGGCGTTGTAACTCGGGGGTGACCTGTGCTGCAACATCTACTCACATTACCATCATCTTGGAATCGTTGCCAAAGCCTGGAGATGACACTCTGGGCGATTCCAAGTTTCTCGGATACTTCGAGTTGGTTACGTCCACATTCCAGTCGTCCAATAATTCTACCACATAAAAAATCATCTAAATGCTTCCTTTGTGCCATAACTATGCGGTTATTGCACTGAAAGGCTTTTAAAGCGCTTGTGTGAACAATTTTACTTCTTTGCCACCATTCCTTAAATACCCTTCTCTTACACTCTCGTCATTGTAACGTACTAACCACGCCATCTGGTGGCTTCCTGTAATTTGCATATTCTACTTCAAGATGTGTGTGATAATTCTACAGGTGAAATTTTTATTTTAGAGTTCAATTTCTGTGTGATTCTGAATTATAATTAATTTATGGACATGAGTGTACATATTTAACCTAATAATACCAAACAAAAATCAACGCCAAACTTTTTGGATGTCCCTATATATACATTTTGATTGATTCCAATAATTTCATATGATTTTAGATTAACAGTGAACTCTAAAGCATTGCGGGGCCTACTGGCTACAGACCTCACAAGTTTGAATCTCTGAGAAAGGACAAGGACGAGAACTAAACTATCCCCCACAATTTTCCAAATTTTCATACCACCACAACGGGAAGACGACCACCGCGCTACTGAAATCCTTGAAAGAAAAAACTTATACCGATAGTATAAAAACAAATACTTTTCCATTTTGTGTGAGATATAGTATACTTTTAAGTATTCATTTTACTCGTGGTTGGAGTGTCGCGGGTTCAAGTCCTGATGCCTTTAAGGTATCCGACTACCCTAAAATTGTAAATTTCGCCAAATTTTTTTTTATGATTTTGTTTTATAGGGCATTTTATTAGCTTTATAAAAATATCAAGTTTATTATGTTTCATTTTCTAGAACAAAGACTGCAAGTGTTTTAGTTAAGACACGTGCCACTACTTTAAGCAAAATATCATAATTAAAATGCGTTTTACTTGAAATGTGTGTATGTGTGTGTGTGTGCATGTGTGTGTTTTTTGAAAATGTTCGGACGGGGACAATGATTGCTCAAAGAGTTTTGAAAATAATTAACTGAGATTTTTTGTGTATGTTCTGTATAATAGTAAAAGTGTTTTAACCTTCAGATGTATCAATCACTGTTCTATTACAGAATTTACAGTCCCTTTTGTGAATATAATCACTGTTTTTTTAAACAATTTCATATAATAACTAAGATATATAAAGTGCTCTAGTTTTTGTAACAATTAAAACGTCTCTTATCCTAAAGGTCATTTAAAAAATGAATAGCAAAGTAACGCATCAAAATTGAAAATAAGTTCTTAAACTTTTTATGCAGAATGGGCCTCGTTTATGTAATTTTTTGTACATTTTTACCAGTTTTTTCCCATTTTAGTAATAAAAATTTCTTTTTCTCTTCTTATTTTTATCATATTATTCTTAAATGTAAAAACAACAATAAATGTAAACTACCTATATAAATGTAAAAACCACACAAAAATCCCCATACTCCATTTTTTTAAAAAAAAGTTGTCGCAATTAATCGACTAACTTAAGGTATCCGACTAGGTTCGGAGATAAATTTTTCAAAAATTGATACTCTGAATAATTTTATTGTTTTAAAGATGATAAATAGGCTTAAAAAGTCGTCATTATTAAATAACTAACATGTATTGCCCATTTTTTTAAAATTATTCCTTGGAAAATTTAGCAAAATTTTTTAAGCTACGAAAAACGTGATAAATAAAAATAAATTGCACATTATACAATTTTAACGTCATTGATATTCTTCTTGATCCCTCTGAAGTGTCACAAACCGCAGGATAAAAAATATTTGAAGAAATAAATATTTTATTAGAGTATTTAAATTTGATGGTCATGATTTTTCGTCAAAATTACTGCATGTTCTAAGCTAAAAATGGCTGTAAAATGTGATTAAAAGTAGCTGCCTTAAAACCTGCGGCATATATGTTATAAATTTCAGTGCATTTGATTGGATTATTTAGAATATATCCCGTTTTTCGTGCACAAATTATCATGAAAAGTTCATTCTTCAAAAAACGAATTAAAAAAAGTATTTTATTAGTTAAAGTATAAAAATGCTATAAAAAAACTTTAAAAAACACTCTAGTTTTATGTATTAGTCCTTCTTCCTCAATAATTAATTTCTGCTTTCCTTAATAACCCAAACAACACCAAACATCCAACACCTAAAAAGCACATTTTCAACCCAGTCTGATACCTTAAGGACTCGCCATGTAGAGTAAGCCGATGCACGTAAAATCTGTCGAGGCTTAATGTCCTCCCGTTGGTGTCTTATGGTAGTTAGGAAAGGAGGGTGTCAGAGAGTTCAGGTGCCCTCCTCGTCACTTGACCGAGGTTTAAAATGAAAGGTCCGTCGCTAATATCCTCGTGTTGCTTTATAGTGTGGCGGTAATATTACTCTCACACAGAATTTGTTTTATGTATAAACAGTATATATATATGCATTTCATCAGCAATAAAAAATAAAACAAAAGTATTTCTCAAACTGTGGGGTGGGCCTCCCTAGGGGGTGGGATAATCCTACCAGGAGGCTCGAGAATATAGAAAGTCGAAAATAAAAGATTAAAAAAAATTATTAATGTACTGAAAGGAATCAAAACAAAACACATTCTGAGATAATAAATAAATACACATTTACATGGATATTATATTCTTACAAATGTATTTCTAATACACGATGTATTTGATCTTTAATTCATCAATACTAAGTTAAAAACAAGTTTAATAGATACTAGTGTCCCCATGGGCTTGTCATGTACACAATTATATGCAAAATTTAATGCTAATCTTAATAATTTGTGCAGTGTATAATCAAAGTCTTATTGTAGTTTTATCGTCAAAGTATAAGTACGTTATTATTGAATTAAATACATTGTTATTGAATGGAGGGGGCACCGTGAAAATTATTATTGAAAAATGGGTCACAAACCTTCAAAGTTTGCGTAGCATTGGTGTAAGCAGACAAAAATTCTAGTAGTTTTGGTTTAATATCATGAAGCACTGTTAAATTACCAATGCCTTTGAAGCGGATACATTAAATGAAACTTTTATTTACAAAAACATTTATTAAATAACACAAAATGTACTTTTAATGCCGAATAATCACGTTTATTTTAAAACTTTTCTTCGGAAGAAGGAAGTCCTTTAAAGTCCTTGGGCAACGTCACGTTCGAATTGCTCCTTGACTTTTCGCAGAGTGTCCGGGCACCGCATCAGCTGAAGAGCGGTCATGGCCAGGGCCTTCGCCACCTGCAGGGTGGGACCCTGAGCTTTGGGATCTCCAGAGGCATCGGCGAAGCCCTTGTGGTGGTTGTAGGCCTTTGTGTCGATGTCGAAGAAAGGATGGATGGAGGGGATGACGTGCGATACGTTTCCCATGTCTGTGGAGCCTGTGGGAATCACAGAGCCGGAAAAGTCAGTCGGAAATATACCTGGAAAATAAAAATTGGATTGTGTGTAAGAATTCAATTGCAATTAGATTTTGTTTAAATAAAATCACATTAAAACTACTCTTAAGTTCTGCTGGAGAGACAGGCTCCAACATTTTCTCATTTTATGAACAAGTGTGTTCCGCCCTAGTCACATTTATTTATGTGGTGAAGACCTGCAGCGTCTGATATTTTTTAGGTATCAAACTACTTGTGACAACTTTTTTTTAAAAAATGGAGAAATGGATATTTTTTTATGGTTTTTAGATTTCTTTTTAGAACATTTTTTTAAAAAAAACGACAAAAAAATTTTAAGGTGAGAAAAATAAATTATTGCTATTAAAAATGGGATTAAAGGGCAAAAAATTTACAAAAAATTATTTTAATGGAGCCCGCTCTATACAAATAGTAAATAAACGTATTCTGAATTTTTCAATTTTGTGATGTATTTCTTTGCTTTTCTTTTTTGAAATAACCTTCAGAATAAGAGATATTTTAATTTTTACAAAAACTGGAGCACTTTATTTTAGTTATTATATGAAATTGCTAAAAAAAACAATGGTTATATTCACATAAAGAACTTGAATTTTTGTAATAAAACGGTGATTGTGATATATATGAAGGTTGAAACACTTCTACTGTTATACAGAACATACACAAAAAATTTTAGCAAATTATTTTAAAAACTTTTTGAGCAATTGCAGTATCCGTATGAACTTTTCGAAAAAAACACATTTCGAGTAAAACTCATTTTAAAGTTTGATATTTTATGTAAAGTAATGGCATCTGCTTTTACTAAAACACTTGTAGTTTTTGTTCTAGTGAATGGAAAATAAAGAACTTGGTACTTTTTGAAGCTAATAAGATGGCCTATAAAATAAAATTATAAAATAAATGTTAATTTAAAAAAAACCCATAATTTTAGGGTAGTTGGATACATTAATCCAACTCAGCTCGTGTTTCTTTTCCGAAAGATATACCAATATTTAAAAAAAATTTTATGAAATAAAATTTATAAGCACCCTATACATTTCTAGCCTAAATATTAAATTTATAAATAGTAGAATGTATCTATGAAAATTCCTTAATTCACAAAAATATTTTTTCCATTCCAATAAAATAAGATCTTTCTTTTATTTTTGTTTTAAAAGGAAAAAGATAAGGTGGGGGGAGATCAATTTTATGAAAAAAGGATAAATAACAGATTTTCTATCATAGAGAGTCATGTTCTTTTTACTTAATCTTTAACTCTTTGAATTTTTCTTTAATTATCTTAAACTGAACTAACCATAAATTTTCAAATGTACCAACCATGTATATCATACAATTCAAGGTTGCCATGGTAATCGAGTGAGTATTTATTGACGTGATATTATTAGGCAACACAAGGTCTATTGGCAACGGACCTCGTAATTTTGACAAGGATGACACCCGAGCTCTCTCCTAACTTCCATACTACGCGAAAGAGAAGACTTTGAGCCTCGACAGGCATCGAGGCTTCATCGACTTTCCCCTCTCTATAGCCCAAACATGGTTTTTTTGTGTAAAATTATTTTTCTATCTTCCCCTTCTTCTCACAGATAAGATATAGCTTCAAAATTCGATGTATGACTTATAAAAAAAAATATTAAGTCAGAATTTAAAAAATATTAATGTGAAGCAATAAATAGTAGACAATTCTGATGCTAAGAGTAAAACAAAAAACGTTCATCATTTTTAATAATAGTTAGTTTAGTTTCTAAGAATCTAAAATAATAAATTAGATTTCAGATTTTCATGAATCAATCACAATTTTTACATATAGTTAGCTTAAAATTGTCTCTAAAGTGTACTTTGATCCAAAATAATAGACGATGTACTTTTTAATTAACAAAGAATTCATTTATAGTAATGAAATAATAGAAATAATCCTTTTAAAAAACATATATATAATTATTAAAATCAAATTTCTATAAGTAATATATAAAATATATATAATTTAGAAAAAAACAGTAGGGGGGAAGCTTTTATATATATATATATATATGTGTGTGTGTGTGTGTGTGTGTGTGTGTGTGTGTGTGTGTGTGTGTGTGTGTGTGTGTGTGTGTGTGTGTGTGTGTGTGTGTGTGTGTGTGTGTGTGTGTGTGTGTGTGTGTGTGTGTGTGTGTGTACTGAAAAAACATTAAAAAACCGATCTGATAAAAACAATTTGATATTTTATTTTAATTTTAACCTTTTTCATTCCACTAAAAAATTTTAAACTTTAAGAAGTAGCGAAATGCGAAATTAAATGTCCCTTCCTCTTCAGTTTCGAACCTGTGAACTACCGTTTTATAAAGCAGCGGGTTTAACAACCGTACCTTCGGCGAGTTTCTGCGTCAAGTGGTTCGTGAGAAAATAGGGAAGCATAGATTCATACATAGATAGATAGATACGTTTGTTTACCTACGAATTTTAATAGTGTAGATAAATAACTATAAGATATTCCGTTTAACTATCTTCGTAAAAGGCTGCATTATATCCTTTTCCAGAGGACTGTAACTTTAAACAAAACCGCATTCCAGAACAACGCCATCTGGCAGGCTTACGAGAGGCCGACTCAAATAATATTCCGGCATAGGCCTACTAATAATCGTCGTAAGAAGACAGCGCTTTTGCGCATACGCGATCGCTCTCTAACCAGGAGGTTTCAGTCACGCAATGAGCTTTTCATAGATTTCTAACGTCCTCCTTCAGGATATGATATAACTTTCTGTTTACTTAATATCTGCATGTTTTAATTCCTATTGACCTGTAAATACTCCACCTGTAAACTTTTCCCTATAGCTTATAATTAATCTTTTTACTTTCAAGAAGCATCTTCGTTTGAATTATTTTGAATCAATTTATTCAAAATTAATCCGCAAATTCTAAAATACCCTAGACACCTTGCCAACAACACTCCGCTACCTGAAGAGAACTTTTTATTCGGAGATTTTGGTTAGATTCTCACAATAAATGATAATCAATACAATTTTAAAAAATCACGAATTTTTATCAATATAATTCCTGCCTTTATTTCAGAATATATCAATTACGTTTTGGTGCAAAATATGAAGAAGTGTTCGATTTTGCCATATCAACGTATCGTTAGTGTGATTGAGTGACTTTTGGGGTTATTAGTGCAAGAGCCAAATTTGGCTATACTGCACCACACATTTGTTAAAATATTAAAACCATGTTAAAAATGCACATTAAAAATATCAATATATATACATAAAAATAAAATATGTGCATGCCTACATGCACATATATAAACAACATATCGTTAGACTTAGAATGGAGGCAAGCGAAGATATACATATTAAGCGAAGCACAGGGTTGCCAATTCAGTTCCTACGACACGAGCGAAATTGGAGTTGCCAATTTGGTGAGTTATCTCGAAAGTAAGCATGGTTGTGATAATATGCAAGTACTTAAATACCTTATGTTGTATCAAAATAAAATTTATTATAAAAGTCTATGCATTCGAAAATAATTAACTTTTTTAAAATAAATTTTTTGCAAAATAGTAATTGTTATCTCTAAATGACAATACAATGTCAAAAAAGATAAACTTATAACTGGGTGTTGATAACAACTCTACTATAAAAATACAAAGAAATATCTATGTATCTTGAATTAACACCGCATATAAAGTACCCACCAAGTCTCTGAGCATAAGAGTCGTACAAATCTCCCATAATTTTGTTGCTGATGAGGTTTTCGAAGCAGTGTTTCCAGTCGACCTGGATCTTCGCCGTGCATCCCGCCGCTGAAGCTCCACTCGTGACGCAATCCGTGATGCGCGAAACCAGATCTTCGAGGTCAGAAATGGTGGAGGATCTCGCGTACATCTCCAGTCTGGATTCGGCAGGGATGATGTTCGGTACCACTCCTCCCTTGGTTAAGATCACTGAAACAAGTAATATGAAAAAAAATTATTAGTCAATTCCTACTTAGATCAACAAAGAAAAATTTTATTTTAGCTACTTTTTATTAAATAGTTACATACAATTAATATAAATATCTATATACATGGGACTGAATCACAACATTAATTGGTAATTTATTTTAATTACTTATCATTAAAGTATCGTATTGTCATCCAAAACAATCGTGTATATAAAATTTCAGTTCAACTGAATGCTTTAAAACGTGAGAACAAAAACCTTTTCAAGTTTTGACCCGTCGCCAAAAGGGTCGCTAAGTCGCCAACAGGGCTATATTTGTAATTCTCTAAATAATTAGTTTGAATCAATTAATTTCTATTAATTATAATTAAAATATTGTATTGCCATCTAAATTAATCATGTATATAAAATTTCAGCTCAATGGAGCGCTTAAAAATGTATTTTATTAACGATTGAAAATTCCACCAAGATGAATAAATAAATAAATAGAGAGAGAGTGTGAGCTAATATTAAGAATTGAAAAAGAGGTCGATAGTTCATGAAATGCAACGTCGAAACATGATATAATAGAGCACAAAGCCATTCAAGCAAAAACATTTTACTGTCAATCTGAAATAATTTTTGTGGCAGCAGTAGCCTAGTGGTCAAGGTAATAGACTCGAGGCCGACGTGTCATGAGTTCGAGCCGAGGACCATTGGAAACCCGCTGTGTAGGAGAGCGAGGTCTATGTCGATAGTTCAAACGTCCTTCCGTTGGTGTGGTATAGAAGTTAGGAGACTTGATGCCAGATCATGTGCCGTCCTTGTCATTTGATATGGCTCAAAATGACGAGATCCGTCGCCGAAAGCCCTCGAGTAACAGATCACAGTGCGACGTTAATGTTCACTCACTGAAATTGTTTTAATGGTATTTGTTTATTTTCAAACACTGTTTTATAGTATTTACTTATTTTCAAATAGCTTTACAGTATTTATCTATTCCAAAATTGTTTTTGTAGTATTTAACCATTCTAAAAAAATTACATTAGTGGCACCCCAAAATTCAACACATGAATGCAGCGTCCCTATAATTTGCACCATACATATACCACGATGGGATAAGGAGATTACTATTTCAGCACTGATACACATCATGGAAACGACAGCGCCACCAACAAGCAGTATACAAAAAGAGAATATAATGCCGTTTTTAATGACTGGAATTGTATTTTTGTGTGACTGTTTTGTGAGAGCATCTTCAATACTCCCTGAAAAAAGAATCTAACTGTATTCGTGCAGGTTTCTGACTTCGATATAGGAAGAAATGATGACCATAGAAAATTAGTGATTGTCTCAGATACTAATATGGATCTATAACCGAAGGGTGCAGGAAGAAAAAACTGACCAATGACACCGATTGCACCAGCTTCGAGGTACTGCAACACGTGACGTCAGTTGTATTAAGTTATTCAGAAGCCATATCACAACGAAAATGATATATTGCGTAGCAATTTGTGTCTACATAAACAATTCGACGTCATGTACTAAACGGTGAAATGTCCACAAGATATCCATTACTAGGATTACACTTGTCTCAAACTACGGCCTTTTGCGTTGTGGTTGCATGAACTGAAGATAACAAATTTAACTGTTAATTTCTTTATTATCATTTGGCAACACTGTATTATCATTCCATATTGTTTACCTTTTCTGTAGAACACCGTGTTACAATGTATCTCATCTGTTTTATCTAGTAACAAGCAATATTAAAGTTCGTTTACTGTTATGATTTGTGGAACATCGTTTTAAGCAAGAACAAACACATTCTGAAAACGTATAATTGATATTCAGTACCTTTCTCCAACCCATTACCTTCACCGCATGTGATTTGAACACGCAACCTTGTGAACACCAGCCTGCTTTTGGTTAAAAGTATGTTCCACAAATCATAAAACAGTAAATGAATTTCAATGTTGTTTGTTACTAGATAAATCATATGAGACACATTGTAACAGATGTTCTACAGGAAAGTTAAGCAATTTAGAATGATAATACACTGTTGCCAAACGACAATAAAGAAATTAACAATTAAAATAGTTCTCTTCAGTTCATGCGATCACATCGTCTACAACAGTAATTTTAGCGACTGACATGAACATCCGAAGGGCAAGACATTACCTTTACAGATAAATCAAGTCTCCACCTGCAACAACAGGATGGTAGGATTTAAATCTGGTGTCACCGTTGAGAAAGATTGTTTAACTGTTACTTTATCAATTGTCACTCTGATCCGGCACCCCGTTATGTACTGCCGGTACAGTGACCATCCAGCGCTATATCTCTTAAATTTTAGGCCCTGTTGCCCTCCCTTCTAATTCTGCTTGGGGAAAGATTCGAAAATAACAATGGACGGTCAAACGTGGAACACTACATTTAATACTCATTCGCCCACTTGATTATATTACCGTCTTGTCTTGCCTCTTTTGATCTATCACTTATCAAACACGTTTGGACTATGGAGAACGATAAAACACCCATTGCTACACTAGTTTGCCTTTGCACCAATAAAGTATATTTGTAAACAAACTCTCTCGTCATTTTAAAAGTAAGTCGGACGAAGAGGAGAACATCTAAGACAAGAATGCTTTGCCCATGAAATATTCTTGTGATGTAAAATGCGTATTTTTATTATACAACTGGATTTAATATGCACTCTACAACCCCTAGTTACATTCTTCATGCAACAGCGTTTGATATAATGTGGTTTTGAAAAAATGGGAATCATCTTTTTAATTTTGGAATTTATTTTTATAAATAATACAATAGAGACAACAAATAATTTCCAAAAAAATCATTTTACATAAGAAAAAGTTGAGTAAACGAACACATTTCTCACCGTGTATTCTGTTTGAAGGCTTGATATGTTGTCTCAAAAGTGCAATGTTCTGATAGGCTGCAATAGCAGCGTCCAATGCATTGCGACCTTCCCAAGGAAAGGCTGCGGCGTGAGCTTCCTTGCCTATGAAATCCACATTAATCGGCATCAAACCTTAGGAATAAAAAAATATTAAATAATTATTTATGAAAATTGTGAATTCGGATCTTATTTTTGGGATATAATTTATTATTTTACTTTATTTAGCCGATTTAGTTTATTTAATTCAGAAAGCCCACGTTCAATTCCTTTTGAATGGAAATGAACTGTATCGTCCTGTTTTTCTATTCAAGATTCCTTTCAAAGGAAGTCAATTACAAAAGATCTCCTAATTATGAACATCAGTCAAGCGACAGAGAGGAAATCTCAGCTGGTTGCTTACTCTCCACACACGCCAACATAAGATCTTGAGTCTTGACAGATTTGACATGCATCAGCCCCTCTACATGGCGGGTCTTTAACAGCATCAGAACTCGAACGTGACTCCACAAGGATGGCCACGTGTTCGAGAAAATTACCATTCAGCTACCGCGATCACAGAGAAGAGATTAAAGGAAAGACTAAAAACCTAATTGAGGGAGAGACCAGAGGAAATAGTAAGCGAAAATTATGTGAGTTGAATATATGCAGAAATGAACTATTTACACACACGCAACAAAAAATAAAATTAAGTAATTACTCTTAATTGGAGTAAGAGCATTTGATTCCTATTCATTTGTAAGTTAAAAGACACACCACCACCAGCCCTTACTGTAGTAGAGACAATATAGTTTTGGCATATAAAAACAGCTGTATTTTTCTTCAGAGGCGCCAGAGAGGTTTGGACATTCTCAAAACTTCCTGCCGTGGTCAACTGACGTGCTCTAGATGTGCATCTGATGGGTATTCCTCCGCGGTCAGTAGTTTAGAACCAAAGTGTATGAATTGCTCACAGCCCCATCCATCTGATTCTAAATGATGAACTAAATGGACAATAGAAAAACAAATCCCTTAAGTTAAAATTAACAAAAATATTCCTATTTAGAAGCTCGCCAATTAATAGGTCCTCAGTTATTACCCAAACATATTCTCAAGCTACTAAAGCTTCAACTATATCTACTATACTACCCTAACAGATCCAAACATATCTAATATAGTTTATCCTCCTTTCCTATGTTTGAAACCAATATCTTCTGCTGTAATGAGATACCCAGCACATCTACAATTCCTGTAGTCTCCACATCATGCTCATCAGCTCAAGCACATCTTCCTTCCATATCTTCAGTATACCAACCATATGAAGTGAATCTCAGTTATTTACCCATTTCTAATATTTCACTACCATTTCTTCCCCTGGCATACCCTAAATACATCTGCTTCATCTTTACTATCTGAAGCCCGCTTATTTCCGTCCACTTCTGACAAATTTGCCGCTCTATCAACTGACATTCAGCCATCTGTTCCTTTACTAGAGATATCCGCTACCACATCCAATAGTGAACCTTCTAATACATCTAAAATTCCAAAGAGCTTAAAACAAAATCGAAACAAGTAATATAAAAAAAAATTAATAAATTTCTACTTAGATGAAAGAAAAATTTTATTTTAGCTACTTTTTATTAAATAGTTACAATTAATATAAATATGTATATACATAGGACTGAATCACAACATTAAGTGATAATTAATTTTTATTCATTATCATTAAAGTATCGTATAGTCATCCCAAACAATCGTGTCTGTAAAATTTCAGTTCAACTGAATGCTTTAAAACGTGAGAAAAAAACATTTTCAAGTTTTGACACAAGTCACCAAAAGGGTCGCTAAGTCGCCAACGTGGCTGTATTTGTAATTCTTGAAATAATTAGTTTTAATCAATTAATTTTTATTAATTATAATTAAAAATTACTGTATTGTCATCCAAAAGAATCCTGTATATAAAATTTCAGCTCAATGGAGCGCTTTAAAATGTATTTTATTAACGATTGAAAATTCCACCAAGATAAATGAATAAATAAATATATAGAGAGTGAGAGCTATATATAATAGTATGAATTGAAAAAAAGAGAAGAAGAAAACGCACAAAAAGACCGAAACCAAAAAATCGAAATAAAAATGACATCTCACAAGCCCAAAAAAGCTATATTCATTATGACTCGCAAGACAAGGATATGATTATATACGATGTAGAAGAAAAATTAATGGATTCTTACATACGATTGTGACATCTCACACGTCTTTTCTTTAACAAGTCTTTTGGGTTATTTGGGCCAGAATTAAAGGCAACTCTTTTCCAACCAAATCCAAGAAATGAAATGTGAATAAAAGATGCAAATAAACGGACTTTAAATATCGGATCTTAGAGTAAGCGAGATGGCAATGTAAAGGAATGTTAGACAATTAATGTGGGTTGTGGCAGTTGATGGTTGCTACAGTTCGTGTTTCAAGTTTGAATGTGTTCTATGTGACGTGGATACATATATTGGTGCTCGATTAGAAGGAAGCCGTACAGTTGCATCACATTGCATATAAAGACAAGAGCTACTACAAGCTATAATAAGGTAGGATTGATTACTTAATATTAGAATCGAGGATTAGGCGGTTCGCGCTCATTGATATTGGTCTGGATTGGATTAGGTCTTATTATAAATATACAGTGGTGGCAAAAAGTCCTGAACACACTCATTTTTTAGCGTAATTTTTGTGTTTGACTTCACTTTTCGTTGTGAAATTATCGCACTATCTTAAATAATGTTATTGATTTTAATGTATTTTTTATATTGATTGCAAATCTACTACTAGTTTCTTAATGATTAAAATATTTTTTGTAGTAAAGCTGCCTGAACACAATAATGTGAAATATGTGCAGAATAAAACAATATAGAATAACATAATATGCAAAGAAAAGTAACACGAAAATTGAAAAATACGGTATATTTAATAAGCATTTTGAAAATTACGTTGTCACATGTTAGAAAATCAATATTTTATGGGCCAGCCGTTTGCTTTAATTACGGCTCAACATTTTTTTGGCATGGAATGCACCAATTTCAAAAGAAGATCTTTCGTGACAAAATGGTTAAAGGAAAATATTAAAGCTTCAATTAATTCACGTTTGTTTGAAGGTTTTTTCTTTGAAATTTCATAACCAATTTTAAAACATAAGTTCTCTATCGGATTAAGGTCGGGAGACTGTACTGGCCAGTTCATTCTATTCACAGTATGGTCTTTCAACCATTCCTGGACTACCTTTGCACGATGACAAGGGGCGTTATCGTCCTGAAAAATCCATGACTGATTCCCAAAAAGATCTCTCGCAGTTGGTAGCAATATTTATTTTGTAGTATTTCAATGAAATCCATATCCATGGCTTTCACTGTTCCGCTAACGATGTGAAATCTTCCAACACCATGAGAAGACATGCAACCCCATACCATCACTTATGCTGGGTACTTTACTGTGGGCTTCAGGCACAGAGGGCTGAATTCCTCATGAGTGCGTCATCTTACATAGGCACTACTTTGGTTGCCAGAAATACAAAATTGACTCTCGTCACTAAATATTACCTTTTCCCAGTCTTTAATAGTCCATAATGAATGTTCCCTTGCCCACGTCAATCGCCTCTTGCGTTGAAATTCAGTCAGTAAGGGTTTTGGGCGTGCTTTACAGCCTCGTAACCCAATTCCCAGCAGTCTTCCTCTGACAGTTATTGGACACACACTCACATTTGTTGTCAAAGTCCATTGTTTCAAAATTTGCGAGGAATTAAGCTTTCTGTTTGAAAGTGAAATTCTGTGCAATAACCTGTCTTCACGTAAAGATGTTTTTCTTGGTCATCCTAATTGCCCCCTGTTCGCAATAAAATTTGTTTCAGAAAATCTTTTCAAAGTTCTCACAACAGTAAAAAGTCACATGGTACTTTAGAAGCAATTTGGCGCATAGAATAACCTTCTTCCTACAAATGTATTATTTTGTACCTTTTATTCTCAGGCAGATATGAAAATTTAGCCATAATTCCAATATTTTCCACAAACGCACTTCAAATTGCTTTCAATACATTATTTTCCACAAGCACACAACTGCATTCAATACAATAAACCACGTTTCACCCTTTTCTTTTAACCCTTTGTCGCTACTGCTCTCTGATTGGTTGAAATAACGGAGCATTTCATTTGTGGAAAGCACACTCACTCATTCTTACAGTGACCTTGTGCTTTCTTGTCAAGTTTTTTCAACATATCAATGACACTATTTACTTTAGATGAAATCTACAAACAGATTTGGAATCAGCATGAAAAAATACATTAAAATCAATAACAATATTTAAGATAGTGCGATAATTTCTCATAACGAAAAATGAAGTCAAACACAAAAATTACGCAAAAAAGTGAGTGTGTTTAGGACTTTTTGCCACCACTGTATATATATTGTGTGTTGCGTCATCGTAGATTCTCTCATATTAATTATTATAATTGAATTTGTTAAAGGTTTAAGTTGAATATCTTAATAAAGTCATATTAAGATAATGTTTGATCCTAGTTCTTTCGCTAATCCTACACCTCTTGCTCACGCTGATACTTCGAGAGATGTACTTCCAAGGGGAGGAGCATCACACGGTCTAGTTTCTCGTATTACATAACCCCAGCCAGAAATCGAAATGAATTAATGATTGAATATTAACGTCGCACTGTTTAGCTACACGAGGGCTTTTGGCGACGGACCACGTAATTTTGAACCATGGTCAAGTGACGTGGACGACACCTGAGCTGGCACCCCCTCTCCTAACTACCACACCACACCAACGGGAAGACGTTTCAGCTCTCGACAGATTTAGAGTGCATCGCTACCCTACACGGCGGGTCTTTAGTGGTACTGGGCTCGAACTCGTGACAAGGCAAGCCACGGTCCGATACCCATACCACTCGGCTACCGCGGCCACCAGCCTGAAATCGAAGATATTAATTAAAATTTACAAAGGAAGTTTAAAACATTAAATATTGTGTTTTGATGTAAAACAAGACATCGAACGATTTTCGAAGTTTTCAATTTAACTTTTTGGCATTTTAATACAGTGTAACATAGTGACCCTGACTGCGGTGGCGAAGGGTCTGAGTTCGAATCCCAGGTAAGACATGGATGTTTGTGATGTTTTTCACGCTTACTTCTATGTAAGCCCCTGTGTGATACTTGAATAAATGTTCTCAATAAAAAAATACAGTGTAACAATTATAAATGAACTTTCATTACGGTTTTAATGAATTTTTGTTCACATAGATACACCTTATTTGTGTATATAATTTAAATATTTAACTGTGTTTTAAAATTTGTATGGAAGTTTAAACACACACACACAAACGTGTCTTGAGCAGTACAGCCGAAATCGGCTTTTGCGCCATTAAACCCCACAATTACTCACTCACTCACTTGAAGAATATCATGAGAGAATTATGTGAAAAGTAAGAACAGAAAAAAGAAAATTCAAGTCATGATTAAAGATACACGTATTACAGCAGTTGATTCAGTAATATTAGAAATGTCAAGAAGTCTGAAGAAAAAAGTGTTTACATTTTTATCTTAAATATTTTGTGCGCAATACCACTCGTATGCGAGATACAACTTTTGTGACCGTGGTAGCCGAATTGTTAAGGATACGGACACTGGCATGTCATGAGCTCCAGCATAGTGCTGCTGAGGACCTGCTTCGTCTAGACGGCCGTTGCACATTAAATTTGGCTCAAACGCCCTCCCGTTGGTGTGGTGTGGAAGTTAGAAGAGAGGGTTCCTAACTCAGGTGCCGTCCTCATCACTTGACCATTATTCAGAATCACAAGGTTGTCGCCAATAGCCGCGGTGCAGCTTTATAGTGTTGCGTTAATATATAGCTCTTATTCATTCACGTGGTACAACTCTGGTACCAAGCGATTCAGGTGGCCGCGGTAGACTAGTGTTCAAGGTATAGGATCGTGGCTGGCGTATCTCGAGTTCGAGCCTAGTACCACTAAAGACCCGCCGTGTTGGGAAGCGATGCCCGTAAAATCTATCGAGAGCTCAAATGACCTCCCGTCGGTGTGGTGTGGTAGTTAGGAGAGCGGTACCAGCTCAAGTGTCGTGCACGTCACTTGACCATGGTTCATAATTACGAGGCCCGTCACCTATATAAGGTCACAAAATATATCACAATCTCCCTTTATTTAAATATATATATATATATATCTTGTTCAATTTTTTCAATCATTAATAAAATACTTTTTATTCATCCACAGGAGTTCAAATACAACTTTTTAAAAATTGTAGTGGAGGACACTAGATGTTAACATAGTTTTTAGAAATATTAATTCATATGAATTACATTTTATTTCTTAATTTTAAATTTAATCTGCATTATTTCTGTCGTAGTCTGATGAATTTTTCTTGGCTTGAAATACATTTTTAAAACTTGTAGTGGATGACATTTGATGTTAATGCAGTTTTTCAAATATTAATTCAGTAATTAACTTTAATTAACGAAAAAAAATTCTTTGTTGACCTAAGTAGGAATTGACTTAGAATTTATATATATATATATATATATATATATGTGGGGGGGATTATGGTACAGTTCTAGGGGTATTCAATAATCACACTCTCGTTTGTTTCTAATCTAACGTTTAATGCTGGACAAAAAATACACAGTTCTACTCACTAAGACAGACGTTTAACACATATAATACAGTATTTACAGTTCGATCAAGCCCCTCTGGCTCTAACGACAGTTCTGGTATAGTTAATGACAATCTCCGCGATAGTGCTAAGAGTGACCCGCGCGTCTCTCTCGTGGACAACGGGTTGGTGGGTCCCTACTTGGCCACCGTTCTCGTCACCCTTCCTTCAGCCCCGGATTATCGACCTCCGCGTCTAGCGTCCTCTTGCTGAATGCCCTCTCCTTCGTTAACTCCTGGTGGCTCCCTTGACAGCGCCCTCTATAGAATGTTCATGTGGAAATTTCGCACAACTATCGGCCATCCACACAAGCAGTGTCCTCACTGCTCACGTACTAAGGGTCTGAAACAAACAAACTAAAAAAAAACCAAAAAAAAAAAAAAAAAAAAAAAGGTTAATATACAATTACACAAACATTCGAAACAAGTTCATTCCTCCTCTCTCATCAATGCCAAGTCCATGGCTTCATCTGGTCTGCTGATGCTGACGTAACATTGGGCCCCTCATGGTCTCCAATTTTAGCCACATCATATCGGTCATGGGGTTCCACTTTGGTCACGTGGTATGGTCCAATATATTTTATTCGCAGTTTCAATTTGTTTTCAAACTGAGTCCTCATGACTGCCACCAAGTCACCATTCTTATATTGATGCGCTTCTTTCCGTTTTCCGTTGTAAGTTCTCCTGTTTTCTTCTTGAATCTTCAAAATGTTCTGCTTTGCCTCTCTTCTCAGGTTATCTCGATGTTGGAAAAGTTGCTCTTGACTCTCTTCCTCAAGCAGATTTCTTATCATGACATCTTCAGGATTCTTCATTTTAACTCCTATGAGCAATTCAAATGGTGAATACTTTGTACTGCGTGAAGGCACACTGTTCAGCACATGTTGTAGTGAATCTACATGCTGAAACCTTTTAGTCGGGTCTTCGATGGACATCTTGGTCAATACTGGAATTAGTACTCCATGGATTCTCTCAACCTGTCCATTCCCTCTCGGTATTCCCGTTGTTATTTGCGCATTGCTAATTTGCTCATCAGTACAGTAGTCTTCGAATTCTTTAGATCTGAACGCTCCTCCTTTGTCATTAATCACTCGTGAAGGATTCCCAAAAGTTTTCTGTTGCAACTTCAGTCTTTCAATGGCTTCTTGAGCTGTAGTGCTTTTGGTTGGATACAACCACGTAAACTTTGTAAATGCATCAATAACAGTGAATATCTGATTATAATTTTTATTGGTCGTTGGTAATGGTCCAATAAAGTCCAGGTGATATGTCGACAATGGTAGATCTTTAGGAATAGGGTTTAAAAAGCCTTCTCCCTTTCCCCTTTTCTTATTGACTAATATGCACTCAACACAGTTCTTAATAACGTTTTCTATACACCTTCTCATGTTCGGAAAATAATAATCTCTTTTCACCAGCTCCTCAGTTTTTATCGCTGCAAAATGTCCAAATCAGTGAGCTTTCTTAATCACATCTACTTGCATCATCTTTGGAACGACTAGCAACTCCTGATCCTCACTTATCTTGTACAAGATTTTATAACTTACGATGAATTCAGAAGTTTTACCTTCTTGCAACAGCTTCTTAATAGTCCTAATATATTCATCAGATTCTTGAGCGTTCGCGATCTTGTACGTTAATTCATCACTAGTCACTAGCATAACAGGATGTCTGCTCAACGCATCTACATGTTGCATTTGTTTTGCAGGACGATGGACTACCTCGTAATCAAAATCTGTTAGAAAAATTGACCACCTAGCCATCTTTGGTGTTAATTCCTTCTTGTCGAGGGTTTTCGCAAATGCTGCACAATCCGTTTGAATTCGGAATTTCCTTCCCAGTAGGTAATTTCAAAATTTTTTCAGAGCCTCTATAACCGCCAGTACTTCTAGTTCATAACTACAAAGTTTCTCTTCTTGAATGGAAGTCTTTTTGCTCATGTAATGGATAGGATAGAAACGTCTATCTTCACCTTGTTGTAAAAGTACAGCACCTAGCCCTAGTTTGCATGCATCCGTATGTAATTCTAACTTAGCACCTTCCTTAAAAAGATGTAATACGGGGGTGCACTAGATAAAGCGTTCTTTAGATTTTGAAAAGCTATTTTTTGTGCATGCCCAAATTCAAAATGATTTGTTCCTCTTAACAAGTCACTAAGGGGCCTAGCTATCATGGCGTATGAAGGGGTATACTTTCTAAAATACTCTGTTAGCCCAAGGAAACTTTGCACAACTTTCGCGTTTTTAGGCTCCGGAAAGTTACAAACTGACACTGTCTTTTTCGCCGAAGGTTGAATTATACCGTTCTGGATCACATGCCCTAAAAAATTAATCTTCCCCTGCAAAAACTGACATTTTTTTCGATTTAGCTCAATGCCATATCTGGACGCGGTCTCTAACACACGAGCTAATTTTTTACAAGCCTCTTTTTCATCAGTAGCCGGAATTATTATATCATCTAAATAAATAATTAATGTACCGTCTCTTAGCAACTCTCTAAACACGTAATTAATGTATCTTTGGAAATAGTTACTGCTAATAGACAACCCAAATGGCACTTTTAAAAATTCATATTGGCCAGTTTCCGTTACAAATGCGGTATATTTTCTACTGGCTTCTTCAACATCTACATGAAAAAATGCATTCTTTAAGTCAAGCGTTGTGAATATTTTCCCATTCCCTAACTTATCTAAAACCTCTTCAATTATAGGAAGTGGATATCTATTCTTAACTATTTTCTTGTTTAATATTCTGTACTCTATACACAATCGCATTGTTCCATCTTTCTTTTTACACACCACAACCGGAGATGAAAAATCGGAACAACTCTCTCCAATTATTCCCTGCTCTAACCCCTCATCTCTATTTGCTTTTCTACCTCTCTCTTTTCAGGCAAAGATAGCCTACGTGACCTCTGAGCAATGGGTTTTTCATCCGATAGAATTATGTTCATTTTCAGAGCAGCTGTCTCTGTTTTATTTGGACTGTAATTTTCTATTAACGTCTGGACTTTATCCCTTATTCCACTATTCGAAATGTGTGATACATCATATAAACATTCATCAAACGTCTCCGATACCTTAAGTAAAAACAAATTAGACCCATCAGTGATCTTCCCCGAGTTAGCTATACCCCCTGTCAGCTCCGCGTCATTTTCTCCCCCTGTTTCATTTTGTAAACACACCGGCTTGCACGACGAGTTCGTCGACCCCGCTTCCTCTGACTCACTCTTTAAGAACTCAAAAACTTTCGAGGGCAACAATATTGCTGCCTCAATCCTGCACACTGCCGCTAATATTTTTTTCTTTTCCCCACCCTTCCATGACATCGTAAATTCTGAAACATTCGCACTTCTCTTTTCTCCAAAACAACTCGTCAACACGATTTGAGAATGAATTCTTTTTCCTTCCGAAACGTACTTTGAATTGATAATTACTGAATTCGCGCCTGAGTCCAAGGTTGCCCTTAGTGGGGTATCATCAACAATAACGTCTACGTACTGCAATTCATTAAATAAAAAGTTATTTTGATTAGAAATAGAAGTTTCAATTTGATTTACGGCATGACCTGTATCCTTATTTCTCTTTTCTGAGTTCATCGTTTTCTTCGTGCAATTCCTTGCGAAATGCGGGCCTCCACAAGTATAACACGATACTGTTTTGTCTGCTCTAACACTTTGGTTATGTTTTTGAAACTGTCTTTGGGATTGATTTGTATAACCCATGTTCGCGCGGTTCTTACTATAAACATCATCGTTTTTACTCTTAAAAGTATTTGGGTTCCGAGAGTCATGTAGCGATCTGTTTTTCGAAATGAAAAATATATCGCACGCTTTTCCTAATTCATCTGGCGTCATCCATTGATCCGCCTGCATAATTTTAATATGTGAAGCAGTTTCTGGCTCTAAAGTATCTAAAAATTTATCATTTATCATGAAGTCAACTAAGGATTTAAAATCAACAACGTTCCTAATTTTTAAGTAGTATTTAAACATCGCACTTAAACGTGTGGCGAATTGCACATGGGTTTCATCTGCTTGCCTTTTGGCTTTGCTAAAATTAAGTAAACACTCCTGCGCAGTGGGCTGGAACTCTCTTAAAATTAATGATTTAACTAAATCGTACTCTTTTATTTCGTCATCTTTAATGTACAGTAAAATATTGTGTGCTTTCTCACCAAGAATATTAATGAGGATTTCTGATTTCAGGTTTTCGGGGACATTTTTGACTCTAAATAACCGTTCTAGGGATTGGAAAAAAAGACCAACATTTTCAGTTTTCATTGGGATTTGTATAGTCAACGTTTTTACACTCTTAATTAAATTTTCTAAATTATTCGTATCTCCTTTTGAACTTTGTTGCGTTGCTTGCCCTTCTGCCAAAGTTTTCTGAAGTTCAATTTCTCGTTCAATTTGCTGTAGTTTAATTTTTTCTTACTCTAGTTGTGAGTTGGTCTCTTGCAGCTGCCGTTCGGTTTTCGCCTGCCTGTCCTCGACGGACAAATTTAGCAGATTTATCACAAAATCGGGATCGTCTTTAAAAGCTGCGGATTTTTCCAATTTGGTTTTCAATTGAATTATTGTTTCTTTAGACGTAGCTTGTTCTCCAATTTCCTTGAGAACATTTATTAAGTCCTCCTTTCTTGTATTTTTGTGGAACGACATATTATAAACAATTATACTTATTAAAATAGAAGGATATTAAAAGGTATCTTACCTTTTTTTTCTCCCTTCTACATGCACAGGCAAATAGGTATCCAATGAAATGCACACACAAATGTTCACAGTCCAGATCGCGTTAGTTGCAGTATTCACACAGTCCTTACAGTCCATATCGCGTTTGTTGAAATATTAATAGTCCTCACAGTTCATATCGCGGCCGTTCCCCCATATTTTGTGGGATTATGGTACAGTTCTAGGGGTATTCAATAATCACACTCTCGTTTGTTTCTAATCTAACGTTTAATGCCGGACAAAATACACAGTTCTACTCACTAAGACAGACGTTTAACACATATAATACAGTATTTACAGTTCAATCAAGCCCCTCTGGCTCTAACGACAGTTCTGGTATAGTTAATGACAATCTCTGCGATAGTGCTAAGAGTGACCCGCGCGTCTCTCTCGTGGACAACGGGTTGGTGGGTCCCTACTCGGCCACCGTTCTCGTCACTCTTTCTTCAGCCCCGGATCATCGACCTGCGCGTCTAGAGTCCTCTCGCTGAATCTTAATCTTCACAATAATACTGAGGTACAGGCGTGTTGCGAGTGACCTACGCGTCTCTCTCGTGAACAACGGATTGGTGGTCCCTACTCGGCCACCGTTCTCGTCACCCTTCCTTCAGCCCCGGATTATCGACCTCCGCGTCTAGCGTCCGCTCGCTGAATGCCCTCTCCTTCGTTAATTCCTGGTGGTTGCCTTGACAGCACTCTCTATAGAATGTTCATGTGGAAATTTCCCACATATATATATATTATTTGTCTTTTATGAAAAAGTCATTTTAGAGCTTGAAGAAAGCAATTTTACTGATAAATCATTTTGAGGATCAATTAATACCAACTCCAATGCAGCATTGTCTTCTTGAAAATCAAAATGTTCCTTGATACAAGTAGAAATGAGGGGGGAGGCAGATAGATTTTCTAAGGGGGTTGTGTATTTGAGTCTAATTTCCCGGCATGCGTTCTTCGTGATAACGCTTGCTCCACACTTGACAGTGGCACAAATATAGAACTTTCCATAAACCTTATATATAACTCTGTTTCTCTCTATAATCCTAAAATATAGATTTAAAGACTTCCCACGCCTTTTACAGTCAAGAAGCTTCTCATCTCCGTTACACATCGTTTTCGAATACTAAATAAATGAATATGGCCATTGTTTGATTAGCGTTCTTCTGTCATTTCTTGACTGTGGCCGCAGTAGCCTAGTGGTCAAGGTAACGGACTCGTGGCTGGCTTGTCATGAGTTCGAGCCCAGTACCACTAAAAACCCGCCGTGTAGGGGAGCTCAACGTCCACCCATTGGTGTTGCATGGTAGATAGGAGGGGAGTGTCAGCTCAGGAGTCCTCCTCGTTACTTGACCACGGATCAAAATTACGAGGTCCGTCGCACAGTGGGCAGTTTTCCCAATCTGGCGCACAGAAAGTCCAAAAATGAAATTGCATGAAATAAAACAACAACCCACAATTTATGGTCCTAATAGGTTCCCTAGCCATGTGGTAAACAGTTTTTGTCAGTACGTTTGTCATCAGAAATCGTCAACAAATATCGGCTTAGATCGGGTTTGTTCTTGCTACAGGAAACACTTGCGAGAGACTCCTTTTCAGTAGCAAGTCCTATCGTTTCATCTGAATAGGATTTTGCAGATATTTAGCGGGGTTTTTTAAATAGATACCCCATGAGTAAGTAATTTCTTGATTTGACTTTCAAATTAGGTTCAAGTTCGATTAAAAATTGTAAAAAAAAAAAAAAAAACCCACATAACATTTAGCACAGCATGTAACTCTTACTAACGTATGTCAGTTTTTTGTGTTTAATGGACTAGAACTCTTTTGGGATTGACAAGAATTAATCACAGTAACACTTAACTCACATAGAGTAGATACAGAACTTTAATTTAATACCAAACTTATATAGCTGCTGCTACATGCTACTCCCAAAGTTATGATTTTTTTCCAATGTTGGCCGATGGTATTACTCTGCGTGCCTTATTCAATGTGTGGAAAGAAGAGCAAGATACTAGCGCAAAACTAGTGATGTTTTGAGCTTAGTTAGGACTACCACGGAGATTTTTATAAATATGAGGACCAGCAGCAATTAAAATTTAAACAAATTGTTAAAAATTTCTGCTCATTTGTAAGGTAAAAATGGATGAGGTGCCACAGAAATTAAAAGTTCTTCTCCAAGTCGAATGAGGCCGTGGTTGTCGGAGGAGTAAGATATTTATATTACACTGCTGGCCACCGTAAATGCAACACCCTGAAGGAAGCATGCAAATAACATGAAATTTACAACATGCATTAGTGGAGGTGAGATATGGAAATGATTCAAATTTCAGCGCAGACACACATCACACGCGCCTGTGGCGCCACCTCAAAGCGCTATTCAAGGCTTGAAGATTTCGACGATTTCAAGTTCGGCCAGTGGCGCACACAAGGGGGGAGGGGGTCCTGGGGTCCGGACCCCCCTTCCTTCAATGCCCTTGATTTTTTTCCCGACTGATTATAATTCTAAGTATATAGTACGTAAAATTTAATACAGTATTTGTTATTAATGATTAATTTCCTTAATTAATGCTAATTATTTATTCAATAATTGGTTTTTTACTGTGTTTTGTTCCCGAAAATCGACAAAATCAAAAGGAACATGATATAAGAATAGTGAACTTTCGACCCCGGACCCCCTCCTACAAAATTCCTGTGTGCACCACTGAGTTCGGCAATTGTGTTTTTCTTGTGGTTTTTCAAAAAACGATTAGTTATGTCTCGTAGAAAACAGCGATCAGCTTTTGATCAAGTATCCGAGTTCGACAGAGGAAGTATAGTGGCCTACCGAGATTGTGGATTATCTTTCAGGTAAATCGGTAGTCGTGTTGGACGAAACCAAACAACTGTAATGTGGATATGTGACCGTAGGATGCAGGAGGGTACGACGGACCCAGTGACGTAACGTGCACCCCCGCAACCCCCGCACTGCGGGAGGGCCCAAGGTTTCTAGGGGCCCAAAGCTGGACTGACGCCATTAACGTAGAATTTCACAAAATTAGCTTTACATTTTTTTATTCCAATTTTTAAGCGATTTTCAAATTGGCGATCTAACATCATTCAAAATCAAAACTTTGATCGCTTATTAGATATCTTAGATCCAATAACCAAATCAAAAAAACATTTTAATTGCTGTAATCAACGCAAGGAAAGAGATACTTTTCTTTAGTGGGTTTTCTTTCCAAATCTAAATTACTAACAGATAAAAAGAAAGTCAGATGGAAACTTGGATAAAATGCTAGAAAGATAAAAAAATTCATCACTGTTTTTTTTTTGTATACTTCATGTTAGCGGTAGGGAGAAAAAAAACATGTTACTTCTTACTGAAGTAGCAAAGTAACTTATTGGCGTCTTTAGCTCCCCCCCACATGTATTTCATTTTCATTTAGCGAACTCGTAAATAACGTACATTTGTAATGCTTTTTTCATGAAAAATAGTATTGCGATACTTAAAAACGCATAGAGAGCATTTTAAATGATTACATGGTCTAGATTTATGATTTAGAAACCCATACGCCCACAGAAATTTCCGTAGATTTATGAGCATTCAATCAAATAAAGCAAATGAGAAATGTTTCACAAAATTGTTTTTAGAATATATATATTTTTATATTCAATGCACTTCAATATAAGGAATTCGCTGTTAAAACATTTTGATCTTACTTTTCTCTCTTGTAATATTAGAACTGTTTTTTGTAAATGGAATTAATTATTTTGGTTCTTATATTGTTATTTTGTTAATAAGACAAGAAGAAACGCGGCCCTAAAATGAGTGGAGTTAAAAAAAACTGAGTGGTTCTCAAAAACGAAAAATTCGAAAGGAAAAGGAGTATAACATTAATAGCAAATATGCAAAATTGGATAACTTTTTAATATCCGCAAGTTCATCTTGTGCAAGTGCTAGTAGTAGTAATCCCATGGAACTTGATGAACAAGGTCAAGCTCATACCGGGATTCATAAACGTAGAATCTGGTGAGTGATACCTTTTTTCAATCATAAGGATCTGAAATCGAAAATACACTCAGGAACATTGAAAGTAGCGACCTAAGAAGAAAGCATCGGATTGAAATGAAATTTAATACACATGACACAGATGAGAGATTCACTTGATCTCAAAAACAAGACAATTAAACGAATACAGGTTGTGCAACGACACAAATACTGGGCAACTTCAATAGCGCGTTGGACCACCTTCAGCTGCAATACATGCCGCCACATGGTCCGGCATAGAGTTGATTAGACATCTTATGTTGTCCTGAGGCAGATAAGCCCACAAATCTTGAACAGCCAACTCTAAATCATGTACAGAGTGACACGATGGCATCTGCCGTTTTAGCTGATCCCACACGTGCTCTACAGGGGACAAATCGGGGGAGCGGGCCGGCCATGGAAGAGTCTGAAAATGACGTAGGGAGCCTTAATTAACTCTTGCTGTATGCGGACGAGTATTATCTTGCTGGAAAATTGCCCCTGGGAGACCATTTAGAAAAGTCCTACATGGGGTCGAAGAATATCATCAACGTAAAGTTGGCCCGTTAAGGTTCCACGCATCACAATTAAAGTAGACCGGCTATCATAGACTATGACCCCCCAGACCATTACACCAGCTCTACGGGCAGTGTGACGTAGAACAGTGTGAAGGGAATTGTACCGCTCACCAGGGCGCCTCCACAACCGTACACGGTTATCATCTGTCCCCAAAACAAACCGGGATTCATCGCTAAACACAACCTTTTGCCACTCTGTGACATTCCACATTGAACTGGCTTGGGACCACTGTAGACGCAGTTGCCGATGTTCCGGTGTTAAAGGGAGTGCACGGAAAGGGTGCTTGGATTTAAGATTTGCTTCTGCAAGGTGTCTGGAAATTGTTTGTGGAACAATTGCTACGTTGATTTGCTTGCCGCATGATGCTTCGATCCTCTCTCCTCGTGGTCTTCCTGGTCGCTCCAGACCCGGTTTTCCGCGCGTAGGTACCTTCTCGTGCTCACTGCTCCCAACAATTTCTAACGGCACATTCCGAACGATCCACCTGTCCAGGAACACGGCACGTCGACCAGCCTGCAGTTTTCATCCCGATGATCAGGCCTCTCTCAAACTCACTTAACTGTGAGAAATGTCTTCTAACACGTTTACCTGGCATGTTTCGCTTACCAAAGTCGTCCTACAATCGGCGGGTAATCGTGTCGTTTATGGATCTTCGAATTTGTGCTGACTTATATAGCACCCTCTTTCTGATTGTAGCGCCACCTCGGCGTGTATGAGCATGCGTATTGGTACAAAACTGGGATCATTTGCATATAACATTACGCTGTACTTATTTGCAAAGTTTCGCGATTGTACTTAGCTTCCATCTTGGGTCGCTATTTTTATTGTTCCTGAGTGTATTATTTTACAGTGTTTGTGTTTTTCTTAGTGTATCGTTTTTATTTAAGTTACCAGGTTATCAGTCGACTGTTGTTAGATTTTCCATTTTTTTAAATACTATAAATACTCTCTAATGTTAAACGTTATTTACTTTGTTTACTCAGACCCAGGTTGATTTTATATTCAGTTATAAGTTTAATATTTAAATATTTTTACGTGATGTGTAAAGGTACATTATGTTATGGTTTTGCAATTTTTTGTATAGATATACGTATATATCCGGCTTGGGGCCCAAGATCTGACCTTGCGGGGGGCCCATTTATTTTCC
The DNA here is from genome assembly GCA_019973935.1 of Trichonephila clavipes. Classification (NCBI taxonomy): domain Eukaryota; kingdom Metazoa; phylum Arthropoda; class Arachnida; order Araneae; family Nephilidae; genus Trichonephila; species Trichonephila clavipes. Next base: position 273,736 of record BMAU01018694.1, on the reverse strand, counting down.
GTTACGCCACTGGATGGACCGACGTGTTCGATCACATCCACCTCAGTACACCACTTCACGTAAGGACAGGCAAATTGTGTGTATGACAGTGACTTATCTCTCAGTCACATCACGAACCGTAGAACAGAACATTGAGTCTGAAACGCATCATTCAGTGACTGCGCGTACCATTCGACGCCGTTTACAGCAGAGTGGTCTGCCCGCAAGACGTCCATTGTTTGGTCTACCCATGACGCAGAACCACAGACGTCTCTGCCACCAATGGTGCGATGAAAGAAGGATGTGGGTGGCAGAATGGAATGAAGTTGTCTTTACTGACGAGTCACGCATCTGTCTGCAACACCATGATGGTCGTTACATCTCCGAGGTGTTGGAGCCAGTTGTCCTTCTTTACCTTCAGGGCTTGGCCACAGCCATATTTCAACAGGATGAAACGCAACCACACGTGGCACGCATTGTCCAAAGGTTCTTCGTCAATCACCAGATTGCATGGCTTTCCTGGCCGGCTCGCTCTCCGGATCTTTCGCCAATAGAAAACATGTGGTCCATGGTTGCTCAACGATTGACCCAGATTACACCCCCAGCTGCCACACCAGATCAACTTTGGCAACATGTGGAAGCTTCTTGGTCTGCTGTACCCCAAGAACACATCCAAAGTCTTTTTGAATCAATGCCGAGGCGTGTGGTAGCGGTGGTCTCCAACAATGGCGGCTACTCTGGCTACTGATTCTGGGAGGAACCACACTTCACAGAAGTCTATAAATTTAATCATTTGATTCTTGGTCAACATATTATCTATAAAATAAATTTTGTTGTGCTATCTCTTGTCTTTGTTGGTGTTGCATTTATGGTGGCCAGCAGTGTATATTTTATTATTTTGAAGAAAAATATATGACCAATATTTTAGTGTGATATTTTATGTTTATTTAAGCTTATAATAATTATTTTTTTCAGAATTATAAACTTAAAAAGGATTTTCTCGGTTTGAGTTCTTTCGCATTCAAAATACTACTTCTTCTACAATTATTTACCAATCACTTCCATTTTTCCCCTGTGTTTTATATGTAATGTATGTAACAAAATTAGGGATCCCTTTTGCTGTAAATTGAATACTTTTTTTAAAAAATTGAAATGTGGGAAATATATATTAGGCTTTTGGTTGAATTTTATAATATATACACACATACACACACACACATACATACATATATATATATATATATGTATCAACATTTTATTTTTTTTCCTCCAAAACTAACTTAGGTGTTGTAAAATCGATCCCTAAAGGTGCTTAAAAAACATCCTCAGAAATATTACAAAAATTTCGTGTCAAAAAATTAATTAACATAAAAAAAGAGTAGAATTAAAAAAAATTCCAAATTTTTAAAAGGAATTAAATTTGTAAAATTGTGTGAAATAATAAGTGCTAAATTTTATCTCGTATCACTTTCTTAAACAAACATTATATGAAACGCTAAAATGTAATTTTTAAATATATAAATTAAAAAAATGCTCAAAGGGTGCCAAGTCCTTTTAAACCTTACCTATTATCCTTTATTGTATGTTATGTTTGATTGTATTTGTTTAATCTTTAACAATTATTAAATTTAATTTTTTTAACTTGCCACACTATTTCTTGTATATATTTTCTTCCATGTGAAAATTACTGTTTCTGTTAATATCCTTAGATTTTTGTTCAAAAACTAGTTCTCCCTCACAATCAATTATTCTTGATCAAATTCAAACTTGACATAAATTAGTTAAGACCCTATTAACCTTATTTGTTAGTAAAAAACAGAAAAGAATACCCAATTTACATTTACTATGATTTTAGATCATAACGAAGACTTTAAAGCCATAAAATAATCTCCGTGCACCAGATTGGGTAAACTGCCCACTACGCGTCGCCAAATGCCCTCTAGTAATTGAATAGTGCGACGTTAATATTCACTCACTCCTCATTACTTGCCGGACAGGTATACAGCGCCATCTAGGAAGGGAAACAGGTTTTAAGTTTTTAAGGCTGTTTTCGGTCAATGTTAAAGGATAGGGATGAAACGGCAAAGACATTTATGGGCAGGAAAAAGCTCCAATGATAATAAAATTTTTTATGGATATAAAGAAAATAATTGTTTAAAGGATAGTGTTTTTTGAATTTTGATTTTTTGAAAATTACACAGTTTTCAGCATTTTTGCAAAATGAAATTTGACTTTTCTATGTTAAAGTATAGGAGGTGGAAACGCAAAAGACATTTTAACAGAAAAAAACATTTTTTTTAGAGTAGAATTAAATAGTATATAAGAAAGCAAGCTTCCCTCTTTGGACTAGTGTAGCCAGAATTAAGTTTTATGTTTTTCTTAATTAACTTTTTTTTAAATTTTAAGTTCATTCTGAATTATTTTTGGCGTAGTTAGGACTATATCAAACAGATGGCACCACCATCGTTTGAAAAGCGAATTTATTCTTGGCTACGAATACTTATTTTGGCGATATCTTTCTGAAATATAGTCGCCAGCTGAAATTAGGGTAACTTGCAAATTGTTACAAATAGTGGACAATGGAAAAGATTTATGATGTACAGAGATTTAACATCTCAAATCTGACGAACTTTCCGATTTAGGAAAGTTTTAAATATTTTCTGCATGTGTGCTTTAAAAAAAATCGTTTATAATTATACAGCTTAGATTTTTTTTTGTCTGTTATTGAAGGAATGTCTGTAAGAATATTTATATTAAATTCTGCGAAATGACTTAACGAAGAATGAAAGTATACTTACTTTATACTTGATCGAAAGTTGTGAATTAACTCTAAAGAACACAAATTACTACTCCTTGCTCACAAATTAAAATTTTAATCTAATTATTGTAATGCAATTATTATTATTATATTATTATTTTCTTTTTAACTAACAAAAAATTTTTTCCCGTCGATTTTATATTTGACGTAAAACTTTACCATAAACCATTGGAACAATTATTAACACAAAATATTGTTTTCTAATTTAATTAACAGAAACTTATTTTTTCAATTAATTATGTTCAGATTCTAAGCCGCACCCCAAATTCTCAGCACATTTTTTGTGAAAAAAATAGTGTAAAATATATTATCGATATATGATATATTTACGGAATGAAAAGTGGCTGCGATACCCTAGTGGTCAAGGTAACGTACTCGTGGCTGGCGTGTCATGAGTTCGAGCCTAGTACCGCTGAAGTTCTGTCGTGTAGGGAGCGATGAACGTTAAATCTGAGAGCTAAAACGTCCTCTCATTGGTGTGGTAGTTAGGAGATGGGAGGTGCAAGCTCAGGTGTCGTCCTCGTCACTTGACTATGGTTCAAAGTTACGAGGTCCGTCACCAAAAGCCCTCGTTAGCTGATCAATATGACATTTATATTCAATCACTAACTAAACGAAATAAAAAAAAAAATAAAGGCGAATTAATAAAAAGTGAATAATTAATTTACTTTACCAGCATTAAAAACTTTTTTCAGTCTTCGAATCTAAGCTGCACCAGAATTTTTGTAGCTAAGTATCGGGAAAAAAAGTGCGGCTTAGATTCGAATAAATTCGAAGAAAATTCAGTGTAATGAATGTTCGCTACATGTCTAAAGACATGTGCCAGTACAGATATACGATAATTTAATGGAAAACCATCTTTCAAAATTAAAAGTACAAAATATCTATGATTTAGAGAGCAAAACTAGGGGGCAAGCATCTTCTGAACGATGGAGATATGAGAGATCGTCGAGACTCTCATCTTCTTTTTTCAAAGAAATTGCTTGCAGGAAAAAATCTACTCCGTGTTCGAAGCTTGTGATGCGCATTGTGTATGGCCATTGTGTATGACTTATGCAATGCAGCAATGAAATATGGATTGGCAAACGAAGAGATCGCTCGGAAGCAGTATGAGAGGGAATATTCAACTGAAGTAAAAATATGTGGCTTATTTGTGGACAAAGATAAACCCTTTTTGTGTGCTTCACCCGATGGATTGGTTGGTGATGATGGACTCATAGAAATTAAATGCCCTTATTCTGCGAGATTTGAATCAAATCTGCTGGAATTTTAATTACAAAAAAAAAAAAATAGTCTAGGTTTCAAATTTTCCAATGAAAGGGGAATCTATTTACCATTAAATCATAAATTTTACTTTCAAATACAAGGTCAGTTATTTATTACACAACGGAAATGGTGTGATCTGTATTTATGGTGCAAAAAGGATTCGTTAACTCTGTGTATAGAGGCAAACGAAGAGTTTTGGAGTTTTGGAAAATGAAATATTCAAAACTATAGAAAACGTTTTTGATTTTAAATGTGTTCTTCCTGAAATTCTTCGATGGAAGAGCACCCCCGACCGAAATATGCCTTTTCTTGATGGGAGCCGTTATATGTAGAGGGAATCTAGAAGCAAAAAACAGAAAATGATTGATATAGGTTAGGAAATGAAACCTATATATTATCGAATGATTATTTGATTAACGTCAAGCTTTGAAGCTTCACTGGGACTATCGCCGACCTCGTCATTTCGATCAAGTGACGAGGACGAAATCAGAGCTGGAACCGCAATCTCCCAAAATTTCCACCATTAGCAACATATAGTATCATCTACTTCAAACATCTGCTTTGAGGTTCAGCCTTCTACATAGCGGACGGCCGCGGTAGCCAGTGGTATAGGTATCGGACCGTGGCTTGCCTTGCCACGAGTTCGAGCCCAATACCATTAAAGACCCGCCGTGTAGGGCAGCGATGCACGTTAAATCTGTCGAGAGCTGAAACGTCCTCCCGTTGGTGTGGTGTGGGAGTTAGGAGAGGGGGTGCCAGCTCAGGTGTCGTCCACGTCACTTGACCATGGTTCAAAATTACGTGGTCCGTCGCCAAAAGCCCTCGTGTAGCTGAATAGTGCGACGTTAATATTCAATCAATCAATTCTACATAGCGGATCTTCAGCAGGGACACCAAATTCAAACCGACGATGCAACACCACGTCGATCACGAGTTCGTAACCATGAACTCTTGCCTACTGTGACCTCCTATATCTTCTCGAACAGGATACCGTAAAAACTGTCCGTGATATATATTTTTATAATTAAGTATATTTTTACTTAGCCATTTATTTGGATTCCTACATAGAATGAAACTATTATTTTGTTACCAAATATGCCCAAAAATTAAACAATAATGCAATTTTCTTTGATTTAAATATAATGTTAACTTCCAAATTGAAAAATTGTTATTGACATATATTCATTAAATAAACATAAATTTCTTAGAAAAAATAAAAGGTTTATATATTATATGCATTAATTGTGCTTGATAATTAATTGCCAGCCTATTTTCTCTCCCCTTATAATGATATTTTAATCGTTCTCTAAAGTTACAAAAGTAATTTTAATTTCAAAATATCTCTTTCTTTCTTCCTTTTTTTTTTTTTTTTTTTTGAACATGAAATAATTTTGTAATGCTTATTTTCATTTACGTACCATTTCATATAAAAAATATTTTTTGAATTTAAAAAATTTTACAAACATACGTAAAATAATGGTCAAAACCATAATTAACCAGTTTTTAATGAAATAGCTGCATACTATCTTAGAAAAATATCAAAATTGATAACCTTTAACCTTTTTAACATTTAAAACTACTTTTTTAAAGAAAACTCTATTCAAAATTGTTTCCCTTAAAACTTTAATAATGTAATACAGGTGTGAGTGTATACCTAATTGGAAATTTCTGAAACATTTATTTTTTGTACATAAGAACTTTATTTTTGTAATACTTTTAGAAACATTTATTATTCCATTATAAAAGAATATTAAATCGTTTTTCTTTATATGTAGTGCCTACTAGATTGTGAATATTCCATTGTTTACTGTACCGGGACCAACAAAACAAATTTATTCACGTTAATACATTGTTTTTGTACAACTAAATCGTTTTGTAATGGAAAATGAACTTTTTTATTTGTGGATAAAAACACCTATAATCAAGGAGAGCGAACAACTTATTGACATTTTAAAAGACATTTGACGGTAAAATCTATATTAAAACAAGAACAGATCCTAAAATTTAGATTGCAAAATACATAGGATTTTTTTCCATAGTTAGAAACGAATAAAGCATTCATAACAAATTATCAGAATCCATGAGTCGAAAAAGTAAGAAAGCCATTTTAGATCTCTCTCATGGTCAAGAGTCAACACTATTTTACTCCCAAAAAAAAACAAGAATTATTTTGTTTCACAGTCGTAAAGACTGTGGCCCTCTTCCTCCTGCAGAGAAAGGGGAGGATTCTATTGAAGGAAGTGCGCTACACACACACACACACAGAGAATTTTTTTTTTTTTTTTTGCCTTTTTCAAAATCAACCAAAAGCGGAGAGCAGAGTGCACGCGATCTTCTCTTTTCAAACAATTAAATCTCACCAGCAATGACATCCAATAATTCACAAAATAGCTGTAAATTTATGTTTCGAGATATCTCTCTTTCCGATTTTTTCGAAATTTCGCAATTGTCCATAATTCTGGAGATCTTCGTATAATAAGGACCATTATAAATTTATCATCTTCCATCCTCTCAAAAATTGACACATTTGTTGAGTAATTCAGAGTACCACTGAGAATTGTACCTCTCGTGAAATAGGTTGCCAACCCCAGTTCTATTGTATAAAAGTAAAATTGTATCACACTGTTTGTTCATTAAAACGTGAAATTTAATTTTCATTGCTTTAAATCCACCTATTCTTCCTTTAAAAATCATTTGTTCAGGAAAAATTAAACAGTTTCGTTCTGTACATCATTTATCTAGAGAATTGATCGACAAACTGTGTTCCACGAGTCCCAATAAAAAAAAAAAATGGGAAAGAAAAATTACAAATATGTATGCAAAATGGATTTATGTTCTCATGAAATTCGTTTAGCCACAATTATCTAAAGATCATAGACTAAAATTAAAAATTTTATTTATGCATAATTTGAAAATTTTTTAAAACTTTTATTGTAATATAATAAATGAATTTTAAAACTTTATTTTATGCAGTAGATTGTGAATATACTATTGTTTGCTATCCCGAGTTCCACGAAGTAATTTTATACTAGTTAGTACAATGTTTTGAAACCTTTTACATTTGTGGGGGGGAAAACACCTATAATGAAGAAGATAAAAAAAAATTATCGACATATGAACAGATTCGATGCTAAAATTTAAATTTAAGCTAGAAGACCTATATCTTAGGTTACCAATTCATGCTATATACAGAATTTCTCACACAGCTATGAACATTTTCATGCCATTCACAAAAATGTATTTAGAAAGTGAAAAATATTTTTAACGCGATTGGCAACAAAAACAAAATACAAAAACGAATTGAACACGGAATATGAAATGCTACTGCAGATAATTTCAAAAAGCTTATACGTCGATAGTTTGTGTAAAAAATTGTGAACACATATCTCAGTTACTAAGTATAATGCATGCGTAGGTGACATTTGGATCACAAATTTATATTATCAATGAGTAAATAACATTAAAATTACATCACAAAAGTTTTTAATAAAAAATAAAATATTTTTTTAAAATTGTCTTTACATATATCAAAAATATGTTTATCTATATACTTTAAATATTATTTTAAGATATATTCCCTTCAGCGAAGAAGGGGTTTCCTCGAAAACATGTTACAGTTCTAAGGGGTCCAAGAGTTGAAAAAGTTTGATGATTGACCAATGTCCAGACATGAGAAGTCTTTCATGGTCAAGATTCACTCTGCTGCTTTAACCCCCTCACCCGAAAAAGAAAAAAAAAAGAGCTAACATTTATTTTACTAGTTTGACGACCATCACCCTCACTTAGCCCCCCCGCGTGTTCCCTTTCGCTGAAGGGGAGAATTTCATTGAAAAGGTTACCCGAGAGAGAAATTTATTGCCCATCTTGGGAATCTTAACACAAATATTTGTGCCAAAAATTTCGCAATAGCCAACGCCATCTAGATGTCATGTAAGGTGTTAAACTAATGGCCCGCCATCACCTTAATATCATGCTGCATTACAAGACTATCTTCATGTTTCTAAATACTACAGTTTGAGTTTCATTTTATTGACCGTACATCGTACATAATATTAAACGCATTATTTAAAAAATGTGCTATTGACAAAATAAATAGAATAAATAAAACATCTTACTGAGTATAGGTGGGAAAGAGATGTTTCCCTTACAGGGATGCGCCATCATAGCCACGTCGACGTCTCGAAAAGCGCCAGCAGAGAGAAGGTCAATTTTGCCCCCGTCGCCCTCTTCCCCTGGAGTGCCCAGAACGAGAAGCTGAAAAGTAGAAAGAAAAATACTGTGGAGAGTGAGTTGTGCTGGTTAGGTGTTGACCACGTCATCTAGTAAGGGGTCAGAATTTTGAGGGAGTTTTGAAAACGTTCGATAAATACAGACTAAATGGGCTCAATTCATGTGACGACATAATCACATGATAATGATAACCACGTGTTTTTAGCCAATCACTTCAAAAAATCATATAACATCATTGTAACACGATAAAAGCAATCATGTGTTTTCAGCTAATCAGTTCACGTGCTTCGTTGTTGCCAAATTTTGGTCTTTTCAGAAACTTTCTCTTAAAAAGTACAAATTTGTCAACAGCTATAACGCAAGTAGCTTAAAGGCACATGTGTAAAATAAGATTATTTTTTTAATTTTAAAATCTTTTGAAAAAATTTATTTTTCTAAACATTTGAACATTTTTACCCAATTGTTAAATTTGAAATTTGATCTAAGTTTTACAAATAGAACAACACGTACAATCAGTTTGATGTCTGTTTTGAATTCATTGGAGATTACGCGTTTGTCTTTATCGTGTGACCATGATGAACTCAGCCCATTGCACGCGACGTCGGAATTAATGAGCCATGAAATGGAGCAAAGGTGTTTGCGAGGAATGTTATTGCCTAGACTAGTTTATTAAAATGTCTGTAACTTTACCCCTTTGCATGAACTATTTTCCTTGAAAAATAAAATTACATACAGGTGACCCAAAAGTCCATTAGCATTGGGAAGTTCAATAATTCAGGGAATAATGTAGGCAGAGTGGATAAATTGACACACATGCTTGATACAACATGGGGAAACAAAAAAGGACAAAATATGGTCAACAGTAGGAGCTGGACGGCAAATCGTCAGTGGCACGGAATAAAAACCATGCATAAAATAAGCTACAGTCAGAAAGGAAACAGATGCAACAGCAATTACGTCACGTTGACTTTACCCGAAAAGGCACTGCAAGTAAAGCTATACTATCAGAATTGTTACTGCAGATTTACGATCCTATCGTCATAAGAAGGTTGTGAAAGATCTCTCATGCACATCGTTTGGTAAGGATCGCGTGCTGAGCCACCCTTTCCGTCATACTTTGCCTTACAGGTCCCCAGACTTCAATCCATTTGATTACTGGTTTATCTGAAGTCGGGAGTCTACCACGATCGTCCTTATTAGGGAAGGTGGAAGACAACATCCGACGGCAATTTCTGATTATACACACACACACACACACACACATATATATATATATATATATATATATATATATATATATATATATATATATGCGGATTTAGATATATAGGTCAAACATCAGGAGCTATGAACCTGAGAATCAACCAACATAGATCCGACATTGGAAAAAAATACAACAACAAAAAAATATAGGAAGAATAGAAATACAACATTTTAATAAACATGGCTTTGAAGATGTTGCGTTGAATATTATTAAAATTGTTCCAAATAAGATAAATAGACTATGGTATGAAAACGTTTACATTGGTATTTATAATGCTATGTATCCTTATGGATTGAATGTGATATGGAATAATAGGAATTTAATACAAGCAGTGAAACAAAATGATAAAGAATCTATTTATAATAGTAGAAATAATAGTAATAAGAGAAAAAGAGTTGGTAAGGGTGGACGCAAAAAGAGAGAAAATAGAGATATAGATACAGTTAAAAAAGAAGTAAATATTTTATTACAAGACTTTGAGAATAGTTTTAGTGTTGGAAAAATAAAGTATTTTTTTATTTGGACTTAAAAAACAGGAAATAATAATAGTTTTAAAATTATTAAAAAATATTAGATTAAAAGATAACCATGGATCACACTTGTTGATGAATTTGTGCAAATATATTGCAAATAGATTAAAAATAAAAATAGACTCTAAGGAGGTTTATAATATAGAATATTGTACTTTGCTATACATGAATAAATCATATAATGGGATACAATTTTCTGAAATATTTAGGAAACACATGGATTTATTTCCGATGAAAAATGTGTTAATAAAGCGAGCGTTCAAGTATAATAAAAAAAATTAGTAGATCAATTTTCAACTATAATAGTATTAAGGAATTGATGGATAAAAAAGAATGTTGTTGCAATGAATACAAGAATTACGTAGATGAATATCATGGGCACGTAATAACTGGCAACTTAGAAATTGTACAGGATCAGAAATTGAGAGAAATTATGAGCAAAGGTACTGGTTATCGATTGACTATTTCAAACAGCAATTTAAATGTGAGAAAACAACTATCAGAAGATATTAATAAATTTATTCTAAATGTTGCAATTAAATATAATTTACCTACTCAGGCTTTTAAAGAATATGGTTTTCATGTCCTCAAGGACTTAATGAATTTTAATTTTAGAACAAAAAATGAAGATTGTTATAGAAAAATTAAGGGACCAATAGAAAACTTACAAAAACACTTTGTGATCGTTTATGTAGATAAAGTACCAGGAAATTATGCAATTATATGTAAATATTATTATAGTAAATTAATAAATGATCATATACAAAATAATAATGCATATGATGTAAGTAAATTTAGTATGAAAGAAATTAACAACAGATTATTTGCATTTGGTAAACAATTAAATATTTCTAGCAATAAAATTATATATCCCCATATATTTCTGACTCTAAATTTCATAAGAATCCAATCAAATTCCGCAGTGTAACAAATGGGTTCAATACTTATATATCAAAATCGGGAAGAATTTTACAGACCATATTACAAGATACAATAGACAAATTTAAGGATACTTCTATTATAAAAAACAGCCATGATGTAATAAAGAAAGTTGATCAACAAGAGGTATTTTCTGTGTATGGGTTCGATTTCGAGGATTTATTTAACTCCATTAAAATAGAAGATATAATTCAGGTACTTTCAGTTGCATATGAGAAATATGATTTGAATAATTACATTAGTTCTGAAAAGTTCAATACACTTATTCGTTTTGTTATACAGGAGAACTTCATTATTTTTGAGAACAAACTTTATAAACAAATCAAAGGATTGCCTCAGGGTGGCCCGGCTAGTAATAGTCTCGCTAACCTGTATTTACACCATTATGAAATAGTTCGAAGAAAGGAACCCTCTTGCCTCTTGTTAAGATACATAGATGATTTAATTGTTATAGGTCATGATAGAGAATTTAAACCTAACATTAATTTTTATCCGGAATACCTAAAATTAATACAGACGAATTTTAACTCAAACAAAGTTGAATTTTTTGGATTTGGATTTAACTATTATTGACAACAAATTATATAGCAATATATATGATAAAAGGGAAGCATTTAAATTCAATGTCATAAAGATACCAAACTTCAATAGTTGTCTTCATATATCTGTATTTAGAAATATAATTTTAAATTTTCTGTTGAGAAATAATAATTTAACAACGCACAATATTGATAGATTCAAAAATATCCAGAAATTTATATTAATGTGCATACAAAATGATTATCCCATCAATTTCCTGAGAAAAATATATAGATCAGAAATATTTCTTAAAAATATTTTTAAACTCGTAAATGCACAAATCCACCACACAACATTAGGTCCACAAAGTCAGCTTGTTAGTGGTCCAGCTGTGAAGAATTTGTGCATTCCACACACATGTTACATTTTAATATACATTTTAATACACACACAATTAAAACAATATTTACACGACTATATATACACTTTAAAATTATTTATTACCAGTTAAACATTTATGTCCAATCAGACATTTATGACCAATCAATCAAGCAAGTCTTTTGCATGTGATATGGTTTGCATCTGATGACAAGTGGTCATACTCTGGTGTTGGATCAAGAATCGATTGGATTGACATGGTTGGATGTTATGAACAAAATATGTGTATTTGATATATTAAAAATGAAATGTCGTGCAATAAGAAATGGATCATATTCTTGATGGGATACTGTTTGGTGAGTCTTTAATGATTTACTCTATTCATTTGTGAATATACTGTATTTTTAATGATTTACTCTATTCATTTGTGAATATACTGTGTTTTTAATGTGAACATTCGGTTTTTAGAAATTTTTAGTTTAAACTTTCGGATTTTTTAACTTTCGGATTATTTAACTTGAACTTTCGGATTATTTAACTTGAACTTTCGGATTATTTAACTTGAACTTTCGGATTTTTAACTTGAACTTTCGGATTATTTAACTTGAACTTTCGGATTATTTAACTTGAACTTTCGGATTATTTAACTTGAACTTTCGGATTATTTAACTTTCGGATTGAACTTTCGGATTATTTAACTTGAACTTTCGGATTATTTAACTTGAACTTTCGGATTTTTTAATTTTTAACTTGAACTTTCGGATTTTTAACTTGAACTTTCGGATTTTTTAACTTTCGGATTTTTAACTTGAACTTTCGGATTTTTTTTTTAACTTGAACTTTCGGATTTTTAATTGAACTTTCGGATTTTTAACTTGAACTTTCGGATTTTTTACTTGAACTTTCGGATTTTTTAACTTGAACTTTCGGATTTTTAACTTGAACTTTCGGATTTTTAATTTCGGATTTTTAACTTGAACTTTCGGATTTTTAACTTGAACTTTCGGATTTTTAACTTATTTTTAACTTGAACTTTCGGATTTTTAACTTGAACTTTCGGATTTTTAACTTGAACTTTCGGATTTTTTAACTTTCGGATTTTTAACTTGAACTTTCGGATTTTTAACTTGAACTTTCGGATTTTTAACTTGAACTTTCGGATTTTTAACTTGAACTTTCGGATTTTTTAACTTGAACTTTCGGATTTTTAACTTGAACTTTCGGATTTTTATTTTTCGGATTTTTAACTTGAACTTTCGGATTTTTAACTTGAACTTTCGGATTTTTTAACTTGAACTTTCGGATTTTTAACTTGAACTTTCGGATTTTTAACTTTCGAACTTTCGGATTTTTTAACTTGAACTTTCGGATTTTTTAACTTGAACTTTCGGATTTTTAACTTGAACTTTCGGATTTTTAACTTGAACTTTCGGATTTTTTAACTTGAACTTTCGGATTTTTAACTTGAACTTTCGGATTTTTTAACTTGAACTTTCGGATTTTTAACTTGAACTTTCGGATTTTTTAACTTGAACTTTCGGATTTTTTAACTTGAACTTTCGGATTTTTTTGAACTTGAACTTTCGGATTTTTTAACTTGAACTTTCGGATTTTTAACTTGAACTTTCGGATTTTTAACTTGAACTTTCGGATTTTTAACTTGAACTTTCGGATTTTTAACTTGAACTTTCGGATTTTTTTCGGACTTGAACTTTCGGATTTTTTAACTTGAACTTTCGGATTTTTAACTTGAACTTTCGGATTTTTTTTCAGGATTTTTAACTTGAACTTTCGGATTTTTTAACTTGAACTTTCGGATTTTTAACTTGAACTTTCGGATTTTTTAACTTGAACTTTCGGATTTTTAACTTGAACTTTCGGATTTTTTAACTTGAACTTTCGGATTTTTAACTTGAACTTTCGGATTTTTTAACTTGAACTTTCGGATTTTTAACTTGAACTTGAACTTTTTCGGATTTTTTAACTTGAACTTTCGATTTTTAACTTTCGGATTTTTAACTTGAACTTTCGGATTTTTAGATTTCGGATTATTTAACTTGAATTTTAGGATTTTTTGACTTGAACTTTCGGATTTTTAACTTGAACTTTCGGATTTTTAACTTGAACTTTCGGATTTTTAACTTGAACTTTCGGATTTTTAACTTGAACTTTTTTGATTTTAGATAATTTTTGATTTGAACTTTCGGATCTCAAATATTTTTGATTTGAACTTTCGGATCAGGAATTTATTTTTTCTACCTTTACAACTATTTTAAAGATGTGTACATAATCTTGGAAGTTTGAGGGTTCACTTATATTATGTACTAAATTGTTTTTAAATTTTAATATTGCAATATCTTTCGGAATGTGATGGCGAATAGTTTTATTTTTCAAGTATAATGATTTAATTTTAACTTTTTAATTTTTTTTTTTCTGAAATTTGAAAATTTTCCAATTAAATTACCAAGTTGCAATAGGGGGAAGGTTGGCGCCATCAAACTAGTTTAACCCCACTTATCGGTCCTAAGTCCGAGATTGCACTTGGATATTTTATAAATTTTTATTTTATTTTATAATTTTTTAATTTTGTTTGAAAATGATGGAACATTATCTTTTATATTCGCCATTGATATTCTGAAGTGTCTTGGTATTTTGGGATTCATATATTTCAATTTTTAAATTGATAATTGTGATTGTTTTTATATATTTAAATATATATATATATATATATATATAAGCAAAGGTACAGCAAAGGTGTCAAACTCAAAGATTAACTGGAGCCAAACAAACAAGGTTTAACTTTAGGTGGTTTAGGTTACTCTAAATAAGCCGCAAGTCCTCTCGTGAGGTTGGTGGAAGGAGGAGAGGTTGGAGACCCTTGACCACCTCCAGGTGCTCTCCCTCAAAATTGGGGTGGAACCGAGCAAAGTCATACTGTCACCTGCATGGTGCTCAAAGCTAAGGCTAACGACAGGCGTAAATATATAGGCCATAGCCGTGATGAATTTCGTGGACCTTGATCTGACGTTATTGTCGATCAGGTGGCATAAGTAACAACAACATCTTTTATTCAAAATTTCGCTAATAAAAAGCTTTAAAAATTTTAAGGGTCTTACTTTTCCCGGCAATTCAGGGTCCGCATCCATCGCCGCTTTAATCGCCAAACTTGTCGCCAATCCCACTTCGGCGATGAGATTGTGGCCGCAGGCATGACCAATATCCGGTAAAGCATCGTATTCCAGGAGGATGGCTATCACCGGGCCCCCTTCTGCATTAAATAAATTCAATTTGTAAATGATATTTAGCTCATGAAATTTAAAATTACCTGTAATAGCAATTTATTACGATTTGATTTGGACCTAGAAAAATCATTTGTAGGCAACGGGAAATTGCTATTTTAATAAAAGTAAATGAATAGGAGTGACTTTTTCGACAAAATTGGCCCCCAAATGATGCTAAACTTGGTGACAAAAGTAAATGCATTTAGAAAGGTCTGGAAAATTTTAAGCTGATTATTTGTGGTGCAAATTTTCAAAAGTTCTTGAAAGTTTTTCCCAACTTAAATAAGAAAGAAGCAAGAAAACATCATTTTAGTCAAACAATTGACAGCGACTCTGTAAGATTTTAGAATCTGCGTTATTGCAGATTTATACGTGTGAAAATCTACTGTAATTAGTAGAGATAGTTTTAGAACACACACAGAAAAATTGTGATTTAATACTAAAGAATCTGCGTTTGAAAGATGATCATTCATGTAACATTATTAAAAGAGATGTAACTGAACTGGATCAGATTAAAAGTACCTTCAGCTCATTGATATTCACAGGATATTAAGCAGATTCCATTATGTGCAATACAAGAAAATAAGATATTAAAACGGAACACCAATTAAAGAATCCATTTCCCAAATTGGAAATCTAAGCCTCTGATAAAAGAGTCTAAAATATTGATAAAAATATAAATAAATGTGTATGCGAGTGAAATGGTAGAAATATTGCAATAAAATGAGGAGGTTTCAAGGCATGGGCCCACTTGGCCCGGGCCTCTTCTTTTTCTTGATTTAATCTTAATAAGATCATGTGATCCGCATAATTTTAACGCTGAAATATTATTTCCGGACATATTCTCTGCAAAGCAGGGATTTTCAAAATGTATGTCAAGTGGCAAAAGTGATAAGATTGTATTATTATGCGATGACCGTTGTTCATTCTAGGCCTAGGCCTAATACCATTAGCAATCATTCAACTTATTTGGTCGAAATGCGGCCATCGGTCGAGCCAGTGTGTGAGATTGTGAGACTTGCATACTTATTTGTTTCAAAAATCGTTTGTACGAGCATGCTTGACAAGGCATGCTTTGTACTGTCTAATTTAAAGATCACAGTTAGGGCTTACTTTTGTGCAAAAGGGCCCCAGGACCTCAAAAAATATTAAAATTTCTCTTGGACTAAGACCTCAAAAAGTCTTAAGACGTCCTTGAATAGAATAATAGTGATAATTAATGTTTCTAGGTATACAAAATCACATTTTAGCGTTGGGTATGAGAGAAAAAAGTTCAATTCAAAGTATTAAACTAATTATGTTTTTTTCGATTACTCTGTCGAAGTCACTATATAAACTGACCAGTAGTCATCATTTTATTTGTAATTAAAAGTTTAAAAATAAAATGAGAGAGAGAGAGTATATATACATATTTCTTAATTATACGTTTAAATTATTTCCTAAACTTTTGGTGTTGCAGAACTGTTTAATTCATTACATTTTTGCAATTTTATTAAATTAATTTTTGAAATTAATAGAGGTAAAAACTGAAATACTCGAATCGTGTTGTGACTTTTAATCCGAATGCTTTTTCAAATCATTCCTTTTTCATACTGATTTAGAATTCGAATTTTTAAAGTAAATATTTCGTTACGTTTCTCAAATTTTCTAAAACCTCATTCTTCATTCAAAATATATAGAAGAAAAATGTATCACCATTAGTTTTTTTCAAAATTAATAAATAGTTGTCAACATAGCATATTTACCAGTAAATTGGCAAAGATTTCAAAGAAAAAAAATGTATCAAGATTTGGCTAAAATTTTTAAAAATTTGTCCACTTTGTAAATAAAATTAAGCTTGAGGATGCTCGGAAATATTTTTTTATTACTGGATAATAATTATAAAGGCATTTGGCAATGGTTTTTTACCAGGCGGTAACGGTCGACATGATATAGAAAATAAATATAGATATTATACAATTCTTTTACACAACTAGACTTTTAAACTTTAAAAATATAGGGTGGCCGTAAAGTATGCTTTCAAAAAATTTAAGAAAACAAAGATTTTCACTTACGTTTTTTTATGTTCCATAAAGAAAAGATTAAAGTAATGCAAGAGCTTAATACTTAGCTTAATGAAATGCAAACTAGATGGCTCAATGTCACCGTTTTTCAACATGCTCGTTTGAAAAAAGCTTCACCGCAAGAGCACGTTGTATATAGTATGGTTTGTCGAATTTAAATCTGGAGCACATGTACAGCGTAAATGGGGCACCACCACACTGGAGTTTGAAAGTGACAAAAAGTTTACAGGGCTATGGATAGATGGAAAGGGGAAGTCCAAAATCGTGGCCGCCTTGATTCTAGACATTACACATTTGGACAGTGACGTAACGGACGTATACCCCCCTCCACCGCAAAGACAGGTTTTGGATCCCAAGCCGGATCTTAAAAAGGGTACGTGCTTATTTTCAATCAGGCTTTGGACCCCTTGGAACCCCGGATCCCTTCGCCATGTGGGGTTGCGGAGGTAGGTGTACGTTACGCCACTGCCTTCGGGCGTCTTGCAGGAACACACAGTGGCGTAACGTACATCCCTGTACCATGGGGAATGGCAGAACTTTAGGGGGCCCTAATATCCTCCGGTACGCTACTGTGGGTACATGAAAAACATTTTTTTACCAAATTTTAGTAAGGGATACTGACAAAATGAAATGTCGAAATACAAGGGCCATTCAGATTGTTGATCTTGCAATGCTTCATGGAACATGGCTAGAAATCTCATATAGATTCAAGGTGTTTCGAGCAACTAATGGGACGCACATTTAAATCATGCAATAAATTACTGTAAAAAAAACTTCCATAATTTCTGTATGGAACAAAAAAAAACGTAAGTGAATATATTTATTTATTCATTTATTTTGTAATTAATATTTGAAAGTGTAGTCATACTTTTGTACACCCAGTATATTTTACATATTGATATAATAATATAGAATTTTTTTTCACATAAACTTACGTATTACAATAAAAATACTTTTATAGCCTAACATACAAGGGAAATAAATCATAAAAATTTATTTGATTTGTATGATATAAAATTTTTAAAGTGATAACTTCTTTAAGCGCATTTTACTGAAGAGTGAATCTAAATTAAGATTCTGGTTCGGCTGCGGTATGCTCTATCGGGTTTATTGAGCTCCTCTCGACATCAATATTGATCAGGTCGGTGACACACTCACTTAATTTTGAAAGGAAAACATTTTAGGCACTTGTTTTTTTTTAATTTCATGCCCACTTTTTCCGGTGAAGTTTTTTTTTTTTTCCTTATTTGATTATTACTGTCATGCAGCCCACTTCCACTCAACTCCAGTGATTGAACGAGAGAAGGGGAGTCCAAGCGAAAATAATTGAAGAAAAAATTTTTATTCGAAAATAGGAAATCGGAAAAGGGACTCTGTGGATTATTATAAGAATACTTCAAAGTTTATTATCAAACATCCGCTCCCCGTTGAGTGCCAGTGGTCTTAATGATTTAAATAGTATAGGTGAGTTTTTGATTTTTCTTTTGAATATTGTTTATGATCAAGAATATTCATAAATGTTACAAAAGTTTACTTGCTAGCCGTATTAGAAGAAATCGGTGAAACAGTAGATAAATTTTTAAAATCGTTGAACTAAAAGAGATTCTTTTAAAATGCTAAGAATTTATTAAAGATAAGGAATTTATCTTGGATTTTTCCTCATTACCACAGTTGTGCAACGTAAAAATGAAGACGAGTTGCAATGGTTACGCTCGCAATAACAAACGGAATGTGTAAATTCAACGTATTATGTTAAAAGTATTCCTTCATTAGATAAATTGCTTAAAGCTGTACAAATAATAGTACATACTATGCCTGGAATTAATGAAACAGGATCTTTTTGATTCAGTGGAAAGAGCACTTAAGCACAAAAAAGTGCCGAAAAAATTAAAATTCAAAATTTTAATGAAGTTAATTGGTGAGAAAGTTGCCAATACTTTGGTTTATAATAGCGATGACATCTCTAAGAGATTATGAGACAGTAAAAGCTTCCTCATTGAGAAAATGTACGAACCCTCTCCTTTTGTTTGCTTAGAGAATTAAACGGCTCTCAAGACATAAGTTTTCCTAGCCTTACATAATATGCGGCGTTATATAAGTTATATAAACACATATATTACATAAATATAATCTACATAAGTAATTTAAATTGAAATATTTTAAAATAATTTGATTAATTGACATTTAATTCGTATATATAAATATATTAAGAATGTAAAATCATTTACATAAAATGGAGGAAATAAAGAAATCCTCCTATGAATGGGCACGAAAAAGAGAACTACTTAACCCCCGAAAATATCTTAAAAGAAAATGTAGTACATCGTATCAATTGGACTACCTTGCCCAAAATAAACCAGGAGTTTTCATTTCTATGGTGGGGTCATAAGCACACAAACAATTTTTTAAAATCATATTTTAAAGTTAGGAGAAAGGAATTTATATTCTAAATTGTAGTAGAACTCTTAAAACATCATTCACTGTACAGCTAAAAAATAATCGTGAATGTTACCTTTCTTAGATGTATATTCCGCTTTAAAGGCTGTTGGAACCACATAATGTCTTTCTACTTGAAAATTGCAACGTATCAGAGCATTCGTCAAGATCTCGTGCGCTTGGAACTCTTTGTAAGAGAGCTCCGGTTGACTCCAAATGTCCTGACTGACAGAGTTCAAAAACTCCTTTTCCTCATCTATCGTAGAACACACGATTCGAAAATCCTGCTCCGTCATGATGGATTCGAATGTCTAATTGAGCGAAGAATCCCTGTGAGTGAACAAAATAACTCTCACATTGTCTTCACATGGATGAAAATAAGATCATTTAGATAAAAAAGAAAAGGGAAAAGGATGCAAAACTTTCAAATAATTTTTTCCTTTACCTTTATTCATTACTGTTGCACATTATAACATCCTATCTTCAAGTAAACATCGACTCAGTTCTATTTTTATCTTGTTTGTATGCTAAGTTTTTATAGCATCTGATGCCTTTCAGATAAAAACTGAAACAATGAATAGTATATATTGATAAGGGCTTATAATGCTTCATAAACCAAACAAACCCTTTTGGTGAAAATTGTGCCAAGGCAACCGATAAAGAATTATGGATACTTGATTAGATAATCATATGGATTAGTGGTCCTCCACCCCCGGTACGTGGATCTGTATCGGTCCGAAGATCAAATAGTACCGGGCCGCACGCGGAACATTAAATTATTGTGCATTTCTTGTGGGTTTGTGTGAATTTTTATGGAAATCTCTTTATATTTCATGTTAAATCACTTTATAATCATATTTTGGTGTAACTGCATTTTATTCGGAAGAGATTTTTAAATGCAATTAAATTAAAACAATCTAAAGCATAAACAGTCATCGACACTCACCCCTCAGTGGTAAAATTATCAAACGTTGACCTGTCCGCGGTAGTGATAAAAGGTTCTGAGCACTAAGATATATATATTCTCACTATTCATTCTTTCATTTTATTTGTTATACAGTTACTGATCATATAGGGGATTCTTTTGTTCAATAGTGCAATTAAGTGACATTTTCAAATTCATACCATCACAATATATATCAAATACCTCTCACACAACACAATTGAACAAAACACAAAGTTAATTTTTGATTCTTGGTTTTATTTTAAAATTAATTCACATAAATGTTATCTTCAGCGCGGAGTCAGGCCTTGATTGCAAAAGAAGTTCAAATTGAAAAACCTTATATTAATAGATAACTTACATTTTTACAAAAAAAAAAAAAAAAAAAAAAAAAAAAAAAAAAAAAAAAAACAGGAAAGCAGGTGATTCACATTACTTGTGTGCAGGGCAGAAGGGCAACTGGCATATTTCACCAAAAACCTTGCGTTCTCGCCAACGAAGGACTGCTTCACAGTTCATTAACACTGCAGGTCCTCCATATTTGGCATGCTGTGCCCACAGTGTGAATCTATCTCTAAAGAGAAACGTCTTTTTTGTTACTTTGTAACATTATATTACTGTCTTCTATCCCATTCACGTGTGAAAGATATAGGCCCAATTTTTCAACATGGCTCTGTGTTTCCTATTATGTCAAAAATTTCTGCTATACGGGGATGGTGGATCCATAAAGCATTGCTTAATCCTAAATCAATGGCCTATTTCAGTGACAGCCTTAGAAATCACAATAGGTCTCCATTTTAGTCCAAAGACTCTTTTTGTATCTTCAATCGAAATACCTCTACCTCTGTTCCTTGTTTTGTCTCTTTTTATCCAATTTTAGTACAATATTCTTTTATACCATTTATTTTCTTGATATGATTTTAAAATACAATTTTTCTTTCTTTTTTTTAGTCTTGTAAGAAGTACAATTTTGTCTCTTGTTATTTTATTATGGTATACTATATATATATTTGTATATATATATATGTATATATAGAGAGAGATAGATATAGATATAGATATAATTATAGATTACTTAAAATCTCTGCTTCCTAAGGACTTTTTTGATATTCGATATCTATTCCGGAGTGTTAATCGATGTTTCGAATTGCTCACGAAATTGAATTCATTTGTAGTAATGTCGCACTCAAAAACAATGCGATGGCTAATTCGTAATGGATCTCGTAATTTTCAACTGTGATGAAGTGATAAGGACGACCATTCTCGGAACTGGCACTCCCTTTTCCACACCATACCAACGTGAGGACTGTGAGCGTCGACAGATTTAGTGAGCATCATGACATGAAGTGTCTTCTATGGTACTAGAATTTGAAACCATGACTCAACAGCGCCGGCTACTAGTTCGTAAATATGATCACTCGGGCCATATGTCACAGTAGGATATATATTATTATTTTATCTACCATCTATGCAGGGTGTCCCCGAATGTCATGTACAAACTTGGAGGAGAGGTAGAGAACATCTTGAGGAGCCATAATTTCATAGGTAAGCATGGGCGGAAACGTAACCCTACCGGGATACAGAGACACAAAGACAGTAAGGCCACAATACAGAATGTAGTGTAAAAAACAATAATAAATTAAAAGTATCACATTAAAGCATCATAGGAGGTGTTTGAAATTGCTACCGTTGGCATGTATACACGCACGACACCGACGCGACATGAATTGGCGGAGATGTTCGAAAATACAGGGTGATTCACGGATCGTAGCAGCAGCGATGGATGCTCATACCACCAGTTCCATTTCAGAATAATAGGAGTCACGTGAATTTTGTGGCTTTGAAAGATCCATGTTCCGCCAGGTTCTGATGCACCCGAGCGTACGTTTGATGCTTTGGTTGCCACCTCGATGAATATCTTCCCCATACAATCGAACAGCAACACGTCCATTTCCGTTGGCTAGGCCGTAGATGAATGGATATACGCCAATACGAGGTTCGTATAACAATTCATGTTCATCACACGCTGTCCATGTCAGAAATGACGAAACCACATGTGCCGACCTTTCAAGTTCACGCGCAGCGCCAATTGTCACTTTCCTATGCTATATTTTGTAACTATGTCTCCTCACGATGTTTCCAACCTCCCCTCCAACTTTGTACATGGCATCCGGGGACACTCTGTAGATACTCACTTTCGTGGTATCTATTCTTGTATATACCATTTGGTCTAGCTGCTTTAGGTTAATAGATGCTTAACTCATAAATATACATATTATAAATATTAATATCATTTATTTATAGATAAACATTGTAGTACTGGTTTTACTCCCACTTTACCATGAAGAAACTGGAATAAATTGAAAAATGCTAGTTGTACTTAAGAATACTAACTCTGTTGTTAAAATGTGGCTACGGTAGTGGTTATAGTCATAAATTCAGGGCCGGAGTGTCATGAGTTCGAGTCCTAGTGCCACTGAAGACCCACCGTGTGGATAGGGTCGGTGCATGCAAAATCTGTCTATGCTGAATTTTCTCCTGTTGGCGTGGTGTGGAAGTTAGGAAAAGGGGTGCCAGCTCAGGTGTCATCCTTGTCACTTGACCAAGGTTCAAGCTTAGGAGGTTCGTCGTCAAAACCTTCGTGATGCTTTATAATGCGACGTTAATATAACTCTTCCTTGCTCACTTTGAAATTAATGCATGAAATATTTAAATCACCTCGTTCAAATCCTGATACCGCTAAAGACTCTTCACGTGACAGTGTTATGCACGTTAAATCTGTCTTGGCTGAAAGTCTCTGAGTTGGCATTCTGTGGAAATTCAGAAAGTTTGTGACGGGGCTTTATCGCGCTTTCACACTAATCCTCTTGGGGAATCTTTGGGGCCAGAATTGAGTTATTTCAATCCAATCCTCTCAAGAAGAAACTGCGATATGCTAATTAGTTAATAGATATATAATGGAGCATTAAATTTCGAGGGCAAGTAGAAAGGTAGAAGAACATTAGATGAACAGTATAGAAGAATAGAATTGAAGGAGACAGAAAGATGTGATGCTGATCGCCGTGAGCTATTCGTAAGATATTAAATATAGAAGTGTAATTATCGAGCGGACTTTTTTTAGCGTGTAAAGGAATCTAAGTTAGATAAAGATTCTTAGAACAACTTCTCATAAAGATAGTGATTAGGATTTCAGGTGCTGTTTATTTAAGATTTAGAATAACGTTGTATCACTCCTGATTACATCCCTATAGTAAGACTATGTTGCGTTGATTAATATAATTAGACAATAATAAATTAGATTTATTATGGCGAATTTGGGTGTTAAATCATTTCCTACAAATCTAGGTCGCGTGGATGAAGAGATGATACCCCCGGCGCAGGGGGGTAAGCAAGCTTAGAAATCGTGCTTGCCATTTGACCAAGGCCTGAAATCCATCCCCAATAGCACTCCTGTAGTTGCTGAGTTGAACATTAATAATAAACAATCAATGAATCGTAGCCAGTAGACTTCGTGTTCCTTCAAAGTGCGACGTTAAAAAAAGATAGATCAATCAAATGGCCATGCCTCTCCGAAAATTCACGTGATACGCTACAGCTGAAATAACAGCTTCAACTATTCTTCCACACTACTAAAATGTAGATTTTAAGTATTAAAAAAATAATCGACTTTAGGGAGAATACTGTTACGAATTTTGTGTAATGAATGCTTATAATAGTGTAATTAATTTATATCTGATTGTGTTATATATTCATATCATATTCTGTTCCATTTATTTTATGTTAAAATTCTGTAATATTCGCAAGCAACGCCGTTCCTTACATTATAATGGTGATGCAATGGAAACTTGAAGAAATCTTAGCGATAGAGCTAAGTTGGCATCATTTTTGGTGGCAATTTCGGTGACCACTTTTGATGAATTGGTGACCATATGGATTCTTCTCGAAATTGTTGAAATATCTACTTATATCACGATCTATGAAGTAGGCGGAGAAAAGTCCGTGTAGACTATTTATTCGAGAGTAGCTCGCCGAAACGTAGTAGTATTATTTTTGAATAGCGATCAGTTGGTATTGTTTTGACCGCAAAGAGTCCACCAGTGTTCAGTTATCACTTTAGCTTTTGAGTAGGACGAGCGAGGGCTTGCGAATAATTTTTGAACATACTTGTATTTTCGACACTGATATTTGTATCTGAGCGCCATAGAAGATGAGAAGGCCCCCTGAGATTTATTCTGCGAATTTTGCAGCTGAATCCTGTATTTCAAAGATTATTTTTTGACAGTAAAAATTCCATCCCTCCTGTAGAACTGTATTGCTTTTTGAGACTGATAGTATCAAATCATCGAGCCCCGTAACAATATAGATATTATAACAATATATATATTATTTCACTTCGTGGATACAGTTGATAACAAATACTTTAAGAACCAGTCATCCGTAAATTATTTTCGAAGTGGTAAGGGTGGTTCGTCACTTTTTTATTTTAATTAAAAAGACTTTAATCCTCGTACTTTTCTGACACTTCCGATTGATATGTATTGTTATAGCTGTATTCTCAAACAATGAAAATATGATCTCGCGCTTAGGGTGGCAAATTTTGAGGGGTGATATATTTTATTCACAGTAGTGTTTATGGAAAATTTTTCATGCATTCATGACTTAAATTTTCAGACAGAAATTCTACTGACGAAAAATATTCCTCAAAAAATAATTTATAAAAAAGATTGTCAGAAATTGAGAAACTGGATATTTGGTGTCGTCTTGGTCAAAACCGGCTGTAAGAAAAGTACTTTTAAGCTGGTCCATGGGCACAAAAAAGTAAATTCAACTTTGTGTTGTAGAGCATTGCTCCACAACCTTTTGATCGCTGCGGACCGGTCAACGTTTGATAATTTTACCGCGGTCCGCTGAAGGTGGGACACGTTGATTGTTTAGATTTTAGATTGTTTTGATTTGACAATTTTAATTTTTTTACATTTAAATATGCCTTCTGAATAAAATATAGTTACACCAAAAATGAATAAAAGTGATTTAACGTGGAATATAAAGTGATTTAACGTGGAATATAAAGTGATTTAACGTGAAATATAAAGTGATTTCCGTGGAAAGTTGCGCAAATCCGAGAGAAATCCACCACTTTAAATAAAATGACAATAGTTTAATGTTCTTTAGGCGGCCCGGCACCATTTGATCCACGGATCGGGGGGTTGCGGATCACTTTTGTATAGGATTGCATATCACATGCCAATTATAATAAAGTAATTTTCCCTTAATATTTTTTCCGATTGAGACATACAGATGGCAGCACTGCCTTATTTCTAGTAGAAAGAGAGAGAGCGAGCTAGAACAGAGGTTTTCAAAGTGGTGGACTGCGAGAAAATTTCGCTGATCCCCAGAAAAATGTGGAATATACTCACTCATCCCATTCAGTTACATTTCAAGATGCATTGATTGTGTGTGTGTGTTCTTAGGTCACAATTTTTTAAAAAAATATATATTTAACACTTAAAAATTCCTATAAGTGGTCCACGGGATTTAAATTATGAATTACTGGTTGATTGAATGATTGAATGTTAACGTCGCACTGTTCAGCTACACGAGGGCTTTTAGCGATGGACCACGTGATTTTGAACCATGGTCAAATGACGTGGACGGCATCTGAGTTGGCACCCCCCTCTCCTAACTACCACACCAACGGGAGGACGTTTCAGCTCTCGACAGATGTAACAGGCATCGCTGCCCTACACGGAGGATTTTTAGTGGTACCGGGTTCGAACTCGTGACAAGGAAAGCCACGGTCCGATACCTATACCACTCGGCTACCGCGGCCACATGAATTTTCTGGTGCGCGAGTTCAAAAAGTTAGGCGACCACTGAGCTAGAAGATAGCATTGTAATTAGGCTCTTTTCATCTATTTCATGCTGTAGAATAAATAGTGTCTTTGTTAATCCACATCTTCTATATAAAGCCCAATCTATTAATCAAACATTCTAATACAAGACCATCTTAAAAAACCCTCAACTTGATTACTACGACATAATTTAAAGAATTATATTTATGCATATAAACTAATTTTGTAGCTTTTTAATGTTTGTCGCAGCGACTGTTTAAGGACTGCAAAGAGCTATTCCAAGGGGTAAGTATCCTTTTTGGACAAAATATATGTACTTAAATACAACGAAAAGTACGTAGTTAAGAAAATTGCTCATCTATTCGCGTTCTGTGTATATAGCGAATCGAAACTCCATTAATTTCAGTTCAGGATTGCCTCGTTGTACTTGACGGACGCTGTGACACTGATGGCTCTTTAAAGGAAAAAATCGCTTGCTATTTGAAATGATTATTTTGTTAACTTCGCATTTCGAAGCAAAGCAAAGGCATTGAAATTTTAAAAACGCATAATTAGCGTGAACGGCTTGTGGGCGTGTACTCAACTCTCCAAACTCCTACACCACACAAAACGCGAGAATTTCGAGCATCGAAAGATTTATCCTGCATCACCTTCTCAAAATGGCGGGTCTTTCGAGACACTACAGAATCAACAGAATGATTCATGACTCAACAGAATCAATGCTTGTCATGACTTTGCAACCCCTTGGCGTGGCCGCGGGAGCCTAGTGCACTGCTCCGCAACCTTTTTATAGCTGCGGACCGGTCAACGTTTGATAATTTTACCGCGGCCCGCTGAGGGTGGGACACGTTGATTGTTTATACTTTAGATTGTTTTGATTTAACAATTTTAATTTAGTTAGTTAAATATACCTTCAGAATAAAATATAGTTAATAAAAGTGATTTTGCGGGGAATATAAAGTAATTTCCGAGAAAAGCTGCGCAAATCCGAGAGAAATGCACCACTTTAAATAAAATGGCAATAGTTTAATGTTTATTAGGCGGCCCGGCACTATTTGATCCTCGGACTGGTACAGGTCCGCGGACCGAGGGTTGCGGATTTCTGGCCTAGTGGTCAAGGTAACGGACTCGTGTCCGGCGTGTCATGAGTTCGAGCCTGGTACCGTGTAGGGAAGTGATGCACGTTAAATCTGTCGAGAGCTCAAACGTCCTACCGTTGGTGTGGTAGCTTGGAGAGGGGAGGGTCAGCTCAGGTCCGTTGCCAAAAGCCCTCGAGTAGCTGAACAGTGCGACGTTAATATTCGCTCTCTCACTCGCAATCACTTAACTACCCAGTCATTTGTTGGAGAGTTTAATGCTGTAATTATTAAATTATAATGCGTGAAATGTTTGAGACCACGGTAATCGACTGATCATGGCAGTGAACTCGTGAACAGTATTGTTTATGTCGAGTGATGGGCTGGGCCGTTTATAACCTCCCCGGTGCCCTAGGCACTTTAAATCCCCCCACACACTATTTTCAGAGCACTTCTCGTCTCCTTCAGTTCTTTAGAGCAGTGTTTCCCAAAGTTTTGACATATGTGTATGTGTACACCTATAATTTTCGTAATGCTGAGTACTCCTCGTCAAGAAAAAAAATGGATGTATTTGAATAACAATCAAAATGTATTACTTCTTTCTTTTCTTTTGTGACATACAGAAAATTTTAAGAAAAGGAAAATACAACTATTTATAATAAAATATATATAAATAAAAGTTACATTATAAATAAATTTTTTTTCGGATTAATGATAAATATGAAATTGTTTTGACTTGACTCAAAAGAACGTAGAATGAACCGCAGCTAAGCAATGTGCGGTGCATATCCCAAACAAACTCCGGTGCAACGCGTACCCCCTCTCCCAAACTGTTCCCTTACCCCGAGGGTACGCGTACCACAGTTTTGGAAACACTTGTTTAGAGGTTTTGGTATGGGAGAGATTTTCAAAGCTCTCTTACTCTTTTTCCATTCTTTGCTTTTGCTGTTTGGAGAATGTTTCCATTATACACCTGCTATGGACCCACCGCCTCTTGGATTGGTAACCGGTAGCCATAAAGAAAGGATAGTGTCATAGTTTGGCCGCACTTGATTATTTCTTAACTTACAATTCCACGGACCACCCACTCCTTTGTAAACTAGTACAGTAAATTAACGAAATCGTTTACAATAACAGTATAGAATATACACAAATTATTGTAGGATTGTTTTTAATCTGTTAAGTATCATCTTTTTGTCGCTTGTTCCTTTACTATCTTTTACTTTTAGACATCCTTACTCTTTGTTGAGTTTCTGTCATTGTATTAGTACAAATAAAAGTTTTCTTCGAGCTTTGATTATTGCAAAATCATTAATGACAACATTGTAATATCATTTTGAGAGCATAGCAACATCAAACTGATAAACTTATCATTTTCTATATTAGATCTTCGTTTGATCTTTACTCTTTTAAGTACAGAAATGCTTCCCTCATGACTCGCTAGACGGTGTTACGTTCGCTGTAATTTTAATTTTTTTCGCTCCCAAGTCTTTTGCGCTTTAGGCATGTGCGTAGTATGCCTAAGCGGAAAAGCGGCCCTGGTCAAAGATTCGAATCCTGATGTCACTGTTGACCTGCCGTAAAGAGAAACTGAAGTTCCTCACATTGGAGGGGTGTGGCAGTTTAGAGAGTGGTAGTTTACTCAGGGGTTCTCTTCTTCACTTTTCCGAAAATCATAATTACGAATTCCGTTGCCAATAGCCCTCATTTTGCTTTGAAATGAAATGTTTTTAATATTCAATCAACCTATAAATCCCGACCATAAAGACTTTTTCGGTGCATTTGTCTGAAAATTGGCTTTCTATCTTTATTAATTACTGTTACAACTACACAATGTTCCAATTGTACTCTACGTACTAAAAGCCAAACAGCCATTGTTTTGACGGCAGGAAAAATAACCTTCCCGCGAAAACGTTCGAAAAATCTCTTTCAAGTACAAATACTTTCCACCCAATGAAAGTTCAGGTCCAAAAGCGCTGAACACCCGTCATGAGTAGGGAAACGGTGCACGTTAAATCTGGCGAGATCTCAAACTTTTTCCCGTTGAAGTTGAGTAAAAGTTAGGAGATGGAGTTGTCAGCTCGGGTGTCGTCCTCGTCACTTGACCATGGCTCAAAATTACGATTTTCGTCGCGAAAAGCCCTCGTGTAGCTAAACAGTGTGACGTTAATATTTACTCACTCACCCACCCATGAAAGCGATGTTTTTTCCGACTAGAAACTGACATTGATCATGATAAAATCATTGTATAAATCGTCAAGGCAACATTTCTGATTCAGATGCTCAGAACCCGTGTCTATCGGCTCGTTGGCTGTTCAAATCTGCAGTCCTTCTCATAAATAAAATGAAGTACAGGGTTGGCTAAATTAAACGTCCGCTACTCAGAGGGTCCTGGAGGCCGTTCTACTGGTCCGAAGAAAAAAAATATTTGGACAGCATATACTTCAGATAATGTGCAGATGTTCCTGAAAAAATTCAGAAAAGTCTCGGATGTTTATTTGTCGAGAAAAGTTTAGAAGGTCCTAGACAGTGTTTCTCAAACTGTGGGGCGCGAGCATATCGAAAATAAGAGATTTAAAAAATAATTAATTTACTGGAATGAATTAAAACAAAATACATTCAGACATAATAAAAAATGCACCTTTACTCTGATATAAGTTATAAGCGATATTATATATATATATATATATATATATATATATATAAATCATCAAAAAAAATTTCTTCAATACTTAATTAGCTTTCTTTGATCCTATAACCAAATAAAAAATATTTTATTTAATTTGCTTTAATCCCATGATGAGAGAGTTTTTATTACGTTTTCTTTTTTAAAACTAGCATTCTACTCTTTCAGAGAAAAAACAGATCCCAGATCCAGAATCGAAAAAATTTAGGAACATAAAAAAAATTCATCACTGTCATTATTTTTGAAATACTGCACATTATAGCTGTGATTTGTTTGACCTTCTAAGTTATTGGTACAGTTAGTTATGACCCCTCTCCTATGTGTTTATTTCTCATTTAAGGAAGTTGTAAGTAATGTATTTCTCTGTTGCGCTTTTTTCCATGCAAAAGAGTTTTATGATATTTGGAAAACCACTTTGATGGATTACTTGACCAAGACTTAGACCAAGAGGAGTATTTTCAAACATATATAGCAGTAACATACATATTATCATAATGAATACACTTTTTACCCGGAAGTGGTCGCGCGGGACACACAATCACGAAATTGTTAATTCTGGCAAAACTGTTTATTTGTTACCAAAGAAAAATTGAAAAGTCCTTGAAAGTAGGTAAGTAAACCTTCTCTTCATTAAATTATTCACTGGAATAACGATTTGTATCGTGTACAATAAAATAATTATAAAAAAAAGATTGGGGTGACTCAATAACCCCACTCGACCGTATCGAGTGCGTGCCTGCTCCCAGGTTAAAACATGTTGAAGTCTTTTTGCTTTAAATATTAAAAATAATACAATTATTCTTCATAGGAATTTTATATTATTGTTCATTATTTAACATCAATTATAAATGCTAATTCTGTAAGGCTTAAAACTAAAATTCGCTTAAAACTAATTATCATTTGAGCAATCATTTTTAAAAAAAAACATTTTACATTTTTGTAAACATTGTCGCGCACTTACTCTCCTTACAATACAGCTATTATATCAAGAATGTTTTATTTTCTTATAAATGAACTCCTGCAAAGAACGGGTACTTCGTCCGGTATACTTTTAATGTATCAGTGCTGCACAGAGTATTTTGTAACTAATTAATTAATACCAAATTAAGAACAAGTTTAATAAGTATTAACGACTTCCATGGGCTCGTCTTGCAAAGCAAAGTTTTTATAAGGAATGCTTATGATTAGAAATTGACCCTCTGAGTTATTTTTCTATATTTAGCAGATATCCATATTTTGTCTTCTAAGCAGTCACCGCATTTTGCAATATTTTCAATTTAAAAATTAGAGAAAGGAAAAATAACATAATAATTATCCTATTACTTACTTAATTTGTTTTTTTTTTTTTTGCTTAAAGGTAGTATGCAAAATTTAATACTTATGTTATTAATTTATATGGTTTATAATTAAGATCTCGTATTGTAGCTTTAGCGTCAAAGTACATTATTATTGCATTCAGTGCATTATTAATGTATAAGGGGGTGCGATAAAAATTGCGATTGAAAAGGGGGCGCCAGTACTGAAAGTTTGAGAAGCACTGTCCTAGAAAATTCTTCCCCTCTTTTAAAATTTTGATACAGGAAAACGACATTTAGAGTCTAACATTTGCCAGTGATTACGCATTTCATTTGATTATGCTAAATTGTTATAATGAATTGGAATTACTCTGTACAAAATATGTGTGATTTTTTTAATCTGTGCTTTTTGTAGATTTATATGTTTTATTAGAAGAAAAAGTTTCCTATTAGAAGAAAGTCTGCTGCAATTAGGAAAGGGTTCTAGAATAAATTATGATTTATTCCAAAAAAATCAGCTTCTAAATTGCATGGGCCTTTCCTGCATATGAAAAATTATCAACAACATAACAATTTGAAAAATCAGCAAATTTTACTGCTTTGTTTTTAAAGGGCACAAGGAGAGCACACTAAAATCAAATTTATGAAAAAGTTCATTGTTGACATTAAATAATGTGCAAATTCATTTAGAGTGAGTGAATAATAACGTCGCACTGTTAAGCTACACGAGGACTTTTAGCAACGGATCTCGTCAATGTGAACTATCGTCAAGCGACGAGGACGACGCCTGAGCCGGATAGCGTTTGAGCTCTCGACAGATTTATTGTGCATCGTTCCCTTACACGGAAGGTCTTCAGTGGTATTGGGCTCGAACTCTTGACATGCCAGTCACGAGTACGTTACCTTGACCACTAGGCTACCGCGGCCACGCAAATTCATTTAGAATTTTTGACCATGTACCTTTATTTGAATATTGTTCGTGAATAACACAGATTTAAAGGAAGCATTTAATTTATCATTGTATCATTTCCAGATTTAAAGTTGCTGTTAAAGATACAAAACATAGAGTATTCGCTTATTTGCGTTGCTTCAACTATCATTTACAGGGTTTTGGTTGAAAAATTTTCTTATGCGTTTCACATTATTTTAGATTTCAGCCGTTGCAGATGTCGCAGATACGAAAGCAAAGAACTTTCAAGAATGAATTTGGAAAATGTCACTCTTTTATTTTACCGCGTTTAGAAACTGATGTTTATAAAAGTATGTTTTTTTCTGTTTATCTCTTACTTTATGACAGTTGAATCAACTTTCGTGTCTTAGAAAAGTTTAGTGAACTCATACAGAGGTGATGTTTACTTAGGAATAGAGCCACTATCTTTTGTGGTTAGTTTCGATTGCCTTTCATTACCAAAGTACGTTCTGTTATTTCTAAATGAGATTTGTGCTTAAGAAATGAATAAAAAGTTGCTACTTTTGGAAACAAATTTGACATTGTGTCTTTAAATTTCGGCAGCAAAAGTATCCTGGAAATATTGAGTAAAAAAATAAGTAGCTCTTTAGAACTATAAAAATATTCTCATTTAATTTGAAATGAATTACAGTCGGACCCCGATTTAACGAATTCATCGGGGCTGACCATTTCGTTCGGGTTAAATCGGGGTTATTCGTTATTTTGGGGTTCAATCAAAATACCATTTTTTTGCTGTTACCATTCGGAAATTCTATAAAAAGCGACTACACGAAAAATATCCATTGTTAGAAATTTCACACATTTTATTCAACAGTTAAAAATACTATTAGTAAATTGATACGCATTCGAGTTAATTGGAAAATTTAAAATATTGACTATTAGGGGTTTGAAAATCTTTTTGATTCCTGACTCAAAATAGCTCTTAATACAGAGAAGAAAATACTGCATCGTTTACATCCTGCTATGTAAGGTATGTTTTCACAGTTTCCAAGCAATCGGACTAGGGGTGTTAAATTTCTCTAGAGGTCTGAAAATATAAACAATTTTCAAACAGGTATAATTCTTTTAAATTTAAATTCAGTAATTCGAAACTCTTATACATTATTTATAAAGGATTGAGTCTTCAGAAAAGTATAAAATTTTTAAAATATAATCATTTTAAAAATTATAAGCATATGAAAATTTTGTAATACATGTTAAGTAATTTTTGCGTTGCTCACGCTATTTTCTAAAATAGCAGCCTCTGATGTATAAAACGTTATAGAATTCTCTTTAAACCCTAGATCATTTAAGAATAATATACACTGGTGTGCAAAAACAGACACTAAAATAATAAACACTGGTTTGCGGACAGAAAGACCAATCAGGAGATTAAGTAAGGTGATGTACGGTAGCACATGCGCAGATATGCAGGTAGACGTAATGGGGGAGTGTCTGAGTAGTATAAAGCATGTTGTCGGTGTAAGATCAGTATTTCTGGCAAAGAGATTGCACGCCGTATAGCAGTTAAAATCACACCGAGTTGCTGCTTCAGCGAGAAATGGCGAATAATCAATCTGTTAGACGACATCTGGATGCTTTTACCCGAGGTCAAATCATTGGGAAGTTGGAGGAAGGCCGCAGTGTGACAAGTGTGGCTGCAGAGTTCGGAATTGCTCACAGCATCGTTTCACGACTTTGGAGACAATTTCAAACTACAGGAACAGCTATCCGGGGGTTCAGTAGTGGTCGTCCACGAGGAACCACACCCGCAGATGACCAGTACATTGTCTTACAGGCCAGAAGAAACAGGCGGCAGACAGCGGGAGAATTCGATAGACACACGACACAGGCAACTGGACGACCGATATCGCGTTTTACCGTGGCCAGAAGACTGCACTGTGGTGGTCTGTTTGCACGACGCCCTTTAACGCCTGCCCATCGGAGAAGGCGTTCTCTGTGGTGCCGGGAACACCCGAATTGGAGAGACAATGAATGGGGACGAGTACTCTTTACAGATGAGAGCAGATTCAGTTTGAGTAGCGATTCTCATCGCATACTCATTTGGAGAGAGCGGGGAAGCCGCAATCATCCCTCGAACATCATTGAAAGGGACAGGTATGGAGGTCGCGGTGTTCTCGTTTGGGGAGGCATCATGCTTGGTAGTCGTACAGACCTTCACATCTTCGACGCAGGCTCAGTCAACGGGTCCCGTTATTGTAACGAGATTCTTCTTCCGTATGTGCGTCTTTTTAGAGGCGCTATGGGTCTGCAGTTCCTTTTCATGGACGACAATGCACCATGTCATCGCACAGTAGCTGCCGAACAGCTCTTAGAGAGTGATGATATTGAACGCATGGATTGGCCAGCACGATCTCTGGATCTCAATCCCATCGAGCATGTATGGGATTTTCTAGGCAGACGCTTGGCAGCTCGTACCTTACCACCAGTAACGATTCGGGAGCTTCGATTGGCGCTGCAAGACGAATGGGCAGCAATGCCTCAACAACTCATTGACACCCTCATTCTCAGCATGGGCAGACGCTGCGAAACCTGCCTAGCAGTCAGGGGAGATCATATCCCCTACTAAAGACCGGATGTATCTTGCTGGACACCCATCACAGGGATGTTTCGGCCTTCAGTCGCATTGCGCTCCATGCTACTTTTTCAATAAAGCTTCTTTTTATCCCTCTGATTTCTCTTTTAGAAAGTGTTGCTTACATATTACACATGTCCTTACGTATTGCGGATCTTATGGTATTATAAATGTGTTGATTTGGAAAGCTTTTGTACAAAGTTATATTGAAAAAACCGTCTCGTCCTTAATTTTTGCACACCAGTGTATATCGTTTGTTTTTCAAAATATATGAAAAATATTGTAATTTTTTTTAATTTTTAAAAAATATAACTTATTACTCTACTAATATAATATTACTACAGTGTAATAAAGATACATTTTTAACTTTATAAATCAACTTATAGCTAGTAATTAAAGCTGCTATTTTCGAAAATATCATGCGCAACGTAAAACTTAATAAATATTTCTTATAGAAAAGTTTCTTATTTTCATATGCTTATAATTTTTAAATTTATGATTATATTTTAAACATTTTATACTTTTATAAAGCCCCATACCTTTATAAATAATATGTAAAAGATTCCAACTATTTAATTTAAATTTAAAAGAATTATACATGTTTGAAAATTGTTTATATATTTAGCCCTTTAGAGAAATTTAATACCCCTGAGACCTCTTAAAATATCAGAAAACGTAATAGTTTTTATAAGAGTTTCATTATCAATTTCTGCTTCAAAATCGCTATTCATTGGCTCCGACAAATTAACAATTTCCTGAATTTCAGTTACACAGTCCGTCATCAAATGTAAAACGATCGTTAAAATCTTAAAATATCCCGTGTGTTGTGGAGTGGGATGCTATAAGAAAGGAGTTTTCTGTCATATTCAAGACTCACATGATAT
The DNA here is from genome assembly GCA_019973935.1 of Trichonephila clavipes. Taxonomy (NCBI): domain Eukaryota; kingdom Metazoa; phylum Arthropoda; class Arachnida; order Araneae; family Nephilidae; genus Trichonephila; species Trichonephila clavipes. The sequence goes on along the minus strand of BMAU01018694.1, from coordinate 237,752 downwards.
ATATATATATATATAAGCTGCACTTATGACTCATCTGCACCTGTAAAGTTTAATAACACTCTGCAACTTTTCCCAATAAATTTTGCTGCTCACAAGAAAAAATGTTTTCTGTTCCTGACAAAAAGGATACCGTTTGAAAAAAAAAATCAATTTTTTCTAACACGAACTAATCAAAAATATTTTTCTCCTGTTAAAATCATTTGCTCGGGCTCATATTATTCGTTAAATTGAGCGTTTTACCTTCATTTTAATTAGAGAAAGCGAAAAGTTCGTTAAATCGCGAAATTCATTAAATAAGGGTTCGTTTAATCGGAATCCGACTGTACTTGAAAATTTCATAAAAAATAAATATAGGTATTTTTTTAATTAGCAAACGATTTCAATACATTCAAAAATCTTCTCATTAAATTTAAAATGTATCATTGAAAATTCCATAAAAAAAGAAAACGTTCATATTTTTTGAATCAGCAAACGAATTCTATATATTCAAAAATATTTTCACTAAATTTAGAGAACTATTTGAAAATTCCGTTCAAAATAAATATTCATAATTTTTAAAAAGCAAATGATTTCTACACATTCAAAAATATTCTCATTAAATTTAAAATGCATGACTGAAAATTTTCTGTAAAAATAATTGGTATTGAATAAGCTAAGTGAATTCTGTATGTATAATTATATTCCAATTAAATTTAAAATGAAGGCCTGTTAATTCCTTAAAACTGAACAGTAATATTCTGTATTTTTAAAATTCTGAGAGAATTCTGTATATTCAAGGAGGACGAATTTTGTTTACTCAAAACCATTCTCAGTAAATTTAGAAGTATTTGAAAATCCACAAAAAATAATTATTTATGTTTTTTTCTTGAATTAGGGAATTCTATAAATTCAAAAATATTCTCGTTAAATTTAAACGTATGATTTGAACATTTCATAAAATTTTAATACTAGTATTCTTCTACTTAGTATACGAATTCTGCTTATTTAAAAATATTCTCATTAAATTTAAAATGTATAATTTAAAGGATCCATAAAATAAATGTTTTTTGAATTAACATATGAATTCTATTAAAAGATGATAGTAATATTTTATCTATATGAATAAGTAATATAAGAATTATTTGTTACAAAAAAATTCTTTATAATGCATAATACTTATTGTATTTGTTTGAAATGGCATTAAAAATACTATTAGCAAAAGCTTTTCAAATAATTGTTTATTTAAAAATCTTGCAAAATATTTATGAACATAAATCATGAATTAGTTTTTAATTAAAATACATGGTTGTCTTGACATAAAATGCAAATAAAAATGTTTATAAAATCCAATATTAAAATTCCTGGTTTAAATGTTGAATAAATGAAAGCTGAAAAATACACTATAACATAAAACGACGCACCAAGAAGTAGTTGCCCGATTGTAATGAAATATTTCGTATGCAAAGACATTTCAACCGAACATGCAAATGATTAAAATTTGATGTACAACGGATGAATAGCAGGAGCTACAACGCATCGGAACTGCGCACTCAGCAGGAGTCTATAAGAAGCGATTCTCAATCTGATGGTGAAAATTTCTGTTGCATTGAGATTTAGGATGCCTTTGAACAACTGAAAAAATGCCTCGCCGCAGGATTCGAGCTCATTTCGAGCAACTGTCAGAGTTTGAAAGAGGTCCAATCATTGGACTGAAAGAGGCAGGTTGGGCAAATCGGAGAATCGCTCGCCATATGGGTCAAGTGATGCGGCCATTAGAAGATGCTGGGAAGAACGGGTGGACAGTGGCAGATTTCAGCGTCATGATGGTAGCGGTTGACCTAGGGCCACAGTAGATCAGGAGGACAGATTGATTATCATATCAGCTGTCACAGCGCTTGATTCATAGTTATCCATCATCATACACACGACCAGCGCAGGAATGTGTACCATGAACATTCACAGACGGCTGATAGAGTGAAATTTACGCTCGTATCGACCGCTCCGCCACCTGCCATTCGCGCCTGCACACTGTTGAGCTAGATTACAGTGGCACTTCAATCGATCCGGTTGGAATCATTCTACATGGGGAAGTATAGTGTTCAGTGACGAATCCCACTTCCATCTGTGTCTTGACGATAATCGAAGACGTGTCTGGAGACGACCAGGAAAGCGTGCCGTTCCTGCTTTCACTATTGTACGCAACACAGACCCTCAACAAGGATTTATGGTGAGGGGTGCCATGTCTTTTGAAGCCGGACTACTTTGGTCATCATTTGAGGCACACTTGCAGCACATCGGTACGTTGACGTCATTCTGAGAACAGTTTTGCTAACGTTTCTTTTGCAGTACCCTGGCCTTTTTCAGCAAGAAAACGGCAAACCACATATTAGCAAGAAATACCAAGGAGAACATCAGGTTTTTTACCACTCTGTGTCACGTCGTGTGGCAGCTTGCATCCAGGATAGAGATGGGTCAATTCCATATTGAACTCGTTACTTTGCAAATATGTAACTCTGAAAAAAATTATTCAATTTTTTTAAAATTTTAATAATTTTTTATTCTATACGTAATCTTTCTTACCCACCAATTTTTGTCGCTATCGGACAACTCATTCTTGGGTGCGTCGTTTTTTTTAAGTGAAAACTTCTTTAGCCGCGTTGGGCACTTTTTGGTAGGGGAAAATGTTATGGGTTCGCGTCACCGACATGCTCATGACTGACGCACGCACAGTGTGCTGTGCGCCTTAGACACTTTTTGGATGAGTGAAATCTCGGGCATTCACGTCACCGACATGCTTATAGCAGTATATCTGTAGTTATATAGCTGACGTATAGTGCTGTGTATATCTTATAAGTGAAATTGAACGGATTTAGTGAAAAGTTCAATGTGTATATACTGTGCATTTTGTTGAAATAGTATTTTTGTTTGATTATTATTTGAATCGTTTAATTGAAGAATCATTGTGCAGTGCAAAAGTGAGTACTAAATAAATATACTAATATTTTTAAGACAAAAAATAAATCACAGAAAATTATTTTAAAGAATCGTATTTATTTTGGCATTTAAAAATTTTATTTTATTTAAAATTATTTTAAATCACCGTATTTATTTTGGCATTTAAAAATTTTATTTTATTTAAAATTATTTTAAATCACCGTATTTATTTTGGCGTTTGAAAATTTTGTATTATTTATTTTCTAATATTTAACCTCTGCAATCCGGATTAGTATATCACAGTGGCTTAGACGTTTTCATAATACCGTGGTAAAACAGACTTCAAGTTCTTCAATCATATTTTTATCGTGGATTTTGAAATTTAAAATTTTATAAAATCTAATAATAATTCAAGATTAATTTGTTGAAGTGCGCGTGGCTCCGACTTCATTTTCATTAAATATTTTATTTTATTCAAAAGTTAATATTTCGAAATCATTATTTATTAATTTAAATTATCAAAAATAAAATATGTGCTTAGCTATTTTTTGCAAAATGGATGTGAAAACCAGATTGATGTTAGGAATTTTAATTCAAACATTATGAAATTTTCAAATTTTAATACTAAAAGTTCTAAGTTATTAATATGATTTATTATGATTAGTTTACTAATTTTTTTTTAATCCTGTAAAAAAAAGAGTATAATTAGTTTAATAACAAAAAGTATTCAAAAAAATGCATCAGAGAAGCTCCGTAGGCGATGCACGATTTCTCCCTACTAGTAGTGACGTCACAAATCAGTGGCCAGGCCTTGTATCTAGGAGGTGCTGGCTAAGCGAAGAAGAGGGAGGGGGAATCATTGTACGCCGGGCCATGCATTTAGTTACTTATTAAAAGCTTTTTAAATTTTAATTACTGCTAGATTTTTAAAACAAAAAAACATTCGTTTAGTTTCAATGTTTTTTGCCTGATTAAAATTATGTTTGAATTTCTTTTAAAAGATATTAGCAAAAAACAATCGGTATATATATATATATATATATATATATATAGTATTCCGTTCAAAGAATGCCGAAGAGAGAGAGAGAGAAATAAGGAAGTATTACATAGTATTTTCGAAAAATTTTCCGAATAAAAAATTGCACTCCAAAGTAAAATATACCTGAAAGAAAGTAGTAGATTTTCGTTGTATATTCAATTTGATGAGATGGACAAAGCTAATGAAATCATTTCTTTTGTAAAATAAATCAAATAACAGATTTTCGAAACATTAGAAAGAATAGAAACAATGGTTCACACATTAATAATGAAGTTGTAATAAACAGAAATAAAGACAGTTCACTATGATAACAAATCTTTTATTTTGTTGCTTACGATAGTAATTTAAATGTTTATCTGCATCCACATTATTTTACTTCAAAAAAAATCTAGGTGCAAGATAAAATAATATTTTTGAATTAAATACTGTTACCCAAAGACACCATTTTTTCTTCTTTAAATATAACCTTTATTTTTATTTCTAAAGTTAAAAAATAACTTTAACTGACTTTTAAACTTTTTTTAAAATTAAACTTCTTTTAAGAACTTTTTCCAAAACATTTATTTTTTGAAAAAAACTGTAAGAAGGTGTAACGTTTAATTTATAATTTGAAAATTTCACCAAAAAATATATCTATGTCCTTATTTTGAAATTTAAGTAATTTTAAAATACTTTTAAAAATAATATTACTACTTTTGATACATTAACTTTGGAAAAGTTTAAATTTTAGTAGTTCTAAAGGCAATATTTTTTTAATGAATCTTCCCATTCTTTCGATAAATTTAGAAACAAGAAAAATTGTTACGCAACTTAAAGGTCAAATTTAATTCTTTTTATAAATTATTCCTCTTAAATATTTGCCTTTGTAAAAATATTATGTCTACTTTCATCATTCATTAAGAAAGATTACTGTACACTATGTCCCAAATTTCATGCAATTATGATGAATATTTAAAGTGCTATACATATCGTTTTGTAAAAGTTATAAAACAGAACATATAATTTAAAAGAAAAAAATGAATTAAATTTCTGTTGTTGAGAATTTTTCACAGTGTTAATTGTTCTATTCATATTCAAAAGCCTTTCTATGTATAAATGGAAATTTTACCAAGTTCAAAGTTTGAAGATTTATTTTAGTCATTTGTGCTTTTTTTCATATACAATTTGTATGATATTACTGTTACAAACCCTCTGATGGCTGAACGAAAAAGCTTAAATCAATGTCGGGGGTGTGACAATTAAAATTACACGCAGCTGTCAAAACAAGAACAATTTGCTTAAGTTCTTTTCCACAATATTGCCTAAATTTAGTGATGGAGACTGCCGCTTTTTAGGTTTCTTTAGCTATGTATATATAATTTGCTGTATCCGACACTAGAGTTGGAGGATCTATAATATTTTATTTTTGTTTTAGTCTGTATCCTCGATACTTTTTGTGATATTATAAATTAAATATTGTATTAAAGAGAGAGAAACGGAGATAAAATTGAAATTAATAATAATTCTGTAAACCTTTGCAGATTTTACCCATAATGTTTGAATAAAAATATACATTGTTGCTTAAAAACTATCAGATAAAATCAGTCGAGTTAATTTATTTGCTCATGCAAGAATTTACAATATAAAGTAGTACTTCTATCTTATATGCCATTCTTACATCAATAATATTGTCATAATTTAACAATCATATATTTCTGAATTTTCCTTTTTTAGCTTATCATTATGAACAATTGCAGAATTTGCCAGCATCATTCTTGCAATAAATACTTTTGTTTTATCACATTTTTAGAAAAATGAGTAAAAAGAATTAAATGGGTTCTTTTTCTAATTCTTTCGTAGCGATATCCTTTTAATACTTATTCTGATATGCTCATTAAAGAGAACTATCACATATGGTTTTAAAATGGTAAAATATAAATAAAATGTTAAATATAGTGACAGAGCTATTAAGAGTGTCAATAACATGTCTATCTTTAAAGTGTATTTGATTCACTCTCTAATAGAGTACTATAAATGCTGTGAAATTTATTTGAATTGTGTCTTGTTATGTGTGTGTCTTCAAAATCTAAATCAATTTTGTAATTTAAACTTAAATGCTTAGAAATACAATGAAAACTCTTTTTGACCGCATAACCGCATATTCTGACTACAATTCCTTTCATATTTTTTTTCAATAAACATTTTAATATCTTTATTTAAATACAGTTAAACAATCTTCCTGCTTTTTTTTTCACCAGTACAGTTACCTTACCGTAGAGCCAACCGTAACAAATTTCGAATATAAGCTGAATTATTATTAATATTGAATAATTACCAATTAACATACATTTGCAGCTATTTAAGTAATTTATTAATTATAAGGAATAATTCCCTAATATATATATATATATATAATGTAATAATTCCCCTAGCATCTTTTTAATTAATTCTTTTAATAGTACTGCAATAATCTTTTAATTATTTGGTTCTACACTAACACCCTGATTTTAATCTTAATCGAGTACTCTTATTGCATCAGACATCCCAATCCCGCCCATTCTATCCAATCAGAGCTGTTACTACGTCATAAGTACTTGTACTATAAAAGCCGAAACTTTGTGTAATCTCGCGCTCTTAAGTCCGCGTTAAAGATTCTCTCTCAAATATCTATAAAGTCAATTTAGGGGCCCCGCAAGGAAGCTTGCTTGGTCCAATTATATTTAATATATACATTAACGATATACCGACACATCCACACACAAGTCTCAACATTTATGCGGATAATACTGCCATTGCTACCACTTTCAAAAATCACAAATCAATCACCAAACATTTAAATAATCACTTAAAGCTACTAGAAACATACTTTAACACATGGAAAGTTAAACTAAATGTTGAAAAAACAGTAGCAGTGCTGTTTACAAGGAAACGAAAAGCTGCAACACCACCAACACTATACTCCACACCACTCCAATGGTCTCAAAACACAATTTACCTAGGACTCTTACTAGATAGTAAACTTACTTGGAAACAACACATTTTACATGCGTGTAACAAATTCCGGAATGCTCTAAGACTAATCTACCCTCTAATTTGCCGGGATTCTACAATGACTAGAGATAATAAGGTACTTCTCTACACTGCCGTTCTGCGGCCCATCTTGAGTTATGGTATCTTGAGCCGCTAAAAGCAATTTAAAAACTCTTGAAATTTCCCAAAATAAAACTATTCGCATGATTGTTCATGCGAATATGTACATGAGAAATGCAGATATCTACAAGGCATTAAAACTTCCGAATTTTAAAAGTTATATTCAAAAACTTGCCATAAACTTTTTTGACTCATTACCTCAAACAAATAACTATCACATCATTAATCTCGAAAATTATACTCCCCATGACAATACTAAAAGACCAAGGAGAATTCTCCTTGACTCCTATAATCCTCCCTAACATTTAATAACCTCATTTGCCTTTTGGCAAATGAACTGCTAAATTTTTTTATACTTTACTTTCAAATATTTTCTTTAACTCAATCTAATTATCTATTTGTCATATACCGCATACCCACACAGGCTACCTTCCCATTCAATTATGATAATTTAACTTCAGGGCAGCCAGCCAAGTGCCAGTTCACTTCTCAAATCACAAGGAACCACCACAGCTTTCTCAGGAAGAACTTTTTAACTTTGAATTTTGATTTAACCGCATCTCTCTACTATCAACGAAAGCCAGGGTGTCTCTCATAATTAAGGACAATTTACTTCCCCAGGCACCATTCACAGGTTATGATATGGGATGGAGGCTCGCTTCGCGAGCCATATGCCCAGAGGCAGCAATCTCGCGCTCTTCGTTCGTTTCTCTGTAAATATGTAGCCAGCTGTTTTGTGTTGTAGTTTCTTTGTCTGTGTTGTGTCGTCCATGTTCATCGTAATTAATATGCCTAAGTGTTTCAAGACATTCAATAAATTGGATTACTAATCTACCATACTGTCTCGTCGATCTTTACATGAGCAGATGCATCAACATAAAGAAAATCAACACCGGCCACGCCCTATCTTTTGGTTCGCTACTGTAATAATATCCATTCGCCACGTCTTACGATAGTTTTACCAATCTTCCAGAAATCTTATATATATATATATATATATATATATATATATATATATATATATATATATATATATAAATTTGCAGGTATTTAGTGACATGTTTTAAATGCTATACGAGCTCGTATGTTGTAGCAATTGGAAAGATATTAAATAATTTAAATCTGTCCGCTTCCATAGTTACTTGTAATAAAAGAAACATTACCCTTACTGAATTTTATGTGGTTGAACGTTTCGATAAGAGAGGTTGTTTTTCAGTCGAATTTTTCTTTCTACACTTTCCTTACACGTTTTATTTGGACTGAATAACATATTTTTTTTTGTCTATACACTGTTCCTTCTCACAAGCCTTCCAACAGATCTTCCTCAAAATTCCTTTTGATTTCTTTCAAGATCTCCGGAGATCTCATCACTTCTATCACAGTCATGGCCATGGCTTTGCTCACGTCCAAAGTGGGCTTTTGCGCAGGCTCAGATCCAGATACTTCGGCAAACATTTTGGAATGATTCGTAGCATCGGTCGGTATGGCGTATAAAGGGTGGAGGGAGGGCACGACGCGTGACACATTCCCCATGTCTGTTGAACCGATATAAATGTTCTTGGCTTCTCCAGGATCAGTGTCCATACCTTAAGAAAATAAAAATAGTGTTACGAATACTTAGTACTTGATTTGGCTTAAAAAATAATGTAAATAATTTATATCTGCACGCTTAATAAGTTAATATTATTTTTATTGTATTTAGAAACTGTGTGTGTGATATTCGCAAGCCAAGCAGTCCCTTACACTATAAAGGGTTTTCAATGCGAGCTTGGTGAAGTATTATTGGAAATACAGCCACAAATTGGCATCATTTTTAGCGACCCTATTTGGCAACTTGATGACCATATGGGTACTTCTCGAATCGCCAAATGCACCGTGTATAAAAAAATATTTTGGCGAAATTGGATTACATTTTTACTTTTACCATGACGATCTACGGATGTGAGTGATTATTAACATCGTTCGATAAAGCTGCCTGTTTGCTACTGGTGACGGATCTCGTCATTTTGAACCCCTGTCAAAGACGAGGATGATATCTAAGCTGACACCCTTTCTCCTTACTTCCACATCACACCAAAGGGAGATCGTTTGAGCCTGGATAGATTGAACGAGTAGCGATCTTCTCTACACGGTGGGACTTTAATGGCACTAAGCTCGAACTCATGACACCCTGACCACGAGCTCGTGGCCTTGATCCCCAAGCTACAATGACCAATTTCTAAGTCAAATAAATGCATTCAGTTATTCTGTGATGTGGTGTAACTTTAATATCTAGAATCTGGGCCAATAGAAGAATCTGGGGGCTAGAATCTGACCAAAAACCAATATTTTTTTCGGTTCAGTTCCGACCAAAATAACGTTTCTTTTCTGGTTTTCGGCTCAGTTTCGGTTCGAAGCCTCTATTCTAACCAAACTCCGCCATGACTAATAAAGAACCACCATGCAGTGCGGCTGATGCAAGCTAAATCTCTCGATATTCAAAGTCTTCAGATTGTGTATGGTGCGGAAATTCAAAGTGAAGTGCCTGCTAAGGTATTGCCTTCGTCACTTGACCGTGAATCAGAATTACGAAGTCCGTTGCCAATAGCCCACGTACAGTTTCGAAAAATGCCACATTAATAAAACAATTTAATTAATTTCTGGTCCAATTATTTTATTACACAGAAGCTCTTTTTATTCCTATTACCAATCTTCGATGGCAATGAACATTGAACCTAGCTACAACAATTTTTACCAACCGTGTTAAGAATAGATGAAAATTCTCATTCTATCGAAAATTTAGTGTAGAATTTTCTAATAAAAGGTACATTAAATTGATATCTGAGTCTAAAAATATTTACATTGAGGAAATATCGGGAAAGTAATCCTCTTTTCCCGTAACATTCTTTCATGGTATCACATAAAATTATGAGAGAGGAATGCTAGCCCAGTGTTTGCCCATAATTATGGTTCAGACTTAAGAGACACATATACAATAGCCCTCGTATAAATTCAAAACAACATAGCAAAAATAATGTGAGAAATAAGCGATATAATAACTTTAATGGTGGCAAAAATTGAATGTGATATGTATGAGCTTTTACTGAATGTTTTCGTAGTATTTCAATATATTTTCAACCGAATGGGCCGGTTAACACAATGGCCGATGTCCTGTTTAACCACGATCAGATAATGAGCTCAGTACCATACGTTGCATTGACACTCACTCATGGATTGAGTCCAATGCTCTACCTGCTAAGTTATCAAAGATTGGCGGCTTATTTATAATTGCAAGTTTTGAGACATACGTATCAATATTATATTACTTTCTATAATTTTAAAATTATTCAAAAATGATCGATATATAAAAAAGGGAGAACATACCTAATTTCAATGCATATTTTTCGAATAGGTTGGCCAAGGTTTTGTTGGTTAGGAGGTTTTCGTAAGAACTGGCTTTGTCGTTCTTAAACTGAACATCACATCCTGTGGCCATTGCAGCTCCCGAGAAGCAGGCCTCAACCCTAGACCGAAGCTTCTCCAGTTCACCCTTCGTGGGAGTCCTAAGGTGTACATCCATGGTGGACAAAGATGGGACCACGTTCGCTACTGTACCGCCTTTCACGATGATAGCTTTGAAAAGAGTTGGTAATATATTATTACTAAATTTGTTAAATGTATGCGTAAAATATAGAAAATAATTTAAATATGAATGCACGTTTTTATTAATTCTGTTGCAATTATTTTATGTTAAAATTGCAGTATCGCAAGCAACGCCGTTTCTAACATTTTAATGGCGATTCAATGGGGATTTGGCGAAATCTTGACGATAGAGCCAGGTTGGCATCATTTTTGGCTATCGCGTTGGCGACTTGGCTATTATATGGATGCTTCTGGAAATTATTGGATAAATCTGTGAATATCACAATCTATGACGTAAGTGGCATTCGAGAAAAATCCATGCAGACTAAATAGTCGCTCGCGGAAGATGAGATAGTATTGTGTGTTTTGTCCGTTGAAGAGCCGATTAGCGATTGGTTGCAAGGATAGAGCGAGTGCTTGCGAATAAAGTTATTAATTACCTGTTTGTATTTTTAGACGCTGATAGTTGTGTCTGAGCTCTGTGAAGAAGCGAATTTTTGTTGCTGTATCTTGTATTTCTAACGACTTTCTCTACAGTAAACTTTCATCGCTCCTGTAGAATTGTCTCACTATTTGAGACTGATAGCAAAAATTCCTCAAACCCCGACCTACGTAAGAGTATATTTATATATATATGGCGTTTATACAGAGCTCTTACATTGCATTTGGGGATAGAGTGAATGAAAATATAAAATCATATTTATAGAAATTCAGTCAAAAAAATGCATCATAAAATGGTAATTAGTTACATAAATATTTAATTAGTGATTCAAGTTACGTGTCATTTCAGTAAGAGTTTGTTGTACATTACAAAATTGATGAAAATCGAATCACGAATATCATTTAAATTTTTTTACAAAAATAAAGCCTTCAGAATTTTCTGAAAAACAACTGTTTAAATTAGATAGACAGAAAGTTAAATTTGAAAAATATAATTATAAATTTTAATTTTCTTTGATAGATATAGAATTTTCAGTATATATATATATAACCTAAGAAGAGATTTTAGATAAGGTACTTCTGAAGTGATACTGTTTTCCATTCTGCGTGCTAATTTACTTGTGTTATTTTATGGGTAGTCATTAGGCTAAAAATCTTCAGATTATCGGTTTTAAGATTTTGATATTTCTAAAATCTCCAATTCATAACCTTACCAGTGATATAAAATATTTGTTAGTTTATGAATTAGAAGCAAGTCAAAATGGTTTTTAAGGAATAATCAGCTGTTGTGCCTCGCCCACTTTGACAGATTAAGTGTAAATATTGGCTTTTTAAAACTGAGAAGAAATTGCGAATCCTCTCCATTTTTCCTTTAATCATACACAATTAACTGTAAATTATAACTGCAAGTTTATAATCTACTGTATAATACTGCAAGTTTAACTGTTAGTTTGTTTACGTACTTTTGTCGCAAAATTTGTAAATTTTATGAAAACCTTTACTTTTAATAGCTTGAAATTTAGAACCCAGGTGAGAGAAAAAAATTTTGTGGTGTTTATAAAAAAAAAATTTCTCTTTCGAAATTTTTATGCTTTTAAACACTTTATAACTTGTTTGTGAGGATTCTATTGAAAGCGTGTTTTTTGCAAAAATGATATTAATGAAATTATTTCAATAATTTTTAAATGAGATATGGCAGGAATGAAGGTGAATTTATTACAATCAATTTAGATATTGGACAGGTAATAGTTCTTAAAATATTGCATATGTAAAAAAACCTGCCTTTTCATCTAAACAATAGTAAAAGAAAAATTTCGTACCATTCAGTAAATCAATGGAAATTGAAGGGGAACCAAGAATACTCTCCTTTATTACCTTGCATAATAAATTATAGGCCACATTTTTTTTATGACAAAGTAAGATTTTGTATAAAAATTACAGTTTTCTAAAATTTATTTTTTAAGGCTATGTAAATTCTCTGTATGCATGTACTCTACGTTTCTTAAATGCAATTGCGTGTACTGAAGGGATATTTTTGAAATATTCTTAACACATTTAACTAAAAAGCAGATATCGTAACAAAAAAGGACAATTTTCAATAAATTCATAGTAATTTTAAGAAAGAGTATGTTTTGAAAAAACTAATTAATATAATCAAACAATTTCACTTCAGAATAAATATCAATGTCTAATTAATATGTAATCTTGAGTCTTTATGTTTAATAGTTCTTGAGAAAAAGGTATGGGATGATACATCAAATGCAATGCTTATTGTCGGTGCTAGAAGAGCTTGTTACATACATAAAAATACATGCATTAGTTTTATGTTTAAAAGCATAAAAACAGTTTTATTTTGGTTGTTTCAGAAATCATTTGTCCAGTTTAGAGTAACTTTTGAAGTTTAAAACTTAGAAACTCTGTGTTTGCAACAACAAAATCTAATGAAAACTTTACAAACTAGTGAAAACTTTTGAAATATCGTACAATCAGGTGTTCCCCAAATGCCATCACAAATTCATACCGAAACCATAATGATACATTTTCACATTATATTTATGATACTTTATGGTCAACTTTGATGTCTGTAATGCATCGAAGCTAATAATTCTTCAAAGATTGTTACAGAATTTGTGAAAACTGATGTAAATTCTACAAAATATCTCGTTACACAAAAAGTGAAAAAAAGCAATGTATGTATTTTCTGGGCACAATTTAAGACTTTTTGTTTTCTATTTTACTTAAAATAAATTGAGAAAATGTTAACGTTAAATAAAATGGGACAAATACATGTTGTAATTCATTACTTTTGTGATGAAGTGACAATATGTAGAAAAATGCAATTTTCTAAAAAAACAATATTTTTAAAACTGCGTGTACCTTTTTCTCAGAACCTAATGTATGAATGTGTATGAAACATTTTCCTCAGGTTACTGATATGTAACTATATATATTCTGAAGTGAGGTTTTTCGAATTTTCCCAAAATATTTGGCTTAAGACCATATATCGTGACAAAAAATGACAATTTTGAAAAAATTCATAGTAATTTTACGTAAAAGTATGTTTTGAAAACACTAAACAATATATATGAAAATATATTGCTTCAGTATAAATACAAATTCTTATTTTTTGTACAGACAAGTTTTTAAGCTTTAATATTCAAGAGTTACTCAGTACCTCAGATGTGTTATGCTTTTTGTCGTTGCGAGAAGCATAAAAATACATAAATTTCATGTTAAAAAAAAAACAGTTTTATTTTGGCTGTTTTAGAGATCATTTGACCAGTTTAGAGAAAATCTGATACTGAGAAAGAGATCTGATACTTTTAGAAATAGAGTTCCTGTGAATATACAAATCCTAAAGAAAACTTTCGAAATGTATAATCATGTCTTCACAAAAGCACTCCAAAACCATATCGATACATTTTCACATAATATTTATGATGATTTATGATCAACTTTGATATTTGTAATCTTTGAACGCTAACAATTCTTCAAATATTGATATAGAATTTGAGAAAATTCATGTAAATGCTGCAAAATATCTCGTTAAACAAAAACTGAAAAGGACTGTGTATGTATTTTCTGGGCAATTTGAGACTTTTTTGCTTCCTATTTTATTTAAAATAAATCAAGAAGATACTATTGTTTAATAAAGTAAGACAAATACATGTAATTCATTATTTTTGTGATAAAGTATCTTTTTACATTAAAAATGCAATTTGTACTGCATATAACTATATGTAACTATATATACTAAAGTGAGCTTTTTGGTTTTTTCCCAAAATATTTTGCTAGAGAGCAGTTGAAACAATTTTCATAAAATGCATAGGGGTACTTTCACGTTGCATGTTTTTTAAAACACTAAACGATATATTTCAAAAATCTAACTTCAGTATAAATACAAAAGTATAATTAATACACTGACAAAATTTGAAATTTTTATATTAGCAGTTTCTGAGAAAAGATACACAAAAAAGCAGAATTTAACATTGTCGAAATAGGGGGTACCGACTACTCTTAATGATAACCTTTTTTGTTAAACATTTTGGAAATTCTAGCTCGTACTGATTACAAATAAACTCTAGATTGCCGATTATGAACTAAATCCAGATTCTTCTTTTACTTTTCTATTTTATTGCGTCTTCTTTCGACCGAAGATTTAATGCAAGGTCCAGAAGAAGGGTCGCTTCAGTCAAGTAGGATCCAGCAAAGAAGATCAAGCCCATATCAACTCAGAAGCAGAGGAGATGTCACCAGGAAAGCCGATTCCCAATTTTCAGGAAGATCAGTGCAAGCCCAGAGGGGACCAGTCTGGTCCAGAAGAGAACCTTTCAGTAGACCAAGCCCTTACCCTTTCAATCATCATGGACAGTCCAGACAACAAGGTCACCAGGAGCCTGAAGAGAGTCTAAAGAGCAGAAGATCAAGCCCTTGCCTCTCCAGACAACGTCGACAGTCCAGACAACATGGTCGCTAAGAGCCTGAGGAGAGTCCAAGAAGCCGTAGGTCAACATCGCTAGAGGTCCATATTGGAGACTTAGCAGAAAGAAGATAAATGAGCTTTAGTCAGGTTGTATCGATTGAATGGTAATTCAATAATGAGGTAATGAGTGTGAAAGGGAAAGTCTTGTGATATAAAGTATTGAGCTAGTAGTTTTGGAGTGTTTTTTAATGTAGCGTATTGTTATGTAGAAGTCAATGCTAATTTCGAGGTAGAGAATTCTAGTTAGTTTAAGTGCAAGTTTTTGCTACTTAAATTCAATCGGGCCATTAAGACCCTCAAATAAATCACGTTTTCTTCTTGGAAGAAATGTGACGTGTCTTTACGCGACCTTCACCAACTAATCCACTTGAGGAACCTTTCGACTAGCATTCGCATTTAATTCACAGTTATCCCTCTCCAGAAGAACCCCTGATATGCAAATTAGTTAGAGTATATAATGTTAGAGTTTGATAATTGTAATGCAAAATGAGTGGAGCATCTGAATGCAGCGTTATAAAGGTGAGATTTAAGATTTACCCAACTTGACTTTAGGACGGAGTTTTGCTACTATACTAAATTAATGGGTTAGGAATTGATAGGTTTGGATTGATTAAGGTTAAACTGATCTGATTGCGTGCGCTTATTCACTTAGGGTGGTCGTTGCATTCTTTATATCACTCCTATGGCTCCCTTTTGTAGTTTACTTTGTGGTTGACTAGTACAATTGAATAATAATAAATCAGATTTATCATGGAAAGTTCTGGTCATGCTTTGTTCCCTCCCACATCTTTAGGTAGGTAGGATATTGGGGAAGTCGCTGACAAACATTTCAATCGAAAAAATGTGCTGCTGCACTATCGTGCATGAATTACACATTCTAATTTCCAGCGGCCGGTACTCCCTGCTGCACAGCCGGGAGGACATGTTGTAGAAAACAAGGCATTTTGCGCCGTTGAAGCATTTGGTTAATATATGCACATCTCCGCATTCGTTTGGCCACTTCCCACATCTGGCTCATCCTCCTCCCAACGGCTACTATTATCGCGATTTTCACGGACTAAACATGGTTTGTGCCCCTATGTTTATGGGGATTTGTCAACCCCATGCTGCCTACTATTACAACTCTGAATTTGTTGATCGAATTCGGCAACACCCTTCATAAATAATAAGTGAGATAGGTCATATAATATATATGATTATAAAAAACAGTGAATGTAAGTGGATGATATTGTTAAATTAATGAATAAATAGAAGATTTTCACTTTGGTGAATTTGAGAGATTCGTCTCATTTCAGATAAATACCATCTGCATTGTCAGCATATCATGTATAACTTTATTAACATAATTTATTGCAAATCTTGAAGTAATCATTTCGAGTTCAATTCAATGGCTCCATCACCCGTACTGCGTTCAGATTCCCCAGTGAATCAAAAATTAATGAGAGTAAAATCTTCACCTCAACTAACATGAGAAGGTACCGCGATAAAACATATTATGCAAAGAAAAAAAACTTATTTAGATTTCTGGATAGTTTTTGCTAGATATCATGGAACTAGAGTTGATTAGCTATAGTACCATTCAGAAGTTTATATCAGGATTAGAAATTCTCATAAGTTAAGGCGTGGTATGGAGACTATATAATCTCATGATTAGTTGACACACTCTGTAAAGAATTAAAATACGGAAAAGTCCTATGTCGCCCTTGTCTATAGATATTTTATTTATTTATCGTGGTATGAGCCTTTACATATGATACAAGTCAATTATAAATAAAGTAGCTCATTGTTTTTTTTCAATCCATAAATGGTTCTTTAGAGTTCTTGGTCTAGTAAAACTTCAGATTTGTTAACTTTATAGATAATATGGTTATGAATCATATGCCGTAAAATCAAGCGTATATAACGCGAACCTATTCTTTCAAGCTGAATTTTTTTAATTTTTAAGAATATTCGCCGTATAACGCGCTCCCCCTTTTTAAGGTTTGCAAAAGCGTATAAATGGATAATATTTATGATATTTAGTGTTACTTAGATTAGAAAATGTATATAAAATTGTTTTAAGAATAGTATTACAATAAAAAATTATTTAAGTACAATATTTTGACAAAAAATGAACATAGAATGGCCCATTTTCAAAATATTCTCCTTTTGTGAACACTGCTTCTATTATAATAATATTTTGTTTGTATATATCTCAGACCTCTGTACAGAGGCTCAACTAGAAATTTTTAAATATATAACTTAGAAGTGGGTTTATCCATGTTTTACGAGAATAGAGGGGAGAAGTCTTAAGAAAAAAACGCCGATAATTATTTCAGTTGGGTGTAACTCTGAAAATAATGTGAATTTTTCAAAAATCATAGTCCAGCCTCTGTACAGAGGTCAGAGCTACAAACAGGAAAAATATTATTATAACAGAAGCATTTTTCACAAACGGAGAACATTTTGAAAAAAGGTTATTCTAAATTAATTTTTTGCCGAAATATTGTATTTAAATAATTTTTATGCCAAAATGTCATTAAAACAATTTTGTACATGTATTCTAATCTAAGTGGCACTAAATATCATGAAAATTATCCATTTATGCGCTTTTTTAAAATCACAGTTCCGAACGTAGATACCTTAACGATGAAATCTGATACATTAGTATGCATTGCTTTTATTTTTTGGAATCATTTATTCGAGGTATTATTCAAAAAATAATATACTTCTAGAACTACCATCCTTTTAGTTCATAAGGCAAGTCATTTTTTTAAATAAACAATGCTTCGATACATATAGAATTAAATTTTTTTCATTTACTCGAATCTTTGGTTATTTTTAAAGCTACTATTTTCATAACCAGCGTATAACACACACCCTTAAATTTCGATGTTATTTTTTGTGTTCAAAGTGCGGATTTTACGACAAGTGTTTTTTATATTATAAAAGAACCGTATCTCTCATGTCCTGATTTGTAACCTTCCCTTCATTTTTATTTTTCTGTCTAAAGATAATGAAGTACATAAAAATTTATCAGAAGTAGTTTTAGAATTAAAAAAAAAGAATTATTACCTTGAATCTTGCTCGATGACTTGATGTGCTGCCTAAGCTGTGAGATGCTCATGTAACAGGTGACTGCCGCGTCCAAAGAATTCAGACCTTTCCAAGACATAAGGGCATGAGACTCTTTTCCTTTGAATGTCACAGAGTACTGAGGACACATAATAACAAAATTAGGAAATATACCGCTAAGCTTTTCAAAGAACTGTTTTATTTATGCAATTTCGTAATCATTCAATTGTCGCTCATCTGAAAATTGTTACCAACAGCTTGCGATAAATATTTAAGGCGATAATAATACGATAAATATGAAATTTTTCTTACCCTGGTATTGCAGAGAGTGTTGGGATACAAATGAGTATACTTTGTGGGATGTACCATCATGGCGGCGTCTATGTCTTCGAAAGCTCCCAGCTCCAGGAGCCGGATTTTTCCACCTCCGCCTTCCTCTGCCGGAGTACCCATAACCACTAGCTGAAAAGACGGAGTAATAACTGCACATAAATCATTGTAACAAATTTTAGTGACATTCTACAGAATTCAGTTATACTCGTCCCATATTACAGAAAAAGATTAAATTAACTCACATTTTTGTCTGGAAGTGCATAGTATAACGCTCCGTAATTTAAGACCTATTTCGACTGTGGTACCTATTTAATTTGTATTTTTTTAATATTTTTATCATATTGAAATGCCAATTGGAAGAGAAAAATTGCAGCAACGAAATGGTTTTAATTGAATTCTAATTGAATTAATGAATACCCAAAATATATATATAAAAATTAAATCTTAACATTTTTTTCGAAAGCTTATCTTAGGCGCATATTAAGATTTCAAAGTAAAGTAACTAGATATTAATGCTGTCAATTAAGGCTATATTCATATAATGTTATAGAATCCCGTGTGATTTCGAAATATTTCTTTCAGATTTAAAGGTACTCCACCATTATTATTACATTTTGGCTTCACCATTCTACAGAGAATAGCATACTTTATTATAACACTCATTTTCATCACAGTTGGCATAAAATGTTTTTATTTTTTTCTGTTGCTGTTGTTTCTTATGCTAGAAGGTATCGCTTAGCTACACCATCGCCATAAAATCAAAAATCACATAAAAACCCAAAAATAAAATAAGATTTCCTGAAACCTCGTCTGTAGTAAAATTGAAGCAATAAAGAATATGACTCTGGAAGGCGTGATCAGAGTCTCTAACTTTTGACACTTTGGAAAGACTTTCCGACCCTGTTAAAAAGTAAGAGATTTCATGTGGCCACAAAAAAGCGTGATAGTGTCGTCTGATGATTCCTGGGAATATTAAATTGGTGACACCAACGAGGCTTTTTCCCAAAGTACCAAGAGTTAGCAGGGGGGTGTTCTCCAAGATGCATTTAATCCTATCCTTTTAATGTGGGAGAATTCGGCAAAAATTAGACGTGTTACCCCGCAAAGTGCCAGCAGGGGCAGACTTGGCCAAACTATTGGCTATTTTGTTACTATTCAATCCAACGTGGGAAGAGACCAATAATGAAAGTATATAGAGCAGCGATACTCAACCAGCGATCCGTGGGCAGCATGTGGCCAACAGAGCCTTTTTAAGAGTCCCGGTCTTGGTCCATTGCTGTGAAAAAAATTTTTAAAAAATGTATTAAGAACGTGGTGGCAAATTCTTTGTTAAAAATCAAATATATCAATTTTGCGTTTTGTTGTCGGTGTCGTACGGTTACGAATAGTGTTTTATCGGTGGTAATGTAACTGTGGTAACAAAGACATCCTATGAAGTTTGTTATATTATTGGTAATCAAACGAAACCGTTTACTGATGCAGAAATTGTGAAGGAGTGTTTCTTGAATGGTTCTAACTTAATGTTAGCGACAAATAAAAAATATATAAAATAATAATTAAAAAAAGCAAAACAGGAGTTTCAATAATTGGATCAAAATTTTCCACATTTTAAATTTCCAATATCATCTTAGTCTTAAAGCATATCTCCCTCCCCCCATTCATCCTCATGTTGTGGCCCGCGTGAAATAGCTAACATATGTATGCGACCCAGCAGAAAAAAATATTGCAGTGGCGTAACGTACACCCTCGTCACCCCTGCACCGCAGGGGGGGGCAGGATTCTAGGGGCCCCAAAGCCTGAGCGATGCCGATTGCGTAAGATCCGGCTACGGCTGAAAATCTGATTCTGCAAGGGGGGGCCGAAAATTCTCCGTTACGCCACTGAAAGGTTGAGTCCCCTTGATATAAAGTGTCTAGAAGAAAGTCGAACCACAAGATCCAGAATATTTAGGCTTGTCATATCCCCAACTATTGTCCAACGAGAAAAGTGCGGTATAGAAGCACGACTATCAGTTAAAATACAAATGTCCGTGAAGACAAGGTCATAAGCAGTGTCAATAAATTGTGTAATCCTTTATAAATTGCAATAAGTTAAGACATAAAAACAGAACATCATTTATTATTCCTAATCTTAACGTAAAATGTACCATTAGGTAACTCAATGTGCACATCGCTTCCAGAAATACCACCGTCCCCCATGCTGTCAACAGTATACATTTTTAATGCCGAGTGAGGGATGCCATGAATTATCTCCAGAGCAATCTCTCCAGTAAATTCTGGTATATTAGACCTTAAATCCTCCTTGGTCAATAGATCGTAGTTTCTTCATTCTACACCGCAATGCTAAATGAGCTAACCTTTTAAGCATTAAAACAAAATATTATTTATTGAATAATTTTAAATTTAAACAAGCTGTATAAAACAGGCAGCTGTATGACATATTACATTGCAAATTTTTATGAAAGTTGTAACATTTTTCTGACAACTTTATTATAAATTGTTAAACAAATTAATATCTATATTTTCCAAGATGCACCACATGTTGTTTGCATTTAAATCTCATTTAGCTCAGAAAAGTTCTTCATTCAAACGTTAGAGGTTAAATAGCCCGAAGCTTCAAAATATTTTACAGGTAATTGTGTTAAACATGTATTTAGATGTGAAACATATGGCTCATCTAAGCAACTGATCTTGACAGAATTGGAAAAAAAGGCATAGAAAAGCCAAGGAAGGAGAGAAGTAACTGTTATATAACGGCATTCTTGACAAAGAATAAAATTTTCATGCCTATGAAATACACTATTGTTATTATAAAACATGATTTAGAAAGTTTTAATTTGTTATGTTGTTACTAATGCCACCTGATCGGTAAAGGCTAGATTAAGGCCCACGAAATTCATGATGGCAAAGGGCTAAGGGACGCCTGTCGTTAACCTTAGCTTTGAGCACCATACAGGTGACAAAGCGATTAAGCTTGGTTTTACCCCAATTTAGAGGTAGAACACCCTGGAGGTGGTCAGGGGCCTCCCACCTCTCTTCCCTTTCCACCAACCTCATGAGAGGATTTGCGGCTCGACGGCTATTTAAAGTACCCCCATGCCACGAAGGCACTATAGATTTACAAACATCCATGTCTTCTCCAGGATTCGAACCCAGTCCTAACGGCACAGCAGCCATCGTCGCTAACCACTATACCGGATGGGCGACAAGTTTTAATTTTTCGTAATAAAACGGGCTTAACTCTTCATAGGGCCACTTTTTTTCTAGTAATGCTATATGTTGAAATATTTTTGGGGGGATCAGACCGATTTTTTATAAAAATAAATTCAGCTAACTTATTACCTAAAACTAATTTGATTTTTAAGACCACTTTTTTTGTAGGAAATTTGTTTCCCACCTTCCACTGGGAGCTATTCACAGGTAGGACATCTTATGTTTTGCGTATTTCTTTTTATATCGCATTACATGATATTTATTTCTATATAAAAAAGGGATGTTGGGGTATATATGACCTCGCTTCACTTTGGCATCGTTCAACCGATCGCTATGAAAATGGGCATGTATTTAATTTGTGGAGAAGGTTTTTTTTAATTTTTTTTTGCTATCCTCTTTGTTGCAGCTCCCCACCAGGCGGCGCTACAGTATATCAACTTCTGAACGTTCAATGAATCGCCAAGTTGCAAACATGGTCGACAAAAAGGATGCCAACTTGGCTCTATCACCAACATTTTATTATGTTCCCATTGAATCGCCATTATAATGTAAGAAAAGGCGTTGCGTGCGAATATTACTATTTTAACATAAAATAAATTCAACAGAAAGTAACATTAACGTATTACACATCCAGATATAAATTATTTACACTATTTCACGCGTTCGTCATACAAAATTCGTAAAAATGTTTTACTTTTGCTGAGCAGAGATTAGCTTAGGAAGATGTTTTTAAAAATAGACCCACAAGAAATTTACGTGGTCTTTATCAGCTATTAGTTCTACTGGCTTAAGATTTAACAAATATGATTTTTTTGTTCAGCTGAGATATGCAAAAAAGCTTTTTTTTTTGTTTAATTTGCAATTCGCGTAAAATCAACTTATTAAAAATTTCTTAATCCTTCAATCTGTGTTATTTAATTTTTTAATTCATCCATGCGTAGAACGGGTATACTAGCTAGTAAAATATAATTTACAAATATGAAAAACTACAAAAGGATTTATAAATTAAATATATTTCGTTCTCAAATGTTCAAGACTTTATGCATGTTACTTTCCATAAAATTTCTGAAAACAGGTATCAACACACAGCGGGACATTGAAAGATGTAGAAATGTATCTTGTTCTTTTTTCGTCTCTTTTAGTAGAGCACATAGAGAAACGTTTTGTGTGTTTCTTGTTAAGTTGGCATAGGGTCATCAACTTTAGTCTATCGCAGGGATTCACAACATATGGCACAACAATAACACTTTACAATACTCTACAAATTTGCCAGAATTTGAATGGAAGGAAGTTAATAAATTTAAAATGGCCATTTGACAAACATCTTCAGAATTACGGAGATTTACGGAATTACGAAAAATCTGAAATACGACTCCAAAGATAAATTTATGCATCTACTTTGTAAATTATTGAATGTCATTGCGGGAGAGACATAACTGTTAAAAGAGAGAAAATTCCATGTACTCTTCTTTCCACTTTTGGTTCTGCATATCTAAGTAAAAAATATTTCTTCATATGAAAAATATTTAGAGTCCCGAAAAGAAATGGTTTAAAAACTGAATGCTGAAAATCGTGTAAAATAGAAAGTTATGCATTATGCCTCTGATTTTGTGTTATGAAAGTAGAGTTGTTTGAGTATTAGGTTCGCATTAAAATTTTTATTTGTGTTTCTATTTAACTATAATAAAGGGAAATACTTAAATTTTATGTTGTCTATTTCTTATTTTAATGTGTGTGTGTGTGTGTGTGTGTGTATGAATTGTTTAAAAGTACTTAATATATGTACAATTTTATTTTCTTTATGTCTATTGAAGAATTAAATGTGTATTATGCCGATATTTTTAAATGATGCAAAATTAATGAGTAACAAAACTATAAATGTATGTTATTGACTTACATTCCCTTTTGCATGCATTATCATGGGAGTCGAAATGTTTCAAACGTGTCCTACTGCGTGGCATGCTAAATCATATTCGTAGATTGGTTTCGCACGCCAAAGCTGAAAGGTTGCCAAATCCTGATCTATCGCATGCGATCTGGAATATTTTTATTGCTGCTTGAGAAACTTACAGGTCGTTCTTTACGTTTACGACTTGAAAATCGAGAAATCAGTTGACGTGTTAGCCGAAGTGCAAGCAACACAAATCATAGGTGGGAAAATGGTTTCCTTTTGACTTTTAAAAATTAATGAAGTTGGTGGGACCGTAACCCTTGTAAAGGGTTATGCTCATCAAAGTTATACTGAATAAGTTAAAGTTTTCGTTTAGCATTATCAGAATACCAGGAAAGGGGCGATGATGTGGTTAATTTACAATTCATTTTTATTTACATCACTGTCGTTTTTTTTTCATGTATTTCTCTTATGTATGAATTAAAACAAATATGTGCCTTTTTTTCTATAATTCTTCCTTTGAATTCATAACCAAATATAAATATTCCTCACTTTATAATCTAAACCATTACTTTCTCCAAAACTTTTCTGTCGAAAATGTATCAAACTTATTCAAATTACCTTCCCCAGTAGAGTGTTATCCTCCTCCATCGCTGCTTTCACGGCCATCGCTGCACCCAAGCCAGCCTCGGATATGAGATTGTGGCCACACGCGTGGCCGATTTCTGGCAGAGCATCGTACTCCAGAAGAACAGCAATCGTGGGACCCACATCTGAAATATTTTTTATAAAATTATATTTCTTTATCGGGCTTTAACGGGAAGATCTACTTTGGAACCCACATTCAGCCCTTCTTTACCTTAAAAGCGCGTACAATAATTATCTAACAGAAATACCGTTAAAGTGTAGAATTCAAGTATTTCATAGAATAGCTAGGTATTTCATGAAAAATAAATAGACAAGTTTCAGTTAAAGTATGTAACAGATGAAATATTTCATACTTTACTTATTTATTTTATGATGTATAACTATTTATTCTATTGAATAACTAATGATTGACCGTTAAGTACCACTCACTTTAAAATTACATAGAATAACCATTTTTACGAATATTCTGACGATACTTAGCAGGAATATTCTTTTGAACCCACTCTTCCAAGATATAGGGCAACATGCGGGTTCTATGATGAGTATTTTAGCGGGGAGGGTGAATAGTTTTATACCAGAAATTGCGTCTTCAGCTGACAGCGTTTTCAGCGGAATGCGACAATTATCATTTTTGTCCCCAAAAAATAGTTAATTTCAAAATTTCAGTGTCTTATTCTTTTCGTATGTTAATGAAGACCTTAGAAAATGATGTGACTATTTATTTTAAGTGAACAGGGTATATAATTTATTTTACAGTTGAATATCTTTAATTAATTAATTAGCTCTAACTAATTAAATTTCCCAAAGTTGAGCATTTTATTTATATATATACCCTAATTTTCAATGTAGGAATCCAAAAAAAAAATATTGCATGAAAAAAACTGCAGTAAATTATAATGCGGTACATAAAGGGTTAAAGTGAAAAATAAAAAAATTCAAAGTTATTTTATAATTATTTTTATGTGTAGCAACTGGAGATCCCCTTTCATAGTTTCTTTACTAATGATAACCTGCTTGGGTCTGGGGAGGGCTTGCACACTAAAATATTAATCCCCCTGTTATTACTATGGTGCTACTTTTTTGATGGTATGGGGTTGATATTTGGGGGATCGACTAAATTAATGTTCCGATTCCGAAGCCCTGGAACGGGGATCCTGGGAAGGGAATTTTTTATTATGATTTGCTTCTAAATGACCAAACATTAAATTCAGAGTTGGCCAACAGGAGAGGTTTTCTGCTCCATCAGAACAACGCCAGGCAAGTCTATAGTGATTTGCCAGAAACTCCGAGGAGCTCGATTAAGCAGTTTTTATGCATTCACCATATAGTCTGAACCTGGAACCAAGCGATTACCATGTTTTTCTTGCAATGCAAGACTTGATTAGTGATACAAAAATGGCATCAAGAGAAGATTAAGAAAATCGATTACTAGTTTTTCGCCTATGGGGACCAAGATTTCTATGAGAAAGGCATTATCAAGTTACTTTTAAAATGTCAACAAATTATAGAACGAAATGGTGCATATTTGATCAAAATTGGTACTACGAAACATGCTAAATAAAGTCTTGAAATGTACAGAAAACAAATGGATTTCTTTTTCACCAACCTAATACATATAATAAATTGTATTCTCTCAAAACTACTTTAGCAGCTCTGCTTGGCGTGTAAAATTTCTAAATTATGCCCTTATACTTTCGAATGTAAGCAGATCCGTGTTTAAGTGAAGAGTATTTTTTTTTCAAAATTTAACCAATATTCAAAACCCGTAAATAAGCCGAATAGAAAAAAATTCTGTAGTTTTCAATATATTTCGCCAAGAGAGGGTGAAAATATATATTATAGATTGTATGAAATGGATGAAATATTGCCCAATCAAATGCCAGTAAGATAAGACGCCTAAGACGATAATTTTATTTCTGATAATCCTATCTGAAGCTAACACGTTTATTCCATTCATTTGTTCTCTTATACACTATCTGTGCTAGTTTTACTTGTGTAGCATTTTTTTATGTTCGGAAAATGAGTG
Source organism: Trichonephila clavipes (assembly GCA_019973935.1). Taxonomy (NCBI): domain Eukaryota; kingdom Metazoa; phylum Arthropoda; class Arachnida; order Araneae; family Nephilidae; genus Trichonephila; species Trichonephila clavipes. Next base: position 211,463 of record BMAU01018694.1, on the reverse strand, counting down.
GGAAGAGAATTTCGCACGCGGAAAGTGATCCTCGATCTAAATTTCATGTAAAATCTCCTTATATGAGGATCAGACGCATTCAGACATTCGAATGATTTTGTCGTAAATTTTAAAAACTATTCGAAAACTTGAATTCTGACACTGACTTGGAGGAATTTATGTAACGCAACCCTCCCCTACCCCCTCTTTTTCAAAACAAAAGTTCCAATTTAAAATATTCCAAAAGTTCAAAGATTTAATATGCTTACGCTCAAGTAACGGAAAATATTAAAATAATTAAATAACATCTTTTCGAAACCACACGTTTTTCCTTATAGGTCCAAAAATTCTTGACTCATACACGGAAATACATGGTAGTTTGTCAACGCCTCTCTTAGACGAAGCAAAAGAGTTGTTAGCGGCAGACTTTATAATTTTGAAGAATGGTTCAATTTCATGGACGACATCTATATTATATTACAACTCTCCAAACCTCTTATAAATCCGGTCTCCACATTTTTTTGTGGCCATGGTAGCCTAGTGATCAAGGTAACGGACTTGGGGCTGACCTGGCCTGAGTTCGAGCCTAGTAACGCTGAAGACCCGCCGTGCGGAGAAGCCGGATGCACGTTAAATTTGCTGAAACGCGCATCTCGCGCTCTGAGCGGCACGCGAGGGATGCCATTAAACAAGAAAGAATTGATACAAGAGCTAAAAAATCTACTTTGAAAGAACTCTAAGAGAAAGAGGAAGTACTCTATGGACCAGACATCACCCCGATTGAGGTTAAGTTAAAATTTTCATAGTTTTAACCAGACTTGAAACGTCAAAAGAACATTATTTTCAGAGATACCACCAACTGAAATAATTATTGGTGTTTTTTTCTTAAAATTGCTCCACTCTGTTGTCGTAAAATATGAATAAACCCCCTTCTAAGTTAGATATTTCAAAAATTCTAGTTGAGCCTCTGTAGAGAAGTCTGAGATATATACAGGCAAAATATTATTATAATAGAAGCATTTTTCACAAAAGGAGAACATTTGGAAAAAAGATTATTCTAAGTTAATTTTTTTGCCAAAATATTATATTTAAATACATTTTTTTGTCAAAATGTTCTTAAAACAATTTTATGCATATATTCTAATCTAAGTGACACTAAATATCATGAAAATGATCCATTTATGAGCTTTTGCAAAATCACGGTTCCGAACGTAGTCGGATACCTTAAGACGAAAATCAGTTAACGCGAAATAATACAACTGTCTCAACAAACTACTGTGTATTTTCATGAATTTTTTCCCTTAACAGGAAACGAAAATCACTTAACACGAAAAGATTTCCCTCATGGGAGTAATCAAAACACTTGAAGCACCCTCCAGATTGGACTGTCCTATCGTATTATCGGAAGAATTCATTGCTGGACAAAATGATAATGTGTGCACAGCCCCAATTATGGCAGACAAAGGCATTTTGGAATTTGTTCAAAGCTCAAAAAATACCATTGTTGCAGATTCCAACGATGAAAATGAAATGAATAATGCAGTTTCTCTGTTCCAACATCATCCGCAATGGGGAACGTCATGAAAGTATGCGCGATTATTTAGATGGTGAAATGAATAACAAAATAGACGATAATGAACGATTTGTCGACAATTTGATGCTAAAAAAGCAATGCAAAGAAAAATATCAGATAAGTTTCCAAAAACTAAATAAATGCTTTGTTTTTCAAAAAAAATTTAAAATTTTGTATTAAATTTCTTTAAGTTTTTGGGAATGTTTTTGTTTCATGGATTTTTATTAAATGAATGCATATATAAAAATCTGTGTAAATAAAATGAACTGTAATGAACCTAATTTTGTTGATATATATATATGCAACGCTCTTTAACACGAAAAAATATTTCAGCCCTTTCAATTTTGTGTTAAGCTATTTTACTGTACATAGCAATAATAATTGTACAAAATTATGTACACTCAACTGCTTTTTTGAGTGACCTTATGAGATTACAGCATCGATTCTCAACCTGTGACCTACGGGCCGCATGCAGCCCACCATGCCTTTTTAAGTGGCCCTGCCATGGCCCATTTCTCTGAGAAATTCACTTAATTAAGAACATTGTATGTATTAAAAATTGGGTGCGAAATTCTTTTTCAAGAAATCAAATATATCAATTTTGTTTTTTGCTGTCGGTGTCATACGAGTACGAATTGATATTCTTTTTCTATTTGGAACGGTTAGGGTTAGTGATAATAAACAGCAGAGCAGCAGTGACAATTTTATGGATAGAATTAATTTTTAACTATCTCTCATGTCTTACAAATGAAACATATTCGAAGAAAATAGATTGTTTCAAGGCGATTTGGAGGTTGACTCTTTTGTAGTGAAAAACAAACATGGATCAGTAATTGTTTGACTTGTCACGAAAGTGCTGTATTTAAAAAATACCAATGAAAAGGAATCATTCAATGACACGTTTGCTCGAAGATCTCTTTCAAGAGGAAATATGGCTTTCATGAGCAATCTCAACAGCAACAAAGTGTTTTGTCAGTGGTAATATCACAGCGGTAACAAAGACATCCTTTGAAGTTTATTACATTACTGGTAATCCTATGAAACGTTTACTGATGCAGAAATAATGAAGGAGTGTTTCTTAAATGCTTTTCGTATTTAGTGTTAATGACAAAAATAAAAAACAAAAAAATAATAATTAAAAAGGCAAAGCGCACGCAGGAATTATAATATTTTGACCAATTTTCCACTTTTTTAACTTCTAATGTTATCTTGGTCTTAAAGCATCCCTCCCCATTTATCCTGATGTTGCGGCTCGCGTGAAATAGCTTACATATGTATGCGATCCGCGTAAAATAGCTGACACATGTATGCGGCCCAGCAGAAAAAAAGGTTGAGTACCCCTGAGTTAGAGAAACTGTTTACTATGGTTCTTATTGAATCTGCGAAAGTTTCCGGCACGTAGTCAAGATAAGTATTTTGTTATCGAATCATATTTAAACAACAATGCAAAATATGCATTCAAATGTTCGCAGAGTTCGGGGTTTTCCGTCAATCTGTACAAGTTCAAGGTCACATATTTATCGCTCTAAAGTAAATACTTTATCTACAGGAAGAAACAGAGGGGGAGATTACTTATTTTTCTCAATAAACAGAAGTTGTTGTTTTTTAAATGCAACTGTTCAAACATTATATTTGTGTAAGTATTGCATGAGAGAGAGAGAGAGAATCTAGCTGGGATATAGGAATTTTTTTTCATTCTTTCTGTTGTGTATCTTGTTTGATCCCCTATCTCTTACAACAGTTTAAAAATATTGCAGGTGATATTAAATATTTAGTTACAAGAATGTACTTACAGATCATACAAAGAAAAAACAGATAACCCCTAAACTTGTTCAAGAAATTGGTCATTATTTACCTTTTCTATTTCATAAATCAGTCTACGCCAGTGTTTCTCAAACTTTCAATACTGGCGACCCAATTTTCAATCATAATTTTTTGTCGCCCCCCTGTACAACAATAATGTATTTACTGCAATAAAAATGCACTTTGAGACAGAGACGCTAAAGTGTTACAATACGATCTTAATTATAAACCGTACAAATTAATGCGATAAGTATATTAAATTTTGTATATATGTAACTTTTAAGTAACATATATTTTAAGAAAAGTACTTAAAACATATATTACTTACTTATTATTATGTTATTTTTCTTTCTCTAATTTTTAAATTGGAACAGATCGCAAAATGATATATTTAATTAAAGATTTATTTCCTTCAGCATTCATTTCTCAAAGTTCAAATGTCATTAGAAAAATAGCCTAGTCAATGCTTCTCTCTATCATATCCATCACATCTGGCATTATAGGGTACGTTTGTGTGAGTCTGGGCAACCTATCGGACGTCTGCGCAAAATATGTAAAAATGCTTTTCCTCGTACATTTCCAGTCAGTTTTGGTCGACTCGATACTCCTATAGCTACCGAATCTATCTTGAATTTACATTTTTTAAATTTACACGCTAAATTGTGTAAATTAAAAAAAATGTAATTCACGGTAATTAAGTATTTACGGCAGTAGATTAAAACAAAATCATACATACATTTTTAAGTCGTAAACAAACATTCGATGATAATAAAGAATCAACAAATACACAGACGAACGAGCATGGTTCCAAAAATTAAATCAAGGCGATAGTCTCAAAAACACTTAAATTTTGGATTTACCACTACTGAAGTAAATGATGGGGAAAAAAAGCCCAGCTCGATATATGTTAAAACTTACAAATCTGTAGAACAACATGTGAAAGTTGTTTTTAAAACATGTAAAGTCATTTAGCTATGTTGGCAAAGAATTTTAAAAAGTATTTTCTGAATGAGGACAGCTTGCTATCAAGTTACGAGTGGATTAGGGATCTATTTCAAGATACTCCAGAAGGGCTCACAACTTCCGAAGAAGAAATCTTCATAGATTTCACATCCAGTGAAAAATTAAAAGGCAATTTTGTAATAAATCGCTCTTTGAATTTTGGGTAGAGGTGAATGAGGAATTATCTGTACTGAAAACAAAAGCACTTCGTATACTATTACCATTTTCAACATCCTACCTTTGTTAAACCGGATTTTCTGCGGTGGATGCTTTGAAGACAAAATATAGATCTCAGCTAAATATAGAAAAATAACTCTTTAAGTGTCAATTTCTGATATTAAACCTTCCTTTGAAAAACTTTCCTCTACAAGACAAGCCCGTGGAAGTCCCTAATAATTATTAAACTTGTTCTTAATTTAGTAATCAGAAATTATTTATAAAATACCTTCTTCAGTACTGATACATTACACGTACACTGGCTGAAACACCGACTCTTCGCACGAGTTCATTTTTTAAAAAAATAAAACATTATTCTTGATATAATAGCTGAACTGTAAGGAGAGTAACACTGCGTGCACGACATTGTATAAAAAAATGTAAAATGATTTTTTTTAGATAAATGCTATAATTGTAAATAACTGTTTAAAAGAACTGTAATTTTAAAGCTCACAAAATTAGCATTTAGAATTAATGTTAAATAATGAAAAAGAATATAAAATTCCGATGAAGAATAATTGTGTTACTTTTTAACATTTAAAGCGAGAAGACTTCAAAATGTTTTAACCCGGGAGCAGGCACGCACTCGATACTAACGCTAATGGTAGTGCGGGGGGACTCAGTCACCCCACTCATTTGTTTATAATTATTTTTATTGTACACGATTCAAATCGGAATTCTAGTGAATATTTTAATTTATAGAAAGTATACTTACCTTCTTTCAAAGACTATTCAATTATTTGAGGATTTGAGAAAAAATTCAATAAAACCGAACTAAAATTATTCAAAAGTACAAGACCATAATAAAGGACGCAAATCAGAGAAACTTTCCACTAATATTACAGAAATGTTAAATCAATCAATTCTTTTCCAAATATCGTAAAACTCTATTATTTACAATTTCCCTAAGCGAAAAGCAAACGCATAAAAGATGGGACGGAACTAATATTTAATAACCATACCATAAGTTTGAAGGTCAATCAAATGATTAGCAAACGTATTATGCAGCCTGGCTGAAAAGTGAATCATGTCTTCCTTTTCTTTTTCTACAACTAATGTACAGTATTTCAATAATAATTACAGTGATGAATTGTTTATCTTCTTAGAATTTTTTTCAGGGTCTGGGTTTCGTTTTTTCTTTTAACGAGTAATATTTTATGTTAAAACTTAATAAAAAAATCTCTCATTGAGGAAATACAGCAAATTAAACAAAATGTTTTTTTTCTTTAATTTGGTTTTGGGATAAAAGATAGCTATTTGATGACGGAAAAAAGCCAGATAATAAACATAAATATGTCAGTGCTGTTGTGTGTATTTTTTTTATTATGGAAGAAAGCATTTTGTTTTACTTCTCTTTCCGGTTATTTTTTTTAAAAAAAATCTTTAAATTTTCGATATGCTCGTGACCCCCTTGTAGGGTAATCGCGCCCCAGGGGGGCGCGCCCCACACTTTGAGAAACACTGATCTACGGCAGATGTCGGCAAACTTTTAGCTGTAGCGTGCCAAACCAATCTACCAGTATGTCTCAGCGTGCCACGGAGTAGAACATTTTTGTAACAATCGATAATGCATGCCGAATTAGTGGACAATAATTTGGTCATTTACAGTTTTATTACATATTAATTTTGAATCATTTAAAGATATTTCTTAAAGTTTAAATAAACAGCATAAAATATAATTATTTCTTCAACAAAAACAAAAATAAATTAAATCTGTACATACATTATGTATTTTTAAACATATCAATTTGAATAAGAAATAGACAACATGAAATATAAGTATTTCCCTTCATTATATTTAAATAAAAAGATACATAAAAATTTTAATGCTAGTCTATTGTTTGCACCGCTCTGCTTTCGTATCGCAAAATCAAGAGTATAATTTATGACTTTCAATTTGACATCATTTTGAGCATTCAGTTTTTGAACATTTTATTTTCGGTATCGAAATGTATTTCATCTGAGGAAAGATTTTTTTTATTTAGATATGTAGAACCAAAAGGGCAAAGCAGAATACAATTTAATATCTCCAGCAATAGCATTCAATTATTTACAAAAGAGCTGTTAATTTATCTTTGGAGTTATCTTTCAGATTTTTTCATAATTCCACAAGTGTCAATAATTCTGAAGGTATTTGTAAAAAAGGTCTATTACAAATTGAACATTTTCTATCCACTCAAAAAATAGAGAAGAGTAGTGAAGAATGCACCTGAGAATTGTACAGCAAGCCACATGCGGCACGATGCCATAGGTTGCCAACCCCTGTTCTGCGCTAAGGGGTGGCCAAGTAACAGCTGTCGAAGAACTTTTTGTGACCCGCCAAGGCAGTCAGAAAAGCAAATAGACAGAAAACGTTCTCTATATTTGGGTCAACGTATATTTGGGAGCAAAGCTTTTCCTTACCTGAAAATCAACATGAGTAAATATAGGGGCTATGGATGGCGATCTGAAATCGATTTCTCAGACCAAAAAATCGATTTTTTAAATCGATATGCAGCACTGAATCGATATTTCATCCTAGAAAATCGACATTCCATTTTTTTCTGTTTTAGTAAAAACCAAATTATTTACAATTAGAAGAATGTGTGTGTGTGTACTGTCTTTAAAACTATTCATCTTTATCACTGAGAACTATAAGCAATATTATCTATTTCCTAAACTTTTTAATGTAACAAATACATTTAGAAAGTAAATGTCTTCCTTTATACCTAATATTTTGATATGGTAATAAAAATAATTGTAATTGTCGAATTCTCTTAACTAAAAAACTCCTTGATTATATTGATAAGAGATGGTTTATTATGGAATCTTTCTTGTTTTTTTTTCATAAAATGAACTTATATTGACATTGTAAATGCAAACTTGATAAAAAAAAGTCGATTTTTTAGAAATCGATCTTTCAGACCTCGACTTTTTTGAGAATCTATTCATCAGGTTACGATTTGAATCCATTTAAAAATTGATCTTTTTCGGAAAGAATCACCATCACTTACAGGGACAAGTTGGCTGTGTGTCATAAACTTACAGGCCAAGAGGAAAATTTCAAGCCGTCTCACTCCTGATTTATAAAATATTGTAGAAAAGTGTGATAGGGTCCATTTGTCTCATTAAACTGATATTAAAATGAAATGCGCTTGCAGCTATAGATTATATGAAATTAAAACAGTAAATTAATTGAATAAAACTGAAATAATATTTTTATGTATTGATTTTTGTGGCACAATTTATACCTTTTTTAATGAGAAACAATTAAGTAATGAATGCAATCATTTTAACACTAGAATGTCCGTAGGTGTGTTAATTGAAAACCGGTGCCTGTTTACTTTGTTCTCTTCTCCGCATTTTTGCAGGAAATTTGAAACTTTTTCGTGACTTTTAATCATTTTTACTAAAAATTACACAGAAAAAGCTTTGTGGTTCTAGGTTAATTAGGAGTGGTTTTACAACTAAATATACCTAGAACGTCCATTGGTGTCATTGCGACACCAAGGCAATTTATCATTATAAAACGCAGTCGTTCAACAAAATATTGTTCACTAAGCATATACCATTAGTAAAACAAACTTCCCAAAGTCCTATCGCAATTTTTTTTTACCTTGAATGCAGTGTTACTGAGTTCACAGTGGAAATGAATCAATAATTCTAATAGTGTTGTGTCTAAGTGTTCTTTTACATAGTATTTGTTTATCTGCTCATAAAAAAATAACAAATTCGATTTACGAACTTAGTGCTGAGCAGACGCCCTTAACCTATGGCTCTAAGACTTCATGAAATTGCGAATTTGTTGCAAGAGCTTTCAGAAATTGAATCGGCTCTAATTCAGATTCTGATAAAGGCATAAGATTTAATGAAAGTGACTGGGAAGAAAGTTCAGATTTAATTGATAATATTTTAGAAAATCCTTATATATATGTCGCTAGGAATGGCATAGAATGGATGCCGGTTAATAGTAATGTTTTAGGCATATTTGCGGCACGAAATATTTTGCGACAAAGCAAGGTCCAACAAGCTTCGCAAAACACAATGTCAACGTCAGTTTTTTATGATATAAAGAATCATAATATATGATAATTACTAGAAGTAATATTAAAAGTATTCAAACTAAATCCTGTACTGAACAGTAGTCCTACAATTATTTAGTTAAAACAATTACTTTACATATTTTATATCGCGGTGTCAAAATGACACCGTTAGACGTTTAAGGGTAATCAAAATCACGGACGTCCTAGTTTTAAAGAAGTGCGACCCTCCGGTATACTCCACTTCCACAATGTGGACCTCGACCCAAGGTTATTGCCTCCCACCTGGTCTAGACCAAGAATTTTGTTGTAGAAAAATAATTATCATAATTCTTCGAGGCTATGAGTAGTAATTTCACACCTTTTAAAATGGTGCTTATTCAAAGAATAATTAGGGTGTTTTAAAAACTGGAGTAAAGAAATATTTCAACATTTAAGATACATATCCAATTTTTTCAATTCCTACTATTAGTTCACTATCACCCTGTATGTGTGTGTGTGTGTGTGTGTGTGTGTAATAATTCCAATAATTTAATTGGTTTTTCGTCACTTAATAGTGGGATTCTGTCATGCTTATAGACATATTTAAGTTAATTGTAACTATTTAAAGAAAAGTAACTAAAATAAAAAAATTTCTTTGTTGACCTAAATAGGAATTGACTTAAATTTTTTTTGTATATTGCTTGTTGCAATAGCAGTTAATATTTAGATCGTAGAGTAGATAATAATACAAGTTTTTTTTCTTAAAAATATGTTTACATAACTAATGCCATATATAAAGAGTAATAGATAATAGAGTAAGTAATATAATACAAGTTTGTTTCTTAAAAATATGTTTTCATAAATAGTACCTTATATAAAAAGTAAGAGCTGTATTTACCTTTTTGTGTGCAATATTCTGCTCGGAATGCAGTGGGCATGAAATAATGTTTCTGGACCTGAAACCCACAACGCTTTAAGGCCTTCGTGAGCAGTGCATGCGCTTGCACCTCTTTGTATTGCAGTTCTGGCATTTTCCATATTTCCTGGCTGATAGAATTTAAAAATTCCTTCTTCTCTTCTATTTTTGAGCACACAACTTCGAAATCGTTTTCGGTCATTTTCTTTTTACAGGCACAGGTTTTCCCACTCTCCTTATGTCGCTTATCTCAAGAGTCACAATGTTTAGACCACCCTTTGAAAGTTTGTAACAAAATATTTTTCCTCTGATAATCAAGTGACTATTCTCCTGATAGCTCTGTAACAAAGTCGGTTATCTTCTTGCATATTTTACGAACACAATCTTTCGGGAGCTGCTAACGACAGGCGTCACTTAGCCCTTAGCCGTGAAGTTCGTGGGGCGTCGATCTGCCCTTTCCCGATAAGGTGGTAGTAACAACAACATACCCCGAACTTACGCGATAATTGTGACTGAGTAATAACCACGTGAGTCGAATTCACATAAGTCGGGATATAATTTCGCATATATAAAGTATGTATATTTAGTTGGGGTCGGAGACAAAAAGAAAAGAATAATTTAATTTTAATAATAATAATAATAAATTTTAGATAACACACACAAAAGTACAAAATAGCAAACTGAAGTTATTTTGATGTAGAAAGTTTCATAAAATCTAAGAGTAACAAGGTAGTCCGATAGCTTAATTTTTTTTCTCCCTTAAAATGTCCTCGATGGATGCTGATAATTTTTCTTTGTTTTATTAAAAAAATACACTCTTCGTTTCAATAAATAGTTCTAAAAATTTGCATCCCTTTTTCAATTAAACTGAGACCTGACAAATTACCAGCTGCCATTCGATCTTTAGATTGAACTGGGTCTAAATACTCAAAACCTTCAATGTCTTGCGCTTACTCATGCATTTCTCAATTAAAGTAGGACGTCGTTTATCCGAATCCATTGGGACCGGACACCGTTCGGATATGCGATTGTTCGGATAACCGAATGCGATCCATGCAGTATATGAAACCGGACACTATACGAATATTGAAAATTACCACATGCGGAAAACCTGCTTGAAGAAAAAGTAAAATGTCGCAATTTTATCTTTATTGTAGAAAATAATCGCTTATTTTTCGCTGTACCATTGTACACCTTCGTTTTTTCGCTGCAAGGTCTCTGATTCTGTAAAGCATTGCACTGTTCGAAAACGTATTCCTATACAATACATGCAGTTGACAAAAAAAAAAACGTCCGGATATTTGATGCTCCGCATAATAAACGTTCGGATAAACGACGTTCTCAATTTCCTTTCACCAATCCTCAGCTCCTGGTTGGGGGAATACAGCATTTTTTTATCGTCATCACTATCCACTTCTAAATTTATTTTCCTGGCAAGATAGACAACTCCATCTCTCTCTCTCTCTCTCTCTCTCAATCACATTTTCAATTTCATCAGGCTCTGGCACTGGTTCCACCTGAATTTCACAGTAATGGGGGGGGACGCTCAAACAACAGACGAATCGACGAGATTTGAAAATCGCCTAACTTCGGGTTCGCGTAAGTCGAGGTATTATTGTACTTAATAATGAAACAAACATATATTTCTGAATTTTATTTTTTAATTTATCAACAAGAACAACTGTAGAATTTTCTAGCATCATTTTTGTAAACAAGTAATATAAAAAAAATTTTTAATCAATTCCTACTTATATATATATATATATATAGAGAGAGAGAGAGAGAGAGAGAGAGAGATCACACACAACAAAGAAAAAATTTATTTTAGCTACTTTTTATTAAATACGAGTAGTTACAATTACTATAAATTTGTATATACATAAAACAGAATCCCAACATTAAGTGGTGATTAATTTCTATTAACATTAAGGTATCGTATTGTCATCCAAAACAATCGTGTCTATAAAATTTCAGTTCAACTGAATGCTTTAAAACGTGAGAAAAAAAATCTTAAAACTTTTGACCCAAGTCGCTAAAAATGAAAACAACATTCCTGTATCTGTAAATATTTAAATAATTAGTTTCAGTCAATTAATTTTTATTAATTATAATTAAATTACTGTTTTGTCATCCAAAATAATCATGCATATAAAATTTCAGCTCAATTGAGCGCTTTAAAATGTATTTTATTAAAGATAGAAAATTCCACCAAGATAAATAAATAAATAAATATAGAGAGAGTGTGAGCTAATAGTAGAAATTGAAAAATAGATTTGTTTTACCACCTTTTTGGAAAATTATATAAAAAATGAAAACTGTTTTTTTTTAATTTTATCCCAAGCAATATCCTTTTAATATTTATACGAATATGCTCATAAAATCATAAATGATTTTAAAAAGGTAAAACAAATAAAATGTTTAAGGTGATGGCAGGGCTATATATTAAGAATGTCAGTATCATGTCTATCTTTAAAGTGAATTTAATTAATTCTCTAAGAGATTTTAATAAACATTCTGAAATTTATTTGTATGGTCTTGTGAGATGTTTCAAAATCTGAATCAATTTCGTAATTGAATCTTAAATGTTTAGAAATGTACTGAGAAAACTTTTTTTGATTACATATGCTGACTGCAATTCATTTCACTGTTTTTCAATAAACATTTTATTATCCTTATTTGAGTGGATAAAGTACGATTCAACAGACGAAAATTGATTTAAAAAATCAAATATAATATATTTAGCTTTTTAATTATATCTGATACATTTTTTAAAATCCCACAAAATTTGAAAACTCTAAGTGTAAAAAAATCCAGAGTTATGATAACTTTTTTCTTCGTTTTTATTTACATCTCACAGGAAAACAAAAGCTTTAAATTATTTATCTCAAAAAAAAAAATTAAAAAAAAATCCCGAGTTTATCTTCATTTGAAATACTAAGGCTTTTTTCTATTGAGCCAAATGCTTTGAATTTTTTTCAATCTATTGTTATTAATACATGTAACAAAAGTTGGTATACATTTTTTAATCAAAGCAATATATACCGGGTGGGCAAAAAGTCCGTAAAAACTTTAAAAATTCATAAAATCCGGAGAAATGAACGAAAAAAAAACTGTTTGCAGGATCAGCATTAGTATGCCACGGGATTTTTTTTAAGCTAGAAAAAAATAATTCGAAAATCATCCGGTAGGTGGCGCTGTTACAAGCGTCTGTGGTGTAAATATGCAAATTAGACGGCTATAAAAACCTTTGCTCTCAATGAATCCACATTCATTTCCCCATTACATACAGTGAATGTGAACAAGGATGCTCAGTGCGCCGGATAAAGCTTTGTTGGTGAAGTTATTTTACATGAACGAGGAATCAGCGACCATTGCCTTGCGTAAATTCCGAGTTCAGAAAAATGTGAAGAGTGGAAAAGGCCCTTTAACACCTGCAGGTCTCTTAAAGTTTGTTAAACGTTTTGAGGAAACTGGAAAGTTGGAGGATCGAGCACGAGCCGGACGACCATGCTTGAAAGAAGCACGTGCACCCTGCATTGCTGTCGAAATGGAAGCGATTGCGTCCGAAGCAGCTTCAGGGACCAACAGTGCTCGTGAAGCTGCCAGACGATTGGGCTTACCACCATCATCTGTTCGCAATATTCTTCGTCGAATCCTCCAGCTGTACCCATACAAATTGCAATCGTGCCATGAACTTTTGCCAGCAGATACCGCACAGAAGGAAGCATTTGCGAAGTGGGCCTTCTCTAAAATGGAACAGGATCCCACCTGGGTTTTTAACATCTTGTGGACATATGAAGCTCATTTCTCGTTTCATGGTGACGTTAACAACCATAACTGTCCCATTTGGGCGACCTCTAATCCACGTGAGTACACACAGAAGCCATTGCATTCTCCAAAAGGGACAGCATGGTGTGGTTTCACGGGTTCATTTATCATAGGACCCTTTTCTTTGAAACGCAGTGCCCAGTAAATGGATGGATAACGGAAACGGTAAATGCTCAGCGTTATCTAACGCTTCGGCGGGAGACTGTCGTGCCATGTTTAATTCAACGAGGTCAGATTGCGAATGTCACGTTCATGCAGGATGGAGCAACCAGTCACACTGCTAACCCGGTTAAGGCATTCCTGATACAGACGTTCGGGGAAGACAGAATCTAGCAGGCGCTGCAGGTACCCATGGCCTCCTCGGTCTCCAGATTTAACACCGGCAGACTTCTGGTTGTGGGGATATTTGAAATCTCGCGTGTATCTATCCGGTCCATCAAGTCTGTCGGAACTGAAAGATGCGATCCGCAGAGAGTATCCTCCATACATCCGGACGTGTTGCACTCTACCGTTGCTGGATTTGTCACTCGCCTGGAATGTCTTCTCCCCTGTGGTGGTGGTCATGTGGTGTAATAAATTTGTGAAAAGTTTTCTGTTCATTATATATGCATTGTTTCTTTGATTTGCGTACATCAGCGCCACCTACCGGATGATTTTCGAATTATTTTTTCTAGCTTAAAAAATCCCGTGACATACTAATGCTGATCCTGCAAACAGTTTCTGTTTTCGTTCATTTCTCCGGATTTTATGAATTTTTAAAATTTTTACGGACTTTTTGCCCACCCGGTATATATATATATATATATATATATATATATATATATATATATATATATATATACCGTAAAGTCCGGCACATAACGCGCAACGGTGTATATCGCGCCCCTATGCTTTCAAGCTGCATTTTTTAATTTTAAGGTATATTCGCCGTATAATGCGCACCCCCTTTTTTACGAGGGAGTCTGCAATGCATCTTTGTAATACTATTGTGTTTTGAAGAAATTTATTCGAGGCATTATCCCAGGATTTTGAAAAATTGTATATTTCAAAAACTACAACCCTTTAAGTTCATAAGGAATGTCATTTATTTTAAATAAACAGCATTTCGATCTATGTAGACGTATAATTTTCTTGATACTCACACACACACACACACACCACATCTCTTTTTATATTTTTTAAGCTATCATTTTTATACCCGGCGTATAATGCGCACCTGTAAATTTCGCTGTTATTTTTTTGGATTAAAAGTGCGCATTATACGCCGTATTTTACGGTATATATTTAAAAATAACTGAATTTAGAATTTATATATTTTTAAGGAATTTTGAATAAGCATTCATTAAAAAATGTATTTTATGAATATTAAACATGTTACCACAAAATGCATACCAGCTATAGTTTGATGTACTTGTAAATTAAATTTCATGTGTATATATCAATTATTGTAGGAGGAATAGCACTTTAAAATCACACCATAAATTTTATAACTTTTCGCTAAAAAATTAGATAGTTAGCTTTTTGAGGTATTTTGAGCACAAAAACTGTTTTAAATAAAGCATACACAAAGGGGGAATCACAAACATTACAAAAGCCATTAAATGAAATAATTTTGTAATTATCGTAACATTTCCACTTAAGGTATCCTACTATGTTCGGAACCGTGATTTTTAAAAAGCTTATAAATGGATAATATTTATGAAATTTAGTGTCATTTACATTAGAAAACGTACATAAATTTGTTTTAAGAATATTATTACAATAAAAAATTATTTAAGTACAATTTTTTGACAAAAAATAAACATAGAATAACCAGTTTTCAAAACATTCTCCTTTAATGAAAAATGCTTCTATTATAATAATACTTACCCCCCATACCCCCCATTGAAAGAGCTGTAATTCTTTCACAGATTCTACTTCTGCCCTTCAGGCTTTTGTCCAACTATAATGAGAATAATTGTTTACGTGTGTAGAACTGTAGAGAACTCCTGGGAAAGATAAAAGGAAAGATAAAGGGTACCATCCCACTGTGGTCTTTGGGGAAATGAGAGGGCAGACTTTTTGGCAAAAAAGGGAACGGGTATACTTCAGAACTTTCGCAGAGACCTGACACTTCATTCTGCCAAACTGGAAATTAAAATGATTTTTAGGGAATCATTTCTCCTTACAGCTTCTCGTGATGCTCGTGATAAGCCTTGGAGTACACTATGTAAGAAATCCCACGGGATTCCAAGTTCTCCTCGTGCTGCTGCTGTGGCTAAATTTAGACTTTTAACCGGACATGACTGCCTTTGTGCTCATCTGTTTCGTTTTAATTTAGTGACTTCACCTATCTGCGTTTTGTGTGACACTGGACAAGACATGACTGCCGCTCATTTGGACGAGTGCTCTGCACTGAATGATCTTAACTGCATTGTAAAAAGGTATTGGAGAGCCCGTTGCCTAATGACCTGATGGTCAATGGCCTGGCATTTGTAAAATAAATAATAATACTTTGCCTGCATATATCTCAGATCTCAGAACAGAGGCTGAAATAAAACTTTTGAAATATATAGCTTAGAAGTGTATTTATCCATATATATACATAAATTATTACAACATAAGGCAGAAATTTTAAGGAAAAACACGCCGATAGTTATTTCAATTGGTGGTAACTCTGAAAATAATGTGAATTTCTCAAACCTCTTAGTTCAGACTCTCTGGGGGGGAATACTTTATGCAAGCAAAATATATTATAGAAGCATTTCTTATAAAAAGAGAACATGTTGAAAAAATGTTATTCTAAGTTAATTTTTTGCCAAATTATTGTATTTATATATTTTTTGTCATGATGTCCTTAAAACAGTTTTATGCTTATATTTTAATCTAAGTGACACTAAATATCATGGAAATTATCCATTTATGCGCTTTTTTGAAATCACGGTTCCGAACATAGTTGAATACCTTAAGAGAACCAGGACATCATACACATTCAAATAATCGATTTTTTATTTTTAGTATTAAAAAATAGGGCATATTTTTCTGAATCTATGTATATATATATATATATATATACATAAATGTTTTACACCTATATTTCTTTAATAACCTTAAAATATGGAAAAAGTAATCGAAAAAATAGTAAACAAATGTTGAAAATGTTTAATTTTTTTCATATTTTCTCCAAAGAATAATTTTTTACATTTAGGAACACTTTTAAGAAAACTATAGCATTATATGGTTCCAAATTTTTTATACTTCTAAACAGGATACCTGTATATATAGTTAACGTGGGTTTTTTAGTCGAAGTTGTGCATACTTTCTTAAAAATTGTTTTATGTGTGAAAATGGGGGGGATAGAAATTTTCAAAATTACAAAGTTTTATAATTTTTTAAAGAAACTATCTTAGTATTTTACTAAAAAAAATAAGTTCACTATATTTTGTGTATTGTTTTATATATGCGCAAAAAAATTTTACGCATTCAATACATACTTTTTTAAGAAATGATACCTAAACATAAGGATGTATTATTGAGATCTCAAAAGTTATGTCCACATTAAATTAAACAAAAAATATTTATTTAAGTATAAAGACATTTTGGGGTTTGTACAGATACATCTTAATGTAAAAAAGAGAGATGCATCTTAATCCTTATATATCTATATATATCTTAAAGTATATCTTAATCGTTAAAATATCTTTATTAAGATCAGAAAAAAATCTAAGCTCTATTGGAAATTTTTAAAGATGTATGTCCCATAAACAAAGAGTTATGTTTGGCATTGTACTCTTTAAAGCATGTTCTCTGGTACCCTTAAATCCAGACAGAAAGTATTCATGTCTTTCTTTCACCATTACAACTACTCGATAATAGAAATAACGCTACAAATTTCGAAAATAAATAAAATTATTATTAATAAAGAGTGGTTCTCAATTAGTATACATTCGCACCTATTAAATTACATTTTTAATAATAACGAATAATTCCCTATAATATACATTTGTTGATATTTAAAAACTTATTGATACTAGAGTTCATGTGATTTAGCAAAAGAAAAAAACAAGTCATTAAATTCGAATTTGTGATCACTTCTGTAGCTACTTGTAATAAGGAAGACATCATTTTTCATTTAATTTTGTATGGCTAAACGCTTCGATAAGAGAACTGATATTTTCAGTTGGATCTTCTTTTCTGTGTATTAGCTCTTATACGTTATTTAAAGTAAATAACATTTTCTGTCTACACACTGTTCTTTCTCACAAGCCTTCCAACAGATCTTCCTCAAAATTCCTTTTGATTTCTTTCAAGATCTCCGGAGATCGCATCACTTCTATCACAGTCATGGCCATGGCTTTGCTCACGTCCAAAGTGGGCTTTTGCGCAGGCTCAGATCCAGCTACTTCGGTGAACATTTTGGAATGATTCACGGCATCGGTCGGGATGGCGTAAAAAGGGTGGAGGGATGGCACGACGTGTGACACATTCCCCATGTCTGTTGAACCGAAATACATGTCCTTGACTTCTCCAGGATCAGTGTCCATTCCTTAAACAAATGAAAATAGAGTTACGAGTATTGAAAAATTAGTGCTTAATTTTATCTAAAAATAACGTAAATAATTTAAAATTGTGCATGTTTAATAAGTTAATAATACTTTTTGTTACATTTATTTATAATAAAAACTATAATATTCGCAAGCAATGCCGTCCCTTACATAATAATGGAGTTTTAATGGGAACTTGGCGAAATATTGAGATACAGTCAAGTTGCTATCAAGTTTGGTGACTTGGCGACCATATGAAAGTTGAAATTATGACGTCATGACTAGGGTTTCTTTCCCAGGAACCCGGGATCCCGAGTTCCAGGGAAATCATAAGATTTCTGTACTTTTTTTTATTCCCGGTACTTATACTTCGTTCCCGAGGTTTCCCGGGAATCGCACGGAGCTTAGAAATGTAGTAAAATTATTCAGAATATCACCTCTCCTGAGTCCTATTTTGCAAAAAATATGTTACAGAAGAGTTTGGCTGTGAAATATGGTGTATTGCAGTGATCCACAACCCCCGGTCTGCTGATCAAACGGTCCCGGGCCGCCTAAAGAACATTAAACTATTGCCATTTTATTTAAAGGGGTGCATTTCTCTCAGATTTGCGCTACTTTCCACGGAAATCACTTTATATTCCGCTTTAAATCACTTTTATTCATTTTTGGCGTAACTATATTTTATTTTGAAGGCATGTTTAAATGTTGTAACTAAATTAAAATTGTTAAACCAAAACAATCTAAAGTATAAACAATCAACGTGTCCCACCCTCAGTGGTCCGCGGTAAAATTATCAAACGTTGACCGATCCGAAGCGATAAAAAGGTTGCGGAGCACTGGTGTATTGGATACCAAAACACGCTGGAATAGTTTAGTGGCAATGCTTGAAAGATTTTTAGATATTAAAGAAGAGCAAATGAAGGCCAATGTAGAGTTTCAAATTGTGGCTTCCATTGCGGTAGGCTTAAAGCCAGTAAAAGTTGGCTTAGAAAAACTATGCAGTCGAAATGCAACTTTGCTAACTGCAGAGGGTGTATTTTCTTTCGTTATGGGAGGATTGAACGAACAAATATCAGAGTTTGCGAAAAATATGAAATATTATCTAATACAAAGAATTAATGAGAGACGCAACGGTAATTTAACAGGATTAATGTAATACCTGAATTTTGGGAGAAAATACGAAGCAGTTGCAGTTATTGTCGATATTTCGCGATTGCCTGGTAAAAATTGTTTGATTAGACAAGCCCAATAGAGAGAGAGAGAGAGAAAGAAAGAAACAAGGCTTTTCTGCGAAGAAGAGGAATCAATACGAAATTTTTTGCACTCATAAGAAAAAAGCATGGAGATTTTGAAAGAAAAATATCTGACGTTGGACGAAAAATTAGAGAAAGCAATTTATTCTAAAACAAAAAGTTTTACATGTTCAACCAAAAAAAGTACTAGTTTGAACAAAATCATGGAACAAGATATGCAGTTGTTCGACTCGACTGAAAACTCATCACCAAACATTATAAAAACTATGTGAGGCTTTAAACACAATTCCTCCAATGTTAATTGAAGCCGAGAGAGCATTTTCTACTGCCGGATTGTTCGTCACAAAGCTTAAAACTAGACAGTGATAAAAGTATAAGTTGCTTATGCCTTCTGAAATCCTATTTTAAAAAGGAATAATCATTTATTATGTCTTTTTTTTATATTTTTAGCTCATTATATAAATAAGTATTAATTTTGGAATTTATATATATCCTTATTTTAAATAATTATTATTGAATTTATTTAAAAACAACTTGCTTTTAAATTTTCTGAAATTTTGATGTATTTTCGGGAATCCCGAAAACAACAATTATATTCCCGGGAATGGAAAAATTCGGAAAATCAGAAACCCTAGTCATGACCTATGACGTCAACGGATTGTTCAAGAAAACAGTGGAAGATAGCCGCGCAGACTATAAATAGCATTCACTTCCTGAAGCTGAGTTTGTTTTACTTCATGTGTTGAAGTGTTTACTTTGATGTGTCTGCTTACGACCGAGTGTTTGTTTGCGGATAGCTCTGACCATTACGTACATGTGCTTTTAGACACTATTAGTTGTGTCTGAGTGTTGTAGATGTTAGAACCTTCTGGGATTTTTATACGAGTTTATACTGCTGTTTAACCTTATTTTAATGACTGTTTTCGTTAATAAATTGCATCGCTCTTCAAAAACTGTTTTCTTCTTTGGAACTGCCAACTGATTCAGCGTAAAATTAGCGAACCCTGATCTACGCAATATTATTCTAAACCTGTACGAAAAGGATTTACTAGTGATCTGACGACATCTTAACGATCCATTTGTTTTTTAAATGCTCCTGTTGTAAAATGATTGTAGATACTGGTATTACTGATGGTGGTGCGTGTGTGTTGTTATTCAATTAAGACAATCAATTTGGTCTTTTCCTGGATTTATTGATAACATTCGATGAACTTCAATGAAGCAATAATTTTAACCAAATTGAATTACAAAACTAAAATATTAGACTGAAAATATACTATAGAAAAATCCTAATATATATTCGAGAAAAAACCCTAGAAAACAACGGCACATCTAGTTATGCCGAATCCAAGATTATTCTCCAAGAAGACCACAAAATCATCCGAGATAAACAGCAGCAACTGGAACACTGAAGACAAGTTCAAGATTAACACAACCTTTTTAAGAAAACGTTTTCAAAACTCCACGTATTACCACATAGTTGTTGCCAACTGATGTTGTTCTTTACAATAAATAAAGCTTGGTTGGGCTCTAAGTTTATTTTGATAGGTTTCAATCGAAAACGAGCTTCATATTAAATCAATGGAAATGTGTGGAACTTTTAAAATTACCTGAAGGAAAAAGTTAAATCACTTCAATAATCTAATGATAAAGGTCCGAAGGTTTGTAACTAAGCTCCACCCACTTGGATCAATTCACAACAGTGAATATGATGATATCGGCACTTTAAGTGGTACCTAATTATTCACAACAGCTCCCTCAGTTCGTTAAAATAGGATGTGGACTAACGAAGAATGTCGAGACCAGTCAGGGACGTAGGCTCCTATAAATTCAACAAATTTTTCATTTAGCACCTAGAGTTAGGTGCTCTAATAGGTCACCAAATGAAGCGTGTATTAAAAAAAATAGTTTGGCGAAATCTCGGATTACATCTTACTAATACTACGATGATCTACGGATGCAAGTGAGGGAGAGTTACATTAACGTCGCCATATAAGGCTGCACGTTTGCTGTTGGCGACGGACCTCATCATTCTGAACCATTGTCAAGAGACAAGGATGATATCTAAGATGGCACCTTCTCTACTAACTTCACACCATACCAAAGGGAGGACATTTGAACCTCAACAGGTTTAATGTGTAGCGGACTCTTCTACACGGCGAGTCTTATGTGACACCAGGCACGAACTCATGACACGACGACCACGAGCTCGTGACTTTGCTTACTAGGCTACCATGACCGATTTCAAACTCAAATAAATGTATTCAGTTATTCTTTGATGAGGTGTAACTTTAATTTCTAGAATAGAGGCTCTTCTTGTTGTTATTCTTGATATTTTTTAAACTTTATATTTGATATTTAAAAGGTTCAAAGAAGCTGCATCACTCTACTGATCACTGAAATGAATGACCCATTTGTTCATATAAAACTGACTTCAGTCTTTGGTAAAGACAGAAACAAAGATCGGAATATTGTTTTTTCTAGTAGAAATGTGAACTAAATGTAATACATTACTATTGTTACGAATTTTGTGTAAATAGTGTAAATAATTTGTATTTGTATGTGTAATGCATTTACATTACTCAGTGTTACATTTATTTTATGTTAAAATTGTAATATACACAAGCAATGCCGTCCCTTACTCTATAGTGGTGATTCAATGAGCTTGGCAAAATCTTGGCGATAGAGCCAAGTTGGCATCATTTGGGGGGGGCGAGTTGGCGGTGATTTTGGTGGCCATTTTGGTGATATTGGCGACCATTTGGGCGAGTTCGGGACCCTCTGGATTCTTCTAGAAACTTGTGGAGAAGGGATAATTGCTTTTGCTGCTCTGTATCCCACAAAACCTGAACTGAACTGAACTTGTGGAGAAATACTCTAATTTCACGCTCAATGACGCGAGCGGGATTTTCTCGAAGTTTCTGCCGGGCCTTTAAATACAGATGCTCGCTGAAAGGAGAGTCAGGAGAAGAACTTAACCGATGGGATTTTTGATTTTGATTTTTGATACAGTGCAGTCGCGTCTCCTATACGCTCTGCACAGACTCTACGACTACCTGCCACTACGGCAAATGCTACAGGGCTGCCTGCGCAACCCACCCCCTGCACCCATACTAAAAGAGCATCTGACTTTTGCAGCCTACAGGGCTACTTAGACTAAGCAGACTCTATTTACAATTTTCTCCCTCTCCCCTCACGTTGACGACTCGGAAATGGCAAATTTACCTACTGACATGGAATTGGAATTGGCACTATCACAAAGGAGTGAACCTAGGTCACCATCGCCTCAATCCCAGCTCACACCATGCGAGCAATTAAAGTATAACAAGGCCCAACTGGCAAAAATGGAGACATTCCGTAAATGCAAACAGGCCTGTGTTGACGCTTTAAAACAGATGCCGGATCACTACCCAGAGGAACCATTCTTCGTTCGAGCGCTCACGGAGCTGCAAGAGATCGAAGAAACCATCTCCATGGCGGTAAGTGATATTGACTCATATGACCCATGCACTATCCCTGGCTGCCCACATCACGAAAAAACTCCCCATAACTCTCCTAGCAAGTTGACACAGTCAACCCCTAAAGTACAAAGTCAAAATAATAGTTACGGAAAGAGGAAGGATAATTCCAACTTCGAATATCCCCCAAATAGGAAAACTGCACGAAAAATTAATCTTGAATCCCCAGATAAAGAGGAGACCACCATCGTATCTCCAAATAAATTTAGTATTCCAAAGGAACTTCTACCTAATAACGTAGAAAACCCAGGTTCAACTACTGACGAAAGAAACCCCAACTCTCAAAGAGTAGAGAACGGCTCGACCAATCAGGTTCCAGCCCAAAATCAGCTCCCCGCCCCCATCATGCTCTTCATCGATGAAGAATTAAGTTACAAAGTTCAAATGGCCGCTATAACTAAGGAATTCCCGAAAATCAGATCCCGATTAACGGGAGAGTATTTAAAATTATACACAGATACTGCAGAAGAACGCAGATCAGCAGTTCAACTGCTGAAAAAATTAAAGTATCAATTTTATACCTTCAAGTCAAAAGCCGAACGCCCCATAAAGGTAGTTATAAAAGGCATCCCCCGTAAGACCGACCCAGAAGAAATCAAACAGGACTTAGAGCTACTCGGCTACACGCCGGACAGGGTCAACCAATTAATCGGCAGAAAGACCAAACGCACCCTACCCATCTTTTTAATCACCCTCCCCAGAAACCTAGACAACCTAAAGATCTTTGATTTAAAAACCCTAGGATACCTCAGCGTCAGAGTTGAGGGTTATGATGGAAGAGGTGTAACCCAGTGTTACACCTGTAACAAATTCAACCATACCTCCGAAAATTGCCATCTTAACCCAAGATGCCTGAAATGTGGCGAGAACCACATAACCCGTGACTGTCCGCTAAAACAAAAGCTAGAGACAGCGTATTGCATCAACTGCAATATATATGGCCACATGGCAAACTACAGAGGATGCCCATCATTCCCCAAACCCCCAAAGGAGCCGCCAAAAACAATAGGAACTCCTACACAAATATTTACAATAGCTTGGTTAGGCCAAACATCTCATATGCCCAAGCAACAACTGGAGCAAATAATGCAATTAACCCCCACAGATGGCGACACGAGAACCTGGGTTTTCAGCACAAACTGAGACCAAAAACCTAACCCCCAAATAACAGATATAATCATAATAACTTTCCAAATTTTAATAACAGAAATAGCAACTTTAATTTTAATAATTACCAAAACAATAATAACTTTAATGTTCAAGCCACACTGCAAATGACCATGCATTGTCTAATGCAGTTATCTCAAATTCTATGCAATAATAACAATATGAACAATAACCAAAAATTAAACCCAAATCAAATGTACGCCCAAATAGAGGCATCTTGTAATAATTCTAATCATGAATAGTTCCTCCCCGATTGGTCTCAGTTTGTGTTCATGGAACGCAAACGGATTGCTAAGAAAATATGCCGAACTTCGTATTTTTATAGAGAAGCACTCCCCAGACATTCTTCTTATACAAGAAACTCACCTGAGACCTTCTCACAACTTCAATATCGCAAACTACACATGCCATAGAAATGACAGAATCTCAGAAGGAGCGCGTACCGCAGGTGGAACTCTGATCCTCGTTAAAAATTCTATAAAGCACTACTGCCTCCCCACCCACCCCACTTCGAGCTCTAGAAGCAACTAACATTATACTAACTCCCCCCCAGCATGACCCCATCTCTATTACTTGTGTTTATATCCCCCCTTCTTCCGATGAAAGCTTATTTACAATAGATATCGAGCATTTTATTCAAACTGCTAATAACTGTATTCTCTTCGGAGATTTTAACGCTACTCACAATGCATGGAACTGCAATAACAACACAACTAGAGGAAGGCACCTCTTTAACTTCGCTAATATGCTAAATTTAAATATCGCCTATCCCCCTACTCCTACTAGATTTGGTTATAACTCCGCTAATACAATTGACATAGCACTAATTAAGAACTTCTATTATCCTTTCACCATTAACTCTATCGACGATTTATCATCCGATCATAACCCAGTATTCCTAAACTTCAGCTTTAAATTAGCAATTGAGCCCCCTAACCCCAGAGCGGTCTCCACCGACTGGTATTCTTTCAAAAATAATCTAAATAATAACCTTTCTTTATTTGATTATCACCCAAACGATATTAATAATACTAACGATTTAGAGCAAAAATCTCAGAGTTCACCGACGCGGTCATCGAAACTCATAGCCACGCCTCCCGACCAATAGAAATCGACAAACGAAACTTCACTCCACTACACATTAATAGACTACTAAAACTCAAAAACCACCTTCGTAAACGTTATCACCAGACACTCAACCCAATTTTTAAAACATATTACAATAGAGCACAATCAGATTTCAAAAAAGAACTCAAAAAATACAACGATGACATTTGGCAAAAAAGATTAGAAGCACTCAACACCACAGACAACAGCCTATGGCGCACACAGAAATTTTTCAAAAATAAAAGATCCAAAATCCCTTCTCTCAACTGTGCAACTGGTACGGCAGTCACAGATCAGCAAAAAGCTAACCTACTAGCTACTAATCTTAAAAATAACTTTATTGAAAATGAACGCGAAAATGATTCCTATAACCATAATGACGAAAATATTAACTCCACCGTAAACAACTTTCTTTCCACCCCTCCAACCACTAACATTGAACCTGCCCTTCCTGACGAAATTATTCACTACATTAAGCATGTTAACTCCAAAAAAGCTCCTGGTAAAGACTTAATCACTAATCGCATGTTAAAAAATTTCCCCATTAAACTCATCCTTATCTTAACTATTCTAATCAACAAAATCCTCAAATTTAATCACTTCCCAGAAAACTGGAAAGAAGCTATTATTTTTCCAATTAACAAACCTGGCAAAGATCCTCACTTAGCAACTAGCTACAGGCCTATATCCCTTCTTTCTACAATCGGTAAACTTACCGAATCCATTATTCTCCTTAGATTAAAAAACTTCATTAATTCAAATAATCTTCTCAATCCTAATCAATATGGTTTTACTACCAAACTGTCTACTTTACACCCACTCTTAAGATTAACTGAACATATCTCGGAAGGTTTCAGAAAAAGAAAAGCACGGGCGCGGTTTTTCTGGATATCCAGAAAGCTTTCGACCGTGTTTGGATTAATGGACTCACTTTCAAACTAATTTCTTATAATATTCCCCCCAATGATTCACCTCATTCACTCTTATCTCACTAACAGATCCTTCAAAGTCAGAATAAACGAGACTCTCTCTAACAAGCACCCTGTAAATGCAGGGTGTCCACAAGGTTCTTTGCTAGGCCCCCTACTATTCAATCTTTACATTAATGATATTCCTGAATATTCACTAACAAAAAATAAACTTTTCGCTGATGACACTGCCATTCACGCAACATTCAAAAACCTAACTACAATTTCTTTTGCTATAAACAAACACTTACTACACCTTCAAAACTTCTATGACAAATGGAAAATTAGCATAAACGTAGAAAAATCAACAGCCATAATTTTCACAAAAAAGCATTGCCTACCACCACCAATCACCATGTACAATAAACAGATCCCCTGGTCTCAGGAAGCCAAATACCTTGGAATAATTTTCGATACGCACCTAACTTGGAAACAACATATTACATACGTTCGCGATAAGTTCCGGAGAATTATGTTTAAACTCTTCCCCCTAATAGGCCGGAACTCACATTTAAGTATAGAAAACAAAGTGCTTCTCTATACAGCCGTTATGCGTCCCATCTTAGCTTATGCAAGTCCAGTTTGGGGTTATGCCGCTAAAACTAATATAAATAAACTAGATACCTTACAAAACTCTCTCATTCGTATGATCGTCAAAGCAACCAGATATATGCGCAATGACGACATTCGCAAAGATCTTAAAATTAATAGTTTTAAAGCATATATTCAGAACAATGCAATTAACTTCTTTATTAATTTGGATTTAATCAATAATGTCAATATTCAAAACTTAATTCCTTATACTCCAAAAGACAATACAAAAAGGCCAAGAAGAATACTTCTTGATTCTTATAATCCTCCGTAATTTTTAACTTGTGCAATTTAATATTGCACACCATATTTAAAAATTAATCTTTTAATATTTATCTTTTAAAATTCTAACTTTTATAAATATTTTGTCATTATTTTTCCTCGGCTCTCCCCACTGGACTTGCTCCTCCCCATTTACAATTTCACAGCCCGATGGGCAGCCAACCTGAGTCAAATATCACTCTACCAGCATCCAATCAGAGAGCAGCCTCTAAGCTCTCAGCCATGCCAAAAAACTTGAACATCACCCATCCTGATGAAGCACGTTTGCCACGCCTCCCTGATTCCATCGACCAACCAATCACCGCCATGCCACAAAGCAGAATGTAAAACTCCACTTTCGCCAAGCCCAACATCAAAGATTTCCAGATAAGGGATTGAGGACTGTGATACAGTCCAGACGCCCATAAATCAATCGTTCAATCGTTCAAGGAGAGTCAGTCATCATCATTTTCATTCTGCTTCCTGTCTCTGTAGACTCCATACGCAGTTTTCTTGCCCTCGACTGCGACCCTTGTTCCAAGCGTTCGACCCGATTTCATTCTGGATCTTTTTGCATCCGCGATTTCGTTTATTCTGTGTCACTTTTTGGCCTTGTTCCTTCCAATATAAACGATTGAGGTTATTGCTAGGGATTAATTTTTAAATTTTTCCGCTTATTTTTAAGTTAGATTCTGCACGCGGCAAGTGCTAGGCCTAGTGCCTCACTTTGGTTTCTCGTTGCGTTCTATTTTCAGCTGGATTACCCTTGGATATGTCCGCTCCCAGGACAGATGTGGCCTCATCAATCGAGGTAAGTGATTTTTTCACTCTTGAACCCTTGCAATTTGATGTTATGGCAGCTACTGATTACATTGAAAAATGCACCACGTGCGTTGAGTCAGAGGATTTGTGCGATATCTTGGAAGAGATATTGGTCACCCTCGACGACGCCGATTCCGATGTTCCAAACACGCCTGAGAGACTCAGGCTTGTAAATTTAGTTCAGTGGACAGCACTAAAATGTTCACGTAGATCCATTCGACTCCAAAACACGGAGTTCAAGCTCTACGTCAGGGATATGGAGCGATTCAATCGCACCCCCATTGAAGCCTCACCCGCTTCGCAGCAGAAGCGGAAGCAAGCAAAACGCCAGCCCGTATCACCTCAAAAAGACATTCCGTCGAAGAAGCAGGCGAAGTCGGAGCGAAAGCTCCCACCCACACCCACCTCCCCTCGCCATATCGGAGACGATGCGTCTTCTATGGAGGACAAGTGGCATGTAACTTACGGAGTTCCTGTCCCGATACGGGACGTACCTCCTCATCAGAATTAATAAAAATAGGGCCGAAATAATGAACATGACATAAAGAATTAAAAAAGAATGAAATAATTTAGATGGGCAGGACATACCTGGTGAAAACAGTAGCGGACGAAGTCCGCTCACTGATGAAAAAATGCCCTGCTTGCTGCGTTATGATTGGTCGAGACCGATCATCGCAGAAGGTGGGCGTGGAAAAGGATTGGGTCGATCCTAAAATAAACGACCCGAAACAAGGAGATCTTGGAATTAATTTAATTTCAAGATCCCATAGAAAATAAAAGGGGGAGAACAAATTTTGAATAAAAATTAATGAACCAACTTGCACATTGCCATAAAAAAAGGGGGGAAGGGACCAAAAAATAAAAGAGTAAAGGACTGATCGCGGTATAAGAATTTATATAACGCAATGAAGTCATATATGTGATATAATCATGATTAATAATTGATAGAATAGATATGGAATGTCCAGTTCTCAAAAATATTCTATGGAGGAAGGAGAATCGACAGCCGAAGAGAGGTCGGTTCAGCTAAATCAGCAAAGCCGGTGATCGCGCCAAGCAGCCCGGCGGCGACAGTCAGAAAGACGACGGCTTTACTTCGGTAGGCCGCAACGGAAAACGCATTGCTCCCATCGTGATTGATGCACAGAGCAATGCAACCGAGCTCCTTACTAAGATAGGGAATCTTTGTAACAACACTACACTCGAGGGGCGCTTTGAGAACGGGAAACTCCGAGTTTTCCCAACTTCTGCCGAAGAGCACCGTATTATTCAGAAATTTGTCTCGGACAAAAAAATGCGGTCCCACACATTCGAGATGGCCCACAATAAGCAACTTAAAGTTGTCTTGAGAGGGTTACCCACCGACTACAACCAAGAAGAACTCATGTCAGAGTTACATACACTTGGCTTTAAGCCCAACCATATTTCCTTGTTGAGAAACAGGAAAACCAATACGAACATGCCTTTATTTTTGGTAACCCTCCTCAGAAACCCTGAAAATAAGGGTATTTTCAACATAAAAAACATTGGATTTTTTTAGAGTTGCGGTTGAGCCCCTCAATAAATCCACCATGCCCCAACAGTGCTATAGATGCCAAGAATTCTTTCATCACTCTCGGTTTTGCGCTAGAGCACCGAAGTGTTTGAAATGCTCAGGAGGCCATCTCACCTCTGAGTGCACCAAGTCAGCCAAGGCCCCGGCTAAGTGTGCCAATTGCAGCGGCTCGCACCCTGCAAACTTCTCGGGATGCCCCAAAAACCCAATCAACACAAAACTGACGAAGAATGTCTGGCAAGAGCGAGCGGCTGCGCGCAAGCAAAGTCAAAAACAAACAAAACCTTCCTTTGCGGAAATTGTTAAAGGTAAAAACAATAACACACTGGATGCCAAAGAAGTTATTACAAAAATGGCCCAGATGATGTCTCAGTGGGGAGAAATGCTGTCATTATTACAGTCTAAACTCTAAATTAAAATTCATCTGTTTTAATTTAAATTATTCTCTCAGGTTTTTTAGCTGGAATGCTAATTATTTAATTTTATTTAATTGTTTTATTGTTTATGACCCCGACGTAATCGGGATACAAGAAACGCTCTTTGTCCTCTTGGACTTTGTTAGCATTCTAATTTACACTTGTCACGCGAGTGACCGCACAAACACATGACTCAACAAAAACACGTTTTTTCACACTCTCTATTACAACACGATTTAGCTGCCCTGCACTGCATCCTTGACACTGGGTTCTTGAGTATTTTGTCACTGCCTTGATTTACTGCCTTCGGCCGTCCCGACTTCCTTCCTGCGTTTTTCCCCTCCCCCCGCCGGCGCTCTGCTTTGATAGAGCGTTTCGAGTTTCGGGGTACGTCCTCCCTCCCCGTTCTGTCGGGGAGAATTCTTGATTAGATCCGCAATCAATTATGGTTTTACTTTTTCTCCCATCCTTCTGGGAAAAGGCGCCCTTGGCGCCGTCGCCCGCGATCATCTAATTTTAGTTTAGTTTAGGAGAGTCAGTCTTGATTCAACCAGCGATTAGTAAACTTGCTTTGATCTTGATTACCGATTAGCTCGGCTGTACTTGTGAATAATCTTTTACTTACGTGTATTTTAGACACCGATAATTGTGTCTGGGAGCTGTTGAAGGTGTGAAGACCTTCTGAGATTTAATCTGTGAATATTACTGCTGAATCCTGTATTTCAAGGATTGGAATTTCGATTGGTATGAGTGATAACTGCGTAAGTCAAATTTGCGCAAGTAGGAGTATTTTCGTATATGAATCCAATAATTCTGAAATTCTTGTTTTTTTCATTTAAAAATATTCTGAATTAATTAAAAATATATTTGGAGATTAAATTTCATAGACATGCTTTACAATGTCTTATATTTTTGAATTGCGTAGACATTTGAAACTTTTTTTGTAGACAAAAAACATAAAAAACATATACATATATATATGCAATACAAATAAGCAATTATATATACGTTGTTTTAGAATTTATTTTTTATATACGAATACAGATTTTAATTGTATATCACGTAAGGTGACTATACATTTTGTAAAGCTTATAATTCCTAAATCTTGTTAAATATTCATCATATTAAATATCCATAAAGCATTTAATACTCATTTAATTTGTTTAACCGAAGAGAGAAGGCTTTCGTACATTTAACTTACGATTGAGTGAACTTTATTTTCGTATATTTCTTATTTGTTTGCTTTCTTTTCAACTAAAGAATTTAATTTTTTCGATGTCCCACTCAAAAACCATTGAAAAACATCTTTATGCAATTTGTACACCTATCATACATTTAATTTTTCCATACTTTAATTCTTCTAACTTCATTAAAATATTCTCGAATATTCACTTTCCAGGATATTGAAACATTTATTTCACTTTCCTACTCGAACGAATAAATTTAATGCTTTTGATGTGCCCCTTAAAATAATTTAATTTTCACAAGTACTAATATACCTACCTCTTAGTGAAACTAGTATCGCATTCAATTTCAAAGTTTGAGGGGAAAAAGCAACTTTTTTATATTACAGACTCTACATATAAACAAACACTTGGCAAAAGTAATACAGAAAATGTAAGTCAAGTAATTTATTCGGTTTATTGTTGGGTAGTCTTAGTTTCATCCGCTTCCCACTTCGTCAACAAACCTTTCGATGAAATAATCTGAAAACATCCAGCAAGTGAAAGGAAAAGCTACGGGAGTGAGTGAATATTAACGTTGCACTGTTTAGCTACACGAGGGCTTTTGGAAAGCTACGGGAAACTAGGTACATAAAGCCCACGGCCTGTGCCCTGGGTGTCTGAATTTGACCACCTCATACTCTGTCCGGTCACGTAGGACACATTATTTTCTCAGCTAGTCCAGCATCCATTAAGCAAAATGACATCTTCCATTGCTATGAGACTAAATTTGGTAAAGCGATTGCTCACAGTGACCTAGTGTTACATATCACGTGGTTTCGCGCGCGACCACAGTTCTCCACCAACACTCTCTTTTTTTAGTCCTTATTTATTTTATTATTAGTTCGAGCATTTTGTCGGCGTTTCCTCCCTTCGTTTTATCTCTTGCCATGCTGCCAACAATGCGTCATTTCCCTGGATCAACTGATTTCGCTCCTCTCTCCTTCCAGGCAAGAAAATAAAGCACTCATGTGGAAAAGGGCTGCTGCAGATGCGTCGGGAGATTCAGATTTTAAAGAGCGTCATTTGCGAATTAAGTACATTGTGTGTGATGGGGTATTGCAATAAAGCACAGTTCCTAAAAACTTAATTTTTTTATTTGAAAAGTGTTATGATTTCTTTTTCGTAAATGAGAAATTATTTTGAAATCTTAAGTATTGACGTGGAGATAGCCACTATATCTGAATCACGTGGATTCAGATTTTAAGGAACATCTGCGAATGATGTAGGCCAGAGATTCATATAATAATGCATACTTTATGTAAATTTATTTCTTGTTATTTATAACTACAGATGTAAGTATGATTATATAGATATTCTTGTTATATATAACTACAGATGTATTATTTCTTATAAATGACTTTCTTGTTATATATATATATATACAGATGTATTATTTCTTATACATGACTTTCTTGTTATATATAACTATAGATGTATTATTTTACAGCTTTTTTTTCTTGTGTTAAAAGAAATTGTCTTAGATAAACTAGGTGGCCGTGGTAGCCTAATGGTCAAAGTAACGGACTTATGGCTGGAGTATCATGCGTTCAAACCCAGCACCACTAAAGACCCGCCGTGTAGGGAGAGCGATGCATGTTAAATCTATCGAGAGCTCAAACGTCCTCCCGTTGGGGTAGTGTGGTAGTTAAGACAGAGGGGACAGTTCAGGGGTAGACCCCGTCACTTGACCATGGCTCAAAATTACGAGGATACGTCGCCAAAAGCCTTCGTGTAGCGGAAGAGTGCAACATTAATATTCACTCACTCATTTAGATAAACTAGAGGAATTTAGGCATCAAAGGTAATGACAAATTTATAATATTTAGGAGAGATAGAGAACAACTCATGTGCAATAATACGCACTTTGTGTAAATATTTTGATGTTTAAGTTGGCTACGACAGACTCGTGCAGGGATGGCGAACCACTGGCACGCATGCCATTCATGACACGCAACACAATATTTTGGGCACGCCAGCGATCAAAATGGTTTGCATTTTATTTCAAAATAACAAAGTTCACGATGAAATACACTGCTGGACAATTGCTAAGGACGGATAACACTATCATCCATAGCAACCACAAAATGAAAGGAAGCAAAATGTGGAAAATTAGAATAAGTGCGGGATATTAGTAAGAAGAAGTATGAGTATGCAAATTTTTTCCACGCATGTTCATCACTTGATAGCGTTCATAAGAGCTTTAAAGGTTTTGACGCGTGTGGACAGTTGTTGTTTCAAGTCAAAGTTTTACAGGAAAGATTAAATAGACGAACTTTTAAAATTTTTGGAATGTCTTCCCGACATCACATAGATGATTTTATGCGTGGCCGAATTATTGGAAAGATCGAAGAAGGGCGAAAATTAACAGATGTTGCCAGGGAGTTTGACATCGCTCACAGCGTTGTTTCACGGCTGTGGAAGTCATTTAAAACTACTGGAATGTGTAGTAGACGGCACGGGGAGGTCGTGTTAAAGTACGACGCCTGCAGAAGACAGATATATCGTCCTATCAGCAAAAAGGAACAGGCGCACCACAGCTCAGCAGGTGGCAAATCAGTTTCTTTGCTGCCTCAGGAAAGCATATCTCCCGAAAAACTGTTGCCATACGTTTGAGGGGAGGAGGACTATACGCACGCAGACCTGTTGTGTGTGTCCCATTGACCAGACAGTACCGTACTGCCCGTTTCAATGGTGTCGTGAGTATCACAATTGGACTGAACAGGACTGCGCATGCGTACTATTCTCAGATGAGAGTAGGTTCAGTCTGTCATTGGATTGCAGACGCCAACTGATCTGGCGCGAGAGTGGTACTGCTTATCGTCCAGAAAATATCCAGAAAAAGGACCAATATCCGACATGCAGTATCATGGTGTGAGCCGGCATCATGATCAATGGCCGCACGCGCCTACATGTGGTTGTGAATGGGACTATGACGGGCCAACGACACGTTGATGAAGTTCTACTTCCTCATGTTCGTCTTTTCCGTGGTGCTGTCGGTGATAAATTTGTTTTTATGGACGACAACGCAACATGTCATCGAACACTCGCTGTTCAGGATTGTCTAGACAGCGAGGGCATTCAACGTCTCGAATGGCCAGCGCGTTCTCCAGATCTAAACCCCATTGAAAATGTGTGGGATACTTTGGGGAGGAAAGTTGCTGGTCGAAACTATCCTCCGACAAACAAGAGCACCCTCATCCGTGCACTCACAGAGGAATGGGATAAATTGCCTCAACAGCTGCTGGATAATGTTGTGCAAAGTATGGTACGACGTGTGGAATGTTGCATCACACTCCACGGTGGACATATCCCGTACTGATACTTTTCTTTAACGTGCCTGCTGACTTTTAGATACATTGTTCCATTTCTCCGTACGCAGATCAAATGACCATTTTTTTTCTTTCAGATGTTTCACTGCTTTTGTACTTTCCAGAACAATAAATATTCTTTATTCTAATGTCTGAACAGTGTGACAACTATATTTTATCCTACTAGGCCTCATGTCTCGCTTAATGTTATGCTACATAGCAATTTGTGATCCGTCCTTAGCAATTGTCCAGCAGTGTATTACGAACAAACGCGAGTGATCTGTTGCGGTGCGGTGGGAGCACACTCGTTTGTTTTTTGTTTTGCCTTAGTTACGTCGTGGACTACAATTGCTTATGATGCAAAGCTTATCTATGTATAGCATAGTCAATTTCATTGCATCAAATGTATTTTAAAGTTTATTTGTGTTATATTTACGATTTTTAAGCGTTATTTTTTTTAACATGGCTAGTTCAGCAAAAGAATAAAAAGGGCAAGATATTAAGTGTAAAAGAGAATACCAAATTTGGTGAATCTAGAAATATGGCATTATTAGTAAAGGCGACAAAGCGATGTATGTTTTATGTTCTGGAGAGTGGTATGCAGAACATGATATGTAAAACGGCATTTTGATACAAATAGCAAATCCTCTCGTCAAAAAAGTGAACCACAGCAAAAATAATTAATTGCTTAAAATCCGATCGGCATGTAGCTCCAATTAACGAGCATTCTACTAACAGTAACATCTTACAATCCAAATATAAGTTATTTGTCATTCAATCTGCAACGACAGAACTCACACTAATGTTACGTTAATTTGAATAACACGTATAGCTAAAACATTTACACCTAAACAGTGAAAAAGGGAATGTTTTTCGTAGTAAATAAAGAGTTTTTAGTTGTTAATATATTTAGTTTTATATTATTTTCCCAATAATTTCAATTTTAAATTATTTGACGGCACGTCTACCTCATTAAACACTTTTTTTAGAAGGAATGGCATGTTGATCCATAAAGGTTCGCCACCCCTGGCCTAGTGGTTATGATCACAGATTCATGGCCGGAGTTTCGTGGATTCGAGTCCTGGTACCACTAAAGACTAGCCGCGTAGAGGAGACCAATATATGTTAAATCTGTTAAGGCTCAATGTCCTCCCGTTGGTGTGGTAGTTAGGAGAGTTAGGTCCCAGCTCAACTGTCGTCCTCGTCCCTTGACAAAGGTTCAAAAT
Organism: Trichonephila clavipes; assembly: GCA_019973935.1. NCBI lineage: Eukaryota > Metazoa > Arthropoda > Arachnida > Araneae > Nephilidae > Trichonephila > Trichonephila clavipes. The sequence goes on along the minus strand of BMAU01018694.1, from coordinate 176,204 downwards.
CACGAGGTATGTCACCAGTATCCCTCACGTTGCTTTATAGTGGGATTTTTAATATATATATATAATATATATATATATATATATATATATATATATATATATATATTAAAAATCCCACTCCACGTTTAAGTTATTCTCTCTTGGGAAAAATAATATCTGATAACTTGTTGTTGTGGCTAATCCTCAGTCTGGCTGACTGAGTCAGACAAGACCCAAAAGACCATTGACCCTTAAGAAATCCAATACCAGGAGGGGAGAGGAAAAAACGTCCTCCCTTGAAAGTCCCAAGCAGCCCAAGATGTGATCTGGAGAGGCTTGCTGAGTCTTGCACTTGGTGCAAAGAACAAAAGTCTTCCTGCCTCCACAAAAGAAAAGACTCTTTATGTGGCCACTTTTCAATCTAGAGATTGCAGTCTGAGAGGCTCTGTCACATTTAAGAAGGAATGAGGATCCTGGATGTTTGCTTTCATACCAGTGATGGTTGGACGGGGTCCCCAACTCCTTTAAAACACACCCTGCTGGTATCTCGACCTTGTCTTGGTGGGTGGGCTTGTGTGCTCCAGCAACCCAGAAAGCTGTGTCAGCGGTAACTAAGCTACTGGTAGGGTCTCCCAAGCCAAACAGGTCTTCACTGGGTAGGATCCAGACTAAGAGAGATACCTAGGAGAAGGAAAACTCTGATTCCAAACCTGCGCCCAGCGTCTGTTCTCCATGTCAGGAGCGGCTTGGGTGTCTGTGGAGCCAAGACAGACTTCTACCTACAAGGAGCTCCAGATCAACAGAAGCTGCATATTACCTCTTCATAACCACACTGACCCAGAATCTGATAACTTAAAACACCCAAGTGAAAAAGAGTCATCCATGGTCAATAGCAAAGGTTAGGAGGGGTATTTGTAATTTACCATCTAAGTTGGCTAATTATAGTATAGAAAATGCTATTTATGTCCAAGTGTTTTGTGTGTCCACTACTACTTAAATTGGATGACAATGCAATAACTTAATTATAATTAATATAAATTAACACTGATTGATACTATTATTTAAAGAATTACAAATACAGCCACGTTGGCGACTTGGCGACCATTTTGGTGACGTGTCAAAACTTGAAAATGAATTTTTCTCACGTTTTAAAGCATTCGGTTGAACTGAAATTTTACATACACGATTGTTTTGATGACTATACGATACTTTAATGATAAGGAATAAAAATTAATTACCACTTAATGTTGTGATTCTGTCCTATGTATATACATATTTATATTAATTGTCACTATTTAATAAAAAGTAGCTAAAATAAAAATTTTCTTTGTTGATCTAAGTAGGAATTGACTTAATTTTTTTATATTACTTGTTTGTATGGTAGGATCAGCAACTTCTTCAATCCCATTACAAATTTCTTCATGTTATGGCACTGATTCCGTTTTAATGATGGGGGGAGAAAACGAGTTTTGAAAAGCGCGTAACTTTGGGTTTGTGTAACTCAGGGTATTACTGTAAATGGAATGATTCTCGTGGCCGCGGTAGCTTGGCTATCTTCGGCTAATGTTAAAGAATAGGGGCCAAACTCGCGTGTATTATTTTTTCAGTTATAAAAGTACTCAAGCATTAATATTATATTCTGGCTACACTCTCCTGTAGAGAATCACTTATCTTATCATACTACTCATTCTTATCCGAGTTGACACATTTTTTCTTTTATAAAATGTATTTTGCATTTTTTTTCTTATACCGTAATGCTAAATGAGCTATCCCTTCACATGTTAAAAGGAAAAACTAATGATTTATTATATATTTTGAAATTTTAAAAGCACTGTATTATAAACAAATGTATGAATTAGAATGTCACAAATTTTTATAAAAATCGAGAAATTTTTTCAGTCCGAAAATGTGTTCCGCGTCAAGTTCCCGCTCTTGTACATATGACGAAAACAGCCTTAATGATTACGGTCAACAGCTTGTGATCCGACGTTGTCGAATCATTGGTTAGAATTCTGATAATGCTGCAGACCCTCTGCGTAAAAGAGCTGTTGCACTTTCAATTTGTTGTGACTAGAAGTCCTTACATTGGCGTGGAGAGAAAGTTCGGAGGGCAGGATACAAGCTCACACATTCCCGCTACCTGACTAAAGTTCAAAATGATGCCAATACCCATTGTGTTGTTTTTACCCTTTATCTACCGACGGTACTTATAAGTACCACTCACTTTAAAATTACATAGAATAACCAATTTTACGAATATTCTGACAATACTTAGGAGGAATATTCTTTGAAATCCTCTCTGCCAAGATATATGGCAGCACCGGTTCTATCATGAGTATTTTAGCGGGTAGGGCGAATAGTTTTAAAGCAGAAATTACGTTTTCAGCTGACGGCGTTTTCAGCGGATTGCAAAGATTATCACTTTTGTCCTGAAGAAATAGTTAATGTTAAAATTAAAGTGTTTTATTCTTTTCGTATGTTAATGAAGACCTTAGAAAATGATTTGACTATTTATTTTAAGTGAACAGTATATATAATTAGTTTTATGGTTGAATATCTTTAATTAATTAATTAGTTCTTACGGATTAAATTCCCCAAAGTTGAGGATTCTGTTTATGTATACCCCTTAATTTTCAATGTAGTGATCCAAAATAAAAAATATTGCATGAAAAACACTGCACTAAATCATAATGCGGTAGAAAAAGCGTTCAAGGGAGATAATGAACAGTCACTCTCTCATAGAATGTTTCTAAAAATTTATAAATTCAATAATATAAACAAATATATGAAATATACCATAAAAATTTTATGATACTTTTTTCCGCAATATATATATTGTTTTGGATTTAGTTTAGAGTTCAGTTTTTCTGGTTCTTTTTAGTGTAGACCATTGGTCCCCAACCTCCAGAGCAAGGGTCGGTACCGTATCTGGGGATCAAATGGTACAGGGCCGTCATAGGGGGGGGGACATTAAATAATTTCTATTTTATTTACTACAGTGCATTTCTCTCGTGTTTGTGCGAATTTCCATGGGCGATAAGTTAACCTGGAGCAGACATATACCCCGAATATACAAAACATCGTTTTATCGCGATACTAAACTGAACTCAGTGGCGTAACAGCCCATAATGGCCAAAACCTACTGTGCTTATCTCAGTTTACGTGATCTTAGGCACTGGGGTGCATGTGCAGATGTTTTGGTCAAGTGGTCTGTGGTCTGACGTGAAACGCCCGATGTTCAGTTCCCAAACAAGCTTGGTAATCATTTATCGATCCCCTAAATGGATGAAAGGCTGAGTCCACCTTGTCCATCCCGGGATTTAATACCCCGGACCTGAGGCGTGGAAGCGCGATACACTGCCACTCAGCCACTGGGAAGACCACGAGGAGAGAGGATCGAAGCACCATGCGGCAAGCACTTGTGGACCTCACAGTGACTCGTTCAACGATGCGAGCGGACGTAGGCGTAGCAATTGTTCCACAGACAATTTCCAGATACCTTGCAGAAGCAAATCTTAAATCCAAGCGCCCTTTCTGTGCACTCCCTTTAACACCAGAACATAGGCAACTGCGTTTACAGTGGTGCCAAGCCAGATCAATGTGGAATCTCACAGATTGGCAAAAGGTTGTGTTTAGTGATGAATCCCGGTTTGTTTTGGGGACAGATGATAACCGTGTATGGGTGTGGAGGCGCCCTGGTGAGTTGTACAATTCCCCTCACACTGTTCTACGTCACACTGCCCGCACAGCTGGTGTAATGGTCTGGGGGGGCATAGCCTATGATAGCAGGTTCACTTTAATTGTGATGCGTGGAACTTTAATGGGCCAACGTTACGTTGATGATATTCTTCAACCCCATGTAGGATCTTTCCTAAATGGTCTCCGAGGGGCAATTTTCTAGCAAGATAATGCTCGTCCGCATACAGCAAGAGTTGCTCAAGACTTCCTACGTCATTTTCAGACTCTTCCATGGCCGGTCCACTCCCCCGATTTGTCCCCTGTAGAGAACGTGTGGGATCAGCTAAAACAGCAGATGCCATCGTGTCACTTTCTACATGATTTAGAGTTGGCTGTTCAAGATTTGTGGGCCCATCTGCCTCAGGACAACATAAGGTGTCTAATCAACTCAATGCCGGACCGTGTGGCGGCATGTATTGCAGCTGGAGGTGATCCAACGCGCTATTGAAGTTGCCCAGTATTTGTGTCGTTGCACAACCTGTATTCGTTTAATTGTCTTGTTTTTCAGATCAAGTGAATCTCTCATCTGTGTTATTATGTGTATTAAATTTCATTTCAATCCGATGCTTTCTTCTTGGGTCGCTATTTTCAATGTTCCTGAGTGTATATACTCCATTCTAGGGCTCTGTCCCAATCTAGTAATTTATTCTAAGCTTCGCCATGACCACTAAAGAACCACCATGCAGTGCCGTTGATGTTATTTCAATCTGTCGAGCCTCGAAGTCTACAGATTGTGTGGGGTGCGGAAATTCGAAGTAAAGTGACCATTAAGGTATTGCTTTCGTCACATGACCATGACTCAGAATTACAAGAACCGTTGCCAATAGCCCAAGTACAGCTTCGAAATGCGTCATTAATAAAATCATGTCATCAGTTTCTGGACCAATTAGTTTCCTCCACAGAAACTCCATTTATTCCAATTACCAATCTTCGATGATAATAAACTCTGAACCTAGCTATAACAACATTGTTTTTTACAGATCAAACACAAAGTACAGATCAGAATTCTCATTCCATCGAAAATTTGTAGTGTAGATTTTTCTAATAAAAACAAGTTGCATTGATCTATGAGTATCAAAATCTTTACATTGCGGGGAAGATCAGTAAAGTAACCATCTTTTCCCGTAACATTTATTTATGGCTTCGCGTAAAACTATATTATTGGAGTATCAGCCAAAACTGTGTTCTTTTGCCGATGATTATGGTTCTGACTTACGAGACACATAACTAATAGCCCTCATATAAATTTGAAGAAATACAGCCAAAAAATAATAGGAGAAATCAGCGATACAAAAATCTAAACGAGGACAAAGTCGGAAGGCGGTATTTTGGAGATTTTATGATAATTACTCAATGTTTTTACGTTATTTTTTATTATTTCGGTGTATTTCCCACCCAATGGTCAGTTTAATACAACTAATTCAAGAATTAATTTTAAATCACGGCCGCATAACGAGGTCAGTACCGTACCTCGCACCCACTGAGTCATTGATTGAATTCAATTCTCTACCTTCTAAGTTAGAAAAAACTGACAGTTTATTTATAATTGAAATTTGTGTGTGTGTGCGTGCGTGTGTGAGTGAGTGAGTGAGTGAGTGAGTGAAACGTAGATATCGACATTATTACTTACTATAAATTTTAAATTATTTAAAATGATCTATATACATACAAATGGTAGCACATACCTAATTTCAACGCATATTTTTCGAATAGGATGGCCAAGGTTTTGTTGGTTATGAGGTTTTCGTACGAATTGGCTTCGTCATTCTTAAACTGGACATCACATCCTGTGGCCATTGCAGCTCCCGAGAAGCAGGCCTCAACCCTAGACTGAAGCTTCTCCAGTTCAGCCTTGGTGGGAGTCCTAAGGTGTACATCCATGGTGGACAAAGATGGGACCACGTTTGCTACTGTACCGCCCTTCACGATAATGGCTGAGAAAAGAATTGATAATATATATTATATGTATGGCATTTTAACAAATTTCTAGCATTGTATCTGGGTATAGAGGGAACCGAAAATATATAATTATATTTATAGAAATTCATTCAAAATAAAATTTCATAAAATGGTGATTAAGCACACAAGGATTTAATTAATGATTCAAGTTATGTATCATTTCAGTAAGAGTTTTGTTGTACGTAGCAAACCCGATGAGGTTCGAATCATGAATATCGTGAAAATTTTCTACAAAAAAGCCTAAAGAATTTTTTTTGAAACACAACTGTTTAAATTAGATAGACAGAAGTGTAAATTTGAAAAGTATGGTTATAAATTTTAATTTTCATTGTTAAATTTAGAATTTTCAGTATAGCTTATAAAGAGATTTTAGAAAAGATACTTCTGAAATGAAACTATTTTTCATTTGGCACGCTAGTTTCTTTATGTTATTTTAATGACAACCTTTTTTATTAAACATTCTGAAAATAATTGTTTATTCCGATTATAAATTAACTCTCAATTGCTGATTATGTATATAAATCCAGATTCTTCTTTCACTTTCCTATTTTGCTGCGTCTTCTTTCTAGCGATGTATAAGGATGGATGAAAATGTCATTTTTGTCAGCTAATTCCTTCTAGAAGTTTTGAATTTTTTTCTTTGGTTTTCCTGAAGAGAGAGGGAGGATGTATTCTACATTCAGAGCTAAGACATTTCAAGCAACTTTCGTAACGAGTTGCTCAAAGGGTTTCCAACTGATTCCCATGGATGTCTATTTTATGAAGGGTTTGCTTGATTTATAAACATTTCGTTGGTAGTGGCTAACAGGTTTAGCCACATATTAAAAAAAAAAATTTCTCCAAGAGTGTGTTGGATATTTAGTCTATCCGCATGCGTTAATTGAAGCAAAAACGCATAAAAATCAATACAGATGGCAGCACGATAACTTTTTTTGTATTTCATGTCCTCTAATTTTTTCTCGGTGTAAATCTACAGACTGCATTTTGATTGATATAAATTAAATTTCTGATCTTTGAAAAAAAATCGACATGTCTTAAGTATACGTTTCTCTCATTTGAATGAATTAAGTAATTGTGCAATTAAAAAAGGGTTTTATTTAGGTTTTTGGAAAGATTTTATATGTGAATAGAGGCTCTATCCACTGCCCACATAGAAAAATGACCTTGAAATTTTCACTCTTCCGCCACTTGAGGGAGTCAAAACAGAAGATGTTTTGTACAGGATATGCTCTCCTTGCAATACCAGAAAAGACGTTCATCGCTCTCTATAGCTGTGTCGGTTCCGCAACGTACCACTGTGCCTTCAAGCAAATGGTCCTACTTGCTTTGAAAATTTCCACAGTAAATAGCTCATCAAATTTGTGAAATAACTAATTTAAATCCTCAAAAATATTACTTTATTATACTAAAATTTAAAAAATATATATAATGGGGATGTATACCATTTTTAAAGTATATTTAAGTAAGTATATTCTACTAAGTGCAATTATTTATTATTATTTAATTACACTTATACTTTGTATTTGTTATTGAAATAATTATTAGCATAAATTTTAATATTTCAAAAAAAGTTTATTGTAATGTGATTTATTATTTCTGTCCTGAAAAGTAAGTTAAATATCTTAAGTGGGCAGTGGCTATAACGTCAAGCCACCACCCAGGAAAAAAACCCTTGATCAGATTTTTTTTGTTACTAAATAATGTTTGTAGAGGATGAGAACATTACATCTATCAAGTACTTTATCACAGAAAAATGTATTTTAGCTTTGTGCCCGTTAAAGGGTTAAGATGATGGTTGAATAGATTACCGGTATACAGGGTATTCAAATGTTTTTCCCATAGTAAACCGTGATACTACAGCTGCCAGGCCCATTCGCCTGCAGAACGATATAACAGTCATCACACACCGTTATTTTTCACGGTCGACCACTTCCATACTTTCTTTTGGTTGTACCTCTCATTTAGAAGGCTTTCCAAGCTCTTCAAACTGCATTTTTGTCAGTTTAAAACTCTCATGCAACACTAGTTAAACCACTCCAAGCTGGTAGATCATTCTACGACATGGAAAGGCATCTTGGTGGGGTTTTTTTGTAGAATTAGGAACGTGCGATTTCGCTTTAGGTAATGTCTGGAAATGCGTCCTTTATTCATATTTTTCAACTCCTACTATTAAGTCACGCTCTCTCTATATTTATTTATTTATTTTGGTGGAATTTTCAATCGTTAAGAAAATGCATTTTAAAAAACTCAAATAAGCTGAAATTTTCTATACACTATTGTTTTGGGTAAAAATACGATAATTTAATTATAATTAATAAAAATTAATTGATTAAAACTAATTATTTAAAGAGTTACAAATACAGCCACGTTGACATCATTTTTGGCGACTTGTGTCAAAACTTGAAAAGGTTTTTTTCTCACGTTCTAAAGCATTCAGGTGAACTGAAATTTTACAGACACGATTGTTTTGGATGACAATACTATACTTTAATTATAATTCATAGAAATTAAATACCACTTAAAGCTGTGATTTTGTTATATGTATATGCATATTTATATTAATTGCAACTATTTAACAAAAAGCAGCTAAAATAAAATTCTGCTTTGTTGATCTATAAATAGGAATTGACTTAAAAAAATTATATTACTTGTTAAGTTGCCTCTGCACTGATCTCGAACATTCCGAGAGCCTGTGACCGTGACATCTCGTCTGATGTCTAAATGCTGATATTTGTGTATGCTTTCTACTGCATTGCCTTTGCCATTCACAAAAATTGTTTTCAATAAATCCATGGTTATTTGGTGAAAAATACATTTATTGCTTTTTTTGCATGTTAGTGTGGTATTAAGTAAAGTTTGTTGAATTTTTCAATGTTAAAATCGTGTTCAATTTTGAGCAAAATCGTACTGTCACTTGCATTGTGCTCAAAGCTAACGACAGGCGTAAAAAGTTAGCCCTTAGCCGCGATGAATTTCTTGGACCTTGATCTGACGTTACTGTCAATCGGGTGGCACAAGCAACGACAACAATATAAGAAAAAAACTTATTTAGATTTCTAGATAACTTTTTCAAGAGACTTATGGAACTAGATTTGATTAGCTATATTATCAAACAGAAATTTATATCAGGATTGAAATTCTCCGAAGTTAAGACGTGGTATTTCAACTAGGTAATCTGCTGATTAGTTGACACACTCTGTAAAGAATTAAAATATAGAAAGGATCTATGTTTCATTTGTTTGTAGACATATTTTATTTTTTTTGTTGTGATATGAGCCTTTAACCCTTAACTTCCAAATTTTTTTAATTTCTTTGAAAACATTATATTAGCTAGTTCTCAAGTAATAATAAAAAAATATATTAAAAAAATTAAGCCGTTTGAAATTGAATTTTCATCATTTTTTTCTTTGTTGCAGAAGTGAAACATTGCTCAGTAGTGCTGTAAATTACAAAACTTTTTTTATATGAGGAGTTTATTATTCATCAGAAAATGTTTAAAGTGTTTGTGTTTAAATTTTTCTTACTTGGTAATTTGTTTTGTCAATAAACAAGGGGAAGAATAAAATATAATGGATTCTTTTTATAGCAAAAACACAGTTCTTGAGGCATCAGAGATTTTAAAAATTGCTGTGATTTCTGGAAAAATGTACTTCCATCTAGTGAAAAAATTAGCATGTATTTCGTTGCAGTAATCTTTTTTTCTCAGATAAGTGATTTGTAGGTAATTAAAAAAGTATTGAGTCAGTTAAATTAAAATAAATGATATGTTGCAGAAATGCAACAGTGGGAAGTTAAGGATTAAATACGATGCAATTAAAAAATAGCTCATTAACTCATAGTTTTTTTTTCTATCCATGAATGGTCCTTTAGAGTTCTTCTCGCCTAGTAAAACTTCAAATTAGTCAACTCTATAGATAACACGGTTCAGAACCATATAATTATTTTTATATTATAAGAAAACTGGACCATAACCTGATTTGTAACCTCTCCCTTTATTTTTTTCAGCCTAAAAATAATGAAGTACATAAAATTTTGTCAGCAGTAATTTCAGAATTAAACAGAGAATCATTACCTTGAATCTTGCTCGATGACTTGATGTGTTGCCTGAGCTGTGAAATGCTCATGTAACAGGTGACTGCCGCGTCTAAAGAATTGAGACCTTCCCAAGAAAGAAGGGCATGAGACTCTTTTCCTTTGAACGTCACAGAGTACTGAGAATACATAAGAACATAATTAGGAAATATGCCGCTACGCTTTTCAAATATCTGTTTTATTTATGCAATTCCATAATCATTTAATTGTCGCTCATAATCTGAAAATTGTTACCAACAGCCTGCGATAAATATTTAACGCGATAATAATACGATAAATATGAAGTTTTTTCTTACCCTGGTATTGCAGAGAGTGTTGGCATAGAAATGAGTATATTTTGTAGGATGTACCATCATGGCGGCGTCTATGCCTTCGAACGCTCCCAGCTCCAGGAGCCGGATTTTTCCACCCCCGCCTTCCTCTGCCGGAGTACCCATAACCACTAGCTGAAAAGACGGAGTAATAACTGTACATAGATCATTGTAACAAATTTTAGTGACATTCTACAAAATTCAGTTATACTCGCCCCATATTACAGAAAAAGACTAAATTAACTCATTTTTTGTCTGAAGGTGCATAGTATGACTCTCTGTAATTTAAGACCTATATTGACCGTGGTACCTATTCACACACAACTCATATTTTCTATATATATTTTTTTTAAAATTTTATCATAATGAAATGAATCAGATGTCAATTGAAAGAGAAAAATTTAAGCAACGAAATAGTTTGAGTTAAATTCTAATTGAATCAATGAACTACCAAAATACGTAGTATTATCCTAAAGTTTGGGTACACTAGTTGTAAACCCTTACCCTGAATAGTGCACAGCACCGACATACATCTACCTCCAAAGTAGTCCTCTTGGGTGTCGATACACTTCTGCTAGCGTTCGTATAACTTCTGGAAGCCATGCCTCCTGTAATGCTATTTTCATCTCATCTGATAACACAAAACGGCGTCCTTGTAAATGTTTTTACATTGATGGGAACATATAAAAGCCCTCCGGAGCTGTCAGGTGAATAGGGGGAGGCGGAAGCACGTCAGTGCGAGTTTATGCAAGGAACTCTTTTACCACTTGGGATCGATGCGTCAGTGCGTTGTCATGCAGAATATACCAATCGACACAACCAGAACTGAGCCTCAGCGATTTGTGCAAGTGTTTGGCAACAATCTTTTCAAACACATTCAGACATGAACGCATCCTTTTCCGCGTTCTGTTAAGTCGAAGGTCGCACAACGCGTTCATTATCTTTGACGAATTCTCGGGTTTTTTTTTAAAACGCCGATGCCAATCGTAAACCTTGGATCTCGCCATGTTAGATTCACTATACACTTTGCCTAACATTTCCAAAGTCTTCATTGATGTTTTTCCTAAGCGTACTACTACAATGTTCAAAGTTGTTCAAGAAAAAACATCTTTCTTACATCGCTAAGAAAAGTTAACTAGTTTCGGAAGATAACAGCTGCGCTTGTGTGTGTGGCTCGGTCACATGACATGAAATAAACCAACCTGGCCAGGTAGTGGAGGGTTAGGAGAATTCATTTCAGTGGGGGTTTTTTTTTTAAACTTTGGATACTTGCTTTCGTCGTCAACAATGGCAGCAGACCCCAAATTTTTGAATCGTACTACGCTTTAAAAAATATTTAAATCTTAACATTTTTTTCGAAAGCTTATCTTTGGCGCATATTAAGATTTGAAAGTAAGGTAACTATATATTAATGCTGCTTATTAAGGTTATATTCATGTAATGTTAAAGAGTCCTGATTTCGAAATATTTCTTTCAGATTTAAAGATACCCTAACATTAATATTAAATTTATCTTTGCCACCCTACAGAGAGTAAAATAGTTTATCATAACACTCATTTTTATCATAGCTGATCAATTTTTTATGGCATAAAATGTTTTTCGCATTTTCTTTCTTCTACACCGCAATGCCAAATGAGCTAATCTTTTAATCGCCAAAACAACAAAAAGTACTATATATTGAATATTTTTAAATTTTAAAAAGCTGTATAAAAAACAGACAGCTGTATGATATATGATTTTGCAAATTTTTTATGGAAGTTGTGGTATATATATTTTCCCCTGACAATTTTATATATAAATTGACAATTTTATTATAAATTGTAAAACAAATTCGTATCTATAATTTCCAAGATGCATCATACGTAGTTTATATTTAAATCACATTTAACTCAGAATAATTCTTCATTCACAAACTTTAGAGGTTAAATAGCCCGAAGCTTCAAAATATTTTAGAGGTAATTGTGTATGTCAGTGCTTCTAAATTGTGGGACCCCCTTAGGGGGCGTGATAACCCTACATGGGGGGCGTAAGCATATCGAAAAGTCGAAGATAAAAGATTTTTTTAGAGAAAATTAATAATTTGAAAATTAACTGAAAGGAAGCAAAAAAATACATTCTGACATAATAAAAAATAAAATGCATATTGCAATGATATAATATACTTATAAATATATCAGAATTGCTCAATGCATTTGATGATTAATTTATCTGTAATAAGTCTAGAACAAGTTTAAACTAGTGACTCCTATGGAGTCATATACGAAGTTTAACTCTTATCTTGATAATTTGTACGGTTCATAATTAAAGTCATGTTGCAGCTTTAGCATCCAATTACATTATGGAATTCAATACACTGTTACGTATGAAGGGAGCCGCGGTGAAAATTAGGATTGAAAACTGGGTTGCAAACGCGTTGAATGAGTTTGAGAAACACTGGTGTATGTATTTAGACATGTATTTAGATTAGAAACATGTGACGCAACTGATCTTGATAGAATTATAAAGAAATGCATAGGAAAAACAAGGAAGGAGAGAAATAATCGTTATATAACGGCATTTTTAACAAATAAAATAAACTTTTCTTAGCTATGAAACACACTATTGTTATTATAAGACATAATTTAGAAAGTTTTAAGCTTTCGTAATAAAACGGGCTTAAAAAAAACTATTCATAGGGCCACTTTTTTTCTAGTAATGCTATATGTTGAAATATTTTTGGAGGTATGAGACTGATTTTTTTATAAAAAGAAATTCAGTTAGCTTATTATCTAAAACTAATCTGATCCTTAAACATTTTTTTTGCAGGAAGTTTGTTTCCCACCTTCCACTGGGAGCTAGTCAAAAGTGTCATCATGTGTTTTGCGCATTTCTTTTTATACTGCATTACATGATATTTATAAAATATAATTTACAAGTATAAATAACTACAATAGGATTTATAAATTAAATATACAGGGTGGTCCCAAATTCATGGTACAAACTTTAAAGGTAGATACACGACATGACATTGTAACAATAATTTATGGTTTAGGAAATGTATGGGCGCAATTGACGCGGTGAGGCGCAAACATGGAAAATAAAATAAAAGAGAAATGGAAACATCGGTTGGTTGGTTGCCGGTAAGGACAGTAGATGCCTAGCCACCGTTCAACATGATGCATCTCAGTAGGAGAAAGAGCCATTCACAATAGTACTAACGTCTACAATGGGAGATTTTATGTATGCCAAAAAGGCAGACATGCATTAAATGTACGGCCGTGCCAATGGTAACGGCAGAGCTGCTGCACGAATGTGTCACTCGCAGTTTCCTGATCGACAAATGCTGGATCACAGAATTTTTCAGCGACGATGTAACCATCGTCAACTTCGTGAAACACGTTCGTTCAACATCATCAGACAGGATGCTGGTCGAGGAAGAGCTGTGCGTAGTTCAAGCCTGGAAGAAGGGACCTTAATCGTTGAGGCTGATAGATCAAAGTCAAGTGCAAGAGCTGTAGCTCATCACATAAGTATGAGTCATCAGACCGTTTATAGAGTGTTAAACAAAAAGCGCTTACACCTCTTCCATTTTCAGTAAGTACAAGCTCTGATTTTGGCAGTCTATCTTCTCCGACTGCCAGTGAGTGGTTGCAATGTTCGTTGCAGCTGGACTTCATAGCTCATGTGCTGAACAGTTATGAACAATTATTGTAAACATTACACTTGTCAGAGGTGCCTTTAATAAACACTTTGTCTTTCCTTTCGTCTCTTATTTTTTTAAAGTTTTCTCCCATACATTCCTAAACAATAAATGTTTGTTACAATATCCTGTACCTACCTTTGTAGTTTGTATCATCAATTCGGGACCACCTTGTATTTTGTGTTCAAATATTAAAGACCTTATACATATTACTTTCTATGAAATTCCAGAAAACTGGGATCAACGCATAGTAGGAGATTGCATGCTGTACAAACGTATCTTGTTCACTTTTCGTCTGCTTTAGTAGAGCTCATACGGCAAAGTTCTACGTGTTTTTCGTTAAGTTGGCATAGAGTCACCAACTTTAGTCAATCGCGTGCCATCTGGAATATTTTTCTTGTTGCTCGGGAATCTTACAGGTCGTTCTTTGCGTTTACGACTTGGAAAATTGAGAAAGCAGTTATCGTACTTGCCGTACTGCTTAAGGCACAAATCATAGGTGGGAAAATGGCTTCTCATTGACTTTTAAAAATTAATGTTGGTGGAACCACAACCTTATAAACGGTTATGGTCATCACAGTTACAGAATGAAAACAGTTTTCATTTAGCATTATCAGAATACCAAGAAAGAGGCGATGATGTGGTTAATTTACAATTGATTTTTATTTACATCATTGTCGTTTATTTTCATGTATTTCTCCTATGTATGAATTAAACCAAATATTGCATTTTTTTTCTATAATTCTTCTCCTTCGAATTTTTTTTATTTATTTTTTTTTATTGAAAACAATTTTAAAATCCCCGTGTACCACAAAGTATCACACGGGGCTTACAGAAGTAAGTATTAAACACACATTCAAGGGAAATAAACAATTAAAAAAAAGAAGTTAAGAAGGATTACAAACAGTTGCAACAAATTTACAGAAATTATTGAAAGCACTTCTGGTGGAAAGAAATTGGTGAAAATTCAGTGGCCAATTAATGTTGAGTCTCTTGAACGCCAGTCTTATCATCTTTCTCTCTCTGACATACTTGGAACACAGAAGGATCACATGTTCTACATTTTCCTCGCCACCAATATTACAGTCACAGAAAGATGAAGGAGCTAAATTAAATTTGTTCAAGTAGCTTTTGAAATTACCGTGACCAGTGAGAAATTGGGTTAATTTGTAGTTAGTGTAAAAATGATGACATGATAGTCTCTTATTAATGGTGGGAAAAAATTTCTTTGTTATGCTCCCCTTATTAGAAATGAGATATTCTTGGTTCCAAGACTTCATCATTCTTTCATTCGTGATCTTCTTGTAAAACGATTTAGGAATATTAACGTCAAATTCTCCTTTGAATTCATAACCAAAGATAAATATTCTCACTTCATAATCTAAAATATCACTTTCTCCAAAGCTTTTCTGTCGAAAATAAATCAAACTTATTCAAATTACCTTCCCCAGTAGAGTGTTATCCTCCTCCATCGCTGCTTTTACGGCCATCGCTGCACTCAAGCCAGCCTCGGATATGAGATTGTGGCCACACGCGTGGCCGATTTCTGGCAGAGCATCGTACTCCAGAAGAATAGCAATCGTGGGACCCACATCTGAAATATTTTTTATAAAATTATATTTCTTTATCAGGCTTTAACGGGAAGATCTACTTTGGAACACACATTCAGCCCTTCTTTACCTTAAAAGCGCGTACAATGGTTATCTAACAGCAATGAATACATATACAGGGTGATTCTAAAATGATGGGACAAACTTTGAGGTTTAGTAGAGCTCACTAAAATAAACAATTTTTGTGTTGGAATATATGGGTGGAAGTGCCATGTTGAGACACAAAGAGAAAATGATATATTAACGTTAACATAAAATGTTCATTACTTCACGAGCACTACTTAACGAGCGATTCCGTATTAAACAGTATTAAAAATTGTATCCACCAACCTTTATGCATGCTTGGCAACATTTATGGCGTGATTGGCTGACAATATTGGCGATATCTGAAGGCAGCAAAGCGATGTGTCAGTCATCTGCTGCACCACCAAAATCGCCATTTGCGCTTGGGACTTTGGTCGTTATGGGCGATTTTACTAATAGCCAAAAGGTAGACATGCATCTAATGTACGGTGCAGTTAAGGTAAGGGCAGAACAGCGCACCGGCTGTATCAGGAACATTTTCCAAGTAAGCGCATGCCTAATCCCAAAATGTTTCAGCGATTACATCGACAGCTGTGTGAAAATGGTTCATTCATCGCCAGTACTGATGGAAAGGGTAGATTGAAGCCTGTACAACAAACACACCTGGAAGAAGCCATCTTGGACCATGTGGACGAAATAACCGACACAAGTACAAGGACTGTAGCATGTTGTCTATATGTCTGTCAACCAACCGGTTGGAGAGTTTTACTGTTGGTGGACGCAATTTCTTAATCTGCTTTAACATTTTCTGAACGGAACCACTCGTTAAGTATGCTGCTAATGAATATTTTATGTTTCGTTAATGTGTTATTTTTTCTGTTTGTGTCCCATCGTGGCACTTCTGCCCATATATTCCTGTAGAAAAATTGTTTTAGTGAGCTCTACCCCCCTCAAAACTTGTCCCATCATTTTAGAATTACCCTGTATAATGAATTGTGTACTCACAAAACACTACTATAGTAGTTCTGTTTGGTGAGTTCTTCTCTAAATTATGCCAAAAGAAATACGTTCCTTACATTTCCGAATATAAGCATATCCGTGTATAAGTGAAGGGTGCTCTTTTCGAAATTTAACTAAAATTTGAAACCCGTATAAAAGCCGAATCGAATTTTTTTTGTTATAATCAAATATATTCCCATGAGGGTGAAAATGTTACCGAGTGGGTGAAATAGATAGAATATTATCCAATTAAATTGCTGTAAAGTAAAACGCCATTGACGATAATTTTGTTTCTCATCATCCTATCTGAAATAACACATTTTCCCATTTTTTAACACATTAGACTTCCGTATCATTTATTTATGCTCGAAAAATGAGTGGGAAGAGAATTTCGTATACGGCGCGTGATCTTCGATCAATATTTCACGTAAAAACTCTTTGCATAAGGATCATATGCATTCAGACATCCCAGTGAGTGCAAGTAAACTTAAAAAAAAACTATTCGAAAACTCGAATACTGACGCTAACTCAGAGGGATTTATATGACGCTTCCCATCCCTCTTTTTTTTATAACAAATGTTCTAATAAAAAATATTCAAACATTAAAGAAATTTAATATGCTTACGCTCGACTAATTAAAAATCTTAAAATAAGTAATTTAAAAAATTACGTTTCTTCTAAAAGGTCCGAAATTTCTCGACTTATGCACGGAAGTACATAGTAGTTTCTGAATGTCTCACTTGGAAGACGCAAAAAAGTTGTTAGTGGTAGACTTCATAATTTTGAAGAATGGTTAAATTTCAGGGACGACTTCTATTACACTGACCTCCAAAAGTTAAGGAACAACATGTTTTTCGAAGCTCACCGTAAAGAAAAACGACAGTAACAATAAAATTTATAGTTTATATAAATGATAAAAGCGAACTTTATACAAATTTATGCAAAAACAACTTTTTTTAATAGGAAAGAACAGATGTATATGAGTGAGAGAAAAAAATATGCATATATCACAGGCTTTCGTAATTACGTGTGTAACTTTTGTTGATTTGCTGCTTTTGTTAGCAGATTTGTTGAAAATAGGCAGTGGGGTCACGCGATGTTTGAGAGAAGCCGTTTGTCCGATTCGTTAAGATGGAGGGCGGTCGGAGGGAGGGAAGTGGGATTGTCACAGGCTGATGCTGCTAGGTGTCTTAATATGTCTCGTAGTGTGGTCCACCGTTTCTGGAATCAATATCAAACCGAAGCATCTGTGTCCAGAAGACATGCTCCAAGCCGACCACGAGCTACAACACCTGCTGGAGACCGTTTTATCGCTCTTTCGGCCTGAAGAAGAAGAAGGATTTCTGTGCCGCAACTTGTTGCAGACCACTCTGTAGCATCAGGGAGAAGAATATCCGCTAGTACAGTGCGAAGGCGTCTTCACAATTCAGGTCTCTATGCAAGACGACCAGTTGTGTGTGTACCCCTCAACGGATGAGAGAGAATGGCCCGCTTGGGCAAGAGAACACGTTTCCTGGACCAGACAGCGATGGAATTCTGTACTCTTTACAGACAAGTCCGGATTCACACTGGAGAGCGATTCAGGACGTCTGCTCATCTGGAGAGAACGAAGCATCAGATATCACTGTTGAAAAACACAGTTACCGAGGTGGTGGAATAATGGTTTGGGCATGGATCTCACTCGGTGGTCACACTGACCTGCATCTGTTCCAGGGAGGAACTCTGACTGGTGTGAGATATCGGGATAAGATCCTTGATCCATATGTCCGCCCTATGTCGGTGCAATTGGCAATGACTTCATTGTGATGTATGATAATGCACGACCTCACCAAGCTGTAATTGCTGAGAAATATCTTAAGGGTCTTGGTTTGGAGATAATGGAATGGCCAGCTCGATCTCCAGACTTAAATCCGATAGAGCATATTTGGGATTATCTTGGTAGACATGTTGCTGCTTTAAATCCTCCTCCAATGATAGAGCATATTTGGGATTATCTTGGTAGACATGTTGCTGCTTTAAATCCTCCTCCAATGTTTTTAGAAGAGCTGGAACAAAGTTTACTCCGTGTCTGGTCTTCGCTTCCCATTTCGGTTACCGACAACTTAATTGACAGCAAGGGAATTCGATGCCGCCAACGCATTTAAGCTAGGGGTGGGCATATCCCTTATAAAAATCCATTTTTGTTATGTTTCTATGACATTTTACCACATAAAATTGTGATTATTATTTTTTCCAAGAATAGACTTTTACAGCGAGATTGCCTTTTTTTTGTTGTAAATCATTTTTGAATTTTTGTTATGTAAACTTCAATCTTACAGTCAATACATAACTGTTTTGTGCACATGTCGTCCAAATTTAGTGTTTCTACATTCATTCATTTGCAAATAAGGCGCAAAAAACCGGTTGTTCCTTAACTTTTGGAGGCCAGTGTATATCGCAACTCTCCAAACTTCTTTGAACTCTGATCTTCACACTTTCTTTCCCTCTTTCACTTTATTGTGCATTATCATTGCGATAGTAAGTTTTTTTAAACACTTAAGGAACTAGTTTGATATCACGGTGCAAGGCACCAAGCGCTGCTTGGCACGATAAAGGAACGTCACGCACCAGTTGTTCTCGCTGGAATGGAATCCAAGATGGCGGCCAAGCGGTTTCAAATCGTAAGGAAGTTAATTTAAAGAATTGTTTTGAAAAACATAGAAATATATTTCAAATGAAGAATATAGTAAGAGATTGAGAATAACCAAGATCCCAATCAATAAATAATGAATATCCTCCTCCTTATAATATAAAAAAGGTACATGTACTACTAATAATATTATGCAGTATGTAACAATAATCTTATAGTATAATTTAATAGTAACTAAATATATCATTCATATAGTATGATTTAATAATCATAATTATATATAATAATCATATAGTATAATTTAATAGTAATTGTAAAAAAAGAATAATATCACCGTATTGTAATTAAAATTATACATAAGAATACTCATACAACGTAATAATTATAAATAAATAATATAATAATAATTAGAAATGAAAAGCAAAATAAAAATTATAAATACATAACGCAATAATAATTACAAATAAATACAATAATATGTAATAACTAGCCGTTACCCACCCACTTCATTGGGTATTTCACGATGTTGTATAAATATATACTGTTTATACATATATATAAATTATTGATATCTAGCATTAAGGATTCGATTGTATTGATAAATATATTTTTAGCAGTAACTCTCGCCTCTTGATATAAAAAGGACAGAACTTATAATTTATAATAATATCTAAAATATAGAAGTAGAAAGATTTTTTGCACTCACTTAACCCAATAATCAAGTGGATTTCCGCAAGAGCAGCTTTCAGTGGATCTCTGCTCCGTAAAATATACATGCGTGCTAAATTTCAAGCCTAAATCTAATAGAGCAAAAAGGGAATTTTTATCGCCCCGTGACCCCGTTGATAGCATTTTTAGCGGGTTGCAATTCAACAAAAGAAACATGCAAGCCAAATTTTATTATTATAGTCCTAGTAGTTCAAAAACGGGAATTTAGTATATCAATACACCCCAGTAACTCCCCCGCTTCATCCTGGAGTTGATTTCTGTAAAATATGTTCCTAGCGGAACTCTATTCAACTAAAGAAACGTGCTTAACAAATTTCAAGTAAATGGGTTAAGCAATTCCAAAACCGGAATTTTTCTCTAGAACTCCCCTTGACCCTTTGCAACGCTCCTTAGGACTCGATTTTCACAAAACTCTTTGTTAGAAGAACTCTATCCCATGAAAGGAACATGCGTACCAATTTTCAAGCAGGTAAGACTAATATTTTGAAAATGGAAATATTTATCTATTACTCCCCTTAATCCCCCTAAATGCTCCGGGGGCAATTTTCGTGAAAACTATTTTGTAGCGATTCTCTACTCTATGAAAGAAATCTGTTTGCTAAAATTCAAGACTGTATGTCTGCTGGATTAAAAGTGGATATAATTACTTATACCCTTAAGCCCCCACAACTCCACTTAGGGAGCTACTTTCACAAAACCCATCTTATAGTGGATCTCTACTCCATGATTGAAATTTGCTTACTCAGTTTTAAGATTTTACGTCTAATTGTTTAAGAAAGGAGATAATTACCTATAACGCCCCTTAATTCTCCGCATCGCCACTTGGGGGTCAATTTTCACAAAAACCATTTTGTAGAGGAACTCAACTCCAGGAAATGAATCTGCTTACCAAATTTAGAGACTATACATCTAATAGTTTAAAAATGGAAATAATGATCTATAACGCCACTTAAATCCCTGCAACGCCACTTGGGATTCGATTTTCATAAAACGCATTTTCTGGCGGATCTCTTTTCTAAGAAAGAAATCCGCTTACCAAATTTCAATACTGTACGTCTAATAGTTTAAAACTGGAAATAATTATGTAAGACGTCCCTTAGGCCCCCGCAACGACACTTGAGATTCAATTTTCTCAAAAACTCATTTTGTAGTGGATCTCTACACCATGAAAGATATCTGCGCCCCAAATTTCAAAACTGTAAGTCTAATAGTCTAAAAATGGAAATAATTATGTATAACGCTTCTTAGGCCCCTGCAGCGCCCCTTGGGAGTTGATTTTCTCAAAACCCCATTTTGTAGGGGATCTCTACTCTATAAAAGGAATCTGCGTACCACATTTCAAGACTGTACATCCATTAGTTTAATAATGGAACTAATTATCTATAGCGTTCCTTGGTCTATTGGACCGAGAGAGAGAGAGAGAGAATTGTGAATCTAAACCATTCTGAAATCCACTGGAACAGACACAAAAAATTTCATCAAAATCAGTCCAGCCGTTTAGGAGGAGTTTAATTACATACACACGCACGATAAATTTATATATATAAAGCTATGTATAAATAAATATAATAGAAAACTATTATATACTATAAATAACGATAAATTATTATTAACACTTATAATAATAATTGTATTTTTATATTACATTATTAATAAAATAATTCAAATGCAATGAAAATGGTTATATTTTTAAAGAAATCAAATTAAAATCGTCTGAAATTAATAAGGTTACCGCGGGGGAAAAAACCAATAAAAATTAATTCTAATATACGTTTTCCCCATGGTAACCACATCTCCAGACGATAAAAATATCAAGGGGAACATATTGTAGTGTTATCACCCGTCTTGGTGAACATAAACAACAACTTGGTGCGGGCCCTGTGATATTAACTAGCACCACATTTAATACTAAAGAAGCTATTAATACACCTATAATACTAAAGAAACTGTAAATGTGCCTGACGTTTTTTTCCCCTTTTAACTATTTAGTACGCATCTGTAAATACAGATTCTAATTTAAATAGAATTAGTGGACAGTACGCTTTAAATAGATATAAAAAAATTAATCTAATTCACGAACAGGAATGAATAGTTTAGAGTAGATCATCAGGAATAGAATTTCGAAATAATAAGAGAATTTTAACATTAAGAATTTCACAAGAACGAAGTTTCAACATACCTCACTTATAATTCCACGATTCGATTCGAATAAAAACACAAACTCAAAACATTTATAACCACAATATCATTGAACGGCTACAAAATTATGTCATTCGACGCGAAACCTGGCTTATAACGACTGGAAAATAAAGGGTAATGCATCTAAAAGTGCATGACTCCTCTTTACGAGACAGCGGTGCATCGGAAACCTCCCGCATGTAAACCTTTTTCATCAGCATGTCCCCTGGGTTACTGAATATAAGTATCTAGGGTTAATACTTGACACTAAATTAAAATTTGCTAAACACATCCGTTCCACCCACCAAAAGGCAGCTGGAATGAGAAGCACTCTAATCGCTTGATTTTTCCACGAGCAAGCTCGCATTAAGGCACAAGGTTCTATTATACAAAGCCATTCTTCGCCCCATCATGCTGTACGCTTCTCCCATCTGGGCAGGGGCGGCAGCTACTCACCTGAAAAGATTGCACCCTTTTCAAAACATTCAACTGCGTAGAACAGCAAACGCACCTTGGTTTGTCAGGAACGAAGTCTTGCATAAAGATCTTAATGTTCCGCCGCTTCTTGATTTCATCAAAAAACAATCAGAAAATTTCTTCAACCGGTTACCATAGATTTCAAATGAATCTATCAGAGAAATCCCGGCTTATATGACAATTCGATTCCTAGCTCTTCTAAGAGACCTAGAGCAGTTCTTAATCACTCATATCAACACTTCCCAGCTCTGAAAAGGATGAGAATGTCTTGATACGAATTTTAAAAAAATATGAGCTTTATTGTTACACTAGTTATTTTCTTTTGCAAGACTTCGCTCACTCTAATTATTCCCCTCCCCACGCCATGCAAGTTTTTGATCGCGTTTAAAGTGCAATTTCCCCCCTCATTATCTTATTTCAAACTCCTCTACCTTTTCTTACTTTCTTCCAAGTGGTTATTTAAAATTTCCTTTCAATAATCGCACGCAGTTATTTAAGAGGTAACGAGTAATGGACTTAAAAATATTATTCTCTTAATCCTTGTTATTAAAGAAATTTATCCTTTCTCTCCTCGTTCCGTCGAGATGAGGCAGACGGTTGAAAGACGAGCTTTGCTGTCATGGAGATGTGACGTCATTTTCTCTTCGTTTTCCTATGAAAGCGAAATTGAAACTAAATCAACTGGGAGAGGGGTTTCCACCTACCCCTCCACCAGCGTTGTTGCGCTGCATTTAAAGTGGACTGCTTTCTATTTTTATATGTAACTTCAACAAATTGTTCTCTGTTCAATTTATTGGGATGAGCGGATAATAGAGCTTTCTCTAAGGTTTCACGTAAATGTACAACCGTTACCGTTACTTAAGAACACATCGTGTATAATCAAAACAAACAAATCTGTTGCCAGATACTTTACATTAACAGAAACACGTGACAAAAAAAGAAAAATAATTAAATGCGTTGGAGCAACTTCAGTTTATGGACCTATAGCAGGGATGGCGAACCAATGGCACGCGTGCCAATGATGGCACGCGACAGAATATTTTGGGCACGCCATCGATCAAAAACGATTTGCATTTTAGCTTAAAATAATTAAATTTACTATGAAGTATTATGAACAAAAGTGAGTGATCCGTCGCGACGCCGACAAGTTGGGGAGCAGACTCGTTTGTTATGTCTTGCTTAAATACTTCATGTACTATAATTGCTAATGATCAAAAGTTTATCTACGCATAGTGTGTGTATGTAACTATTTCAAAATATATTCAAGTTGTTTTAAAAAATATATTCTAACTTTTACATTAATAGTTCAGCTTGTATACATCTAATTTATTAATGTGATATAATTCTTGTCTTGTAAGTCTAATTCATAAAGTAACTCTCACTGCTTTATTTTTACAAATTTTAATGACCTGAGACAAAAGCGAAAGAGCAGACACTACAAAATCTCGTACAAGTAGTCAATTTCCTAAAAACAAATAAAAATCAGCGCATGAGCCCGCAGTCGTGCGCAGTCAGTAAAAAGTGGGGTTTTTTGGTGGGGGGAGGAATCAAGCGAGAGCACATAGAATAGTCAATTTCATCGACACAACTGTACCTTTAAAGTTTTGTGTTAAATTTACGTTTTTTAATTCTCTGCTATTTAACATATCTAGTTCAACAAAAAAAAAAAAAGTGCAAGATAGTAAGTGTAGCAGAGAATTTCAAACTTGGTGGGCTGAGAAATATGGCATGATCAATAAAGGCGACAAAGCGGTGTGTGCTTTATGTTCTGGAACAATGCTATGCAGAACATCGTCTGTAAAACGGCATTTTGAAACATCACAAATCCTTTTGTGAAAAAAGCGAACCAGAGCAAAAAGAATTAATTGCAAGTGCAATAAAAGACAGAAATAAACAGTCAACGTCTATGTTTAAATATGTAAGCAAAAATTTAACACAAGTATAGCAAGTTACTCGGCTGCAAATGCCATTGCTCGGCATGGTAAACCTTTTCAAGAGGGAGAGTTTTTGAAGGAAGCTTGGTTGGCATGTGCGCCCTCACTTTTTGATGATTTTGATAATAAAGATAAGATAATTCAGCGCATCAAAGATGTTCCTCTATCTAGAAACACAATGAAAGATAGTTTCTTGAAATTGGCAGAAAATGTTACAGATCAACAAAAAAAATGACATTAACTCCGCTCCTTTTATATCGCTATGTCTTGACGAAAGTATTGACATCAACAAATTTGCACGTTTAGCTGTCTTTGCTCGATATTGTGTACGAAATATCATTAAGGAAGAATTAATTGCGATAACATCGTTGTTAACCACTACAAAGGGCACAGATATTTGTACGGCAGTAAGAAATTCACTTGCTGAGAAAGAAATTGATTTGGAAAAAATTGTTTCGGTAACCACTGATGGTGCTCCAAATATGGTAGGCAAAAAAAAAATGGTTTCATTTCTTTATTTAAAACAGACGTAGGACATTCGATTCTTGAATGCCACTGCATTATTCACCAACAAGCCTTATGTGCAAAGAGTGGTTTAACATCTCTTGATAATGTGATAACTTTAGTCACAAAAATAATCAACCTCATATCATTGCAGAATTTAAATAAACGAAAGTTTGATATTTTGTTGAATGAAGTCAATTCGGTGTATAATGGCTTAATAATGTATAACAATGTTCGCTGGTTGAGCCGCGGGAACGTACTTCAAAGATTTGTTGATTGCTTGGAAGAAATCAGACTTTTTCTACAAAATGAGAGCAAAATTGAACAATATCCACAGTTGATGGATATTATCTGGCTTTTAAAATTGATGTTTTTTACAGACACATATGACAATGAATTGAACATAAAGCTTCAAGGCCCAAATAAAACAGTTATCGTCATGATGGATCTCATTCGCGCTTTTGAAGCTAAACTATTATGTTTTCAGAAACGATATCATTACAAAAAACTACAAATGCATCTCAAACTTGGTTGGAAATTGAAGAACCTGAAATGCAACTGATTGATTTCCAGGCTAGTTCAATATGGATTCAAAAGTTTATTGAAACAAGGAAAAGGTTGTAATTGATTGAAGCAGAAAGATTGACAAGCAATATAAGTAAAAATGCCAAAACGAAATTTTGGAAACATAGAATTCGATTCCAGACGCATTTAACTGTTTGAAGAAGCTGACTTATGCTATTTTAACTATATTTTCATCTACCTATGCCTGCGAGTCATTATTTTCAGAGATAAATAGCATCAAAGACTCGCTTAGAAAACGTTTAAAAGACGACTCTAATTCAGCATGCATTCTACTAAAAATAACATCTTATAATCCTGATATAAGTTATTTGTCATCTAATCTTCAACACCAGAAGTCACACCAATGTTATTTTAATTTAAATTACAAGTATAACTAAAACATTTATTACTATACAGTGAAAAATGTATTTTTTCGTATTAAATAAATAATTTTGATTTGTTCGTATTTAGTTTTATTAGTTCTTCAATAATTACAAGTCAAAATTATTTGATGGCACGCCTATAACTCATTAAACGTTTCTTTAGAAAAAATGGCACGTTGACCCAAAAAGGTTCGCCACCCCTGACCTATAGTGTCCTCTTATCGCATTAAGTGTTAAAAAGTACTAAAATGGCTGGGGTTTTTTTTAACAAAAATTACTTTGACTTTTTGCCATAACAAGTAATGTAAAAAAAAATTAAGTAAATTCCTACTTTGAATGAATGAATAGAAAGTATTTTATTAAGAATTGAAAATTTGAACAAGATATATACATACATATATAGAGAGTGAGAGAGAACTTATATAGTAGGAATTGAAAAAAAACATGATTTGTCTACATTGTTGTAACAATGCACACCCAATTTGGCTAGTTTGGCTGAAAAACCAGTTTTCGACGGCAATTTTTGTCATTGTTTTAACAGTTACATTGATACAATAATGAAGACGAATCAAAGTTGGCGTCGAAAACCGGTAATTAATTCAATTTAATTTTAAGAATTAGTTAATATTTGAAAAAACTGTATTAACATCAAGTTCATTCACTACAAGTTTAAAAAATATATTTGAACTTGATTGGATAAATAGAAAGTATTTTATCAACGTTGAAAATTTGAGATAAATAAATAAATATATATATAGAGAGAGAGTGAGCTAATAGTAGGAATTGAAAGAAAAAAAAGATCCAATACCTAAACTTCATTCCCCTTTTGGCGGTGATTAGCACAAAAATTAATATTTTATTTCGTTTTTCTTTTCGTCTATGTATTGGAGAACATCTTTTACGCAAAACCTTTTATCTTTTATGTTTTGAAATTCTGAAAAAAAATTTACGATCCACCCTTTTAACCTAATAATACAAAAGCCATCAAAGACATGTACTCAAACAGATATCTCTTTTAGTTAAAATGTCATAAAATATTTTTTACATATTACAAATTTCCATAAAAAAATAAACAAATTTTTCTTCTGAAGAAATTACTCTTTTTTTGTGTGTCCCTTTTTTTATAATATTCCAAACAATAAACTTTAATCTTGCACTTATCTGATCACAATAAGTTCGTTTTTTCGAATGAGATTCTTCGAGAGACAGCTGATAAAATAAATTATCTTTTGGCATGGTACTTCTACAAATTTAATTTTAAAATGAAGAATTAAAAAAATTAAATATCAGTTGTTACTATACAGAATGTCAAATATTTATCAGATTGAGTTTTCGAATTGTAAATGAAAAATTTAACAGAAGGAAAGTAATTTTTAAGCAAAATCACCAAATAAAATTTATTTTTTGATGTACTTTATGTCATTTAAAATACATAATAAACGTTTCATTTTTTAAGAATTAAAAATAAATTCAGTACTCGAATATATTCAATCTCAAGCAAATTTTAAAAAAAAAAACAATTTTTCAATTCTTACTCTTAGCTCACTCTCTCAATATATATTTATAAATTTATCTTGTACAAATTTTCAATCGTTAATAAAATACTTTATTCATCCAATCAAGTTCAAATAAATTTTTTAAACTTGTAGTGAATAACACTTGATGTTAATACAGTTTTTTCAAATATTGATTAATTAATTTAATTTAATTTGTTTAATTACCGGTTTTCCACACCAATTTAGATTCGTCTGCAATGTTGTAACAATGTAATTGTTAAAACAATCATAAAAGTTGGCGACGAAAACCGCTTTTTCAGCCAAACTAGGCAAACCGGATGTATATTGTTACAACAATGCAGACAAATCATGCTCTTTCTTCACTTCCTACTATTATATATAGTTCCCTCTCTCCCTATATATATATATATATATATATATATATATATATATATATATATATATATATATATGTGGGAAACAACAAGGGGTCCAAGACGTTGGTCTATCTTCTATTTTATTTTAACATTAAACAAAAATTAATTAAAAAGGTAGTTTTTACAGATAAGTTTGACGATTCAGAAGGTAACGCCTGCTCGCGCACCTCTCGCGTTCTCCTTTCTCTGCTTCTCTCTTTTCAAAGTTTTTGTTTTACTTTCACTAGTTCAAGTTTCAGTTCTGCTTTTACTTTGATGCGCCTGCGCGCGAAGACTGCTTGGTTTTGGCTGCATGCCACAACGGCCAGCCTGACCGTACGCTGTCCGCAGCGGTATTTCCATGGAGACCAGAGGAGAATCTGAAACATACAAAAAAAAACGGAACAGACAAGGACTATACGACAAATATATAGAGATTAAACATATCAAAATTTTTCTGAACTAGACAGTTTCTCCATCATGTGAAGGCACCTCTTCGACATCCGGAAGGTTCCACAGGAAGACATTGTGTTTCACCGGCATAAGAACATCTTTTTCAACAAGTTGATCTTTGGTTGAACGCATCGATATTTTCCTCTGTAGAGTTCTGGACGTCTGTTCGAAACGATTTCTCTTTTTCCTTCGTTTCCACTGCCAGGGCTGGAAGATCCTTCGGAGCAACACAAACCGACGATATTTACTATTCATAGGTGAAGGGTTAGGTGAGCGGAAGATAAATTCCACGGAACTCGTTTTCATGACACCATTGGCTTTCTTATACAATACTATATCAGAACATTTTTCTCTTACAATACTCAATTTTAACTTAGTAATCTTAATTTTATTGCATTTATAAACCTTAATTAGAGAATTCGAATCATTTCTAGTATTAGAGTTCTTAACATATGGCAAATCATAACTAGAGTTTTCTATCACATTTGAAACAGAAACATTTGGAAAAGAAACACCACAAGAATAAGCACAAGCATGAGCACCTAAAGAGGATTCATTTTCACTCAATAAAACATCGCTCTTTGCGTGGCCTAGTTTCTCTATTTCAGAATATACACTGGGATGTATAATAAATTCTTCGGTCAAGGTCGGTGATATTGCCGTTCCAACACTTAAGCTAGGAGAGTGTTGATTAAGAGAAATATTTATGGGTTTAACTTCTACCATACGCTGTTCGCCAAAACATGAACTTAATGTTATGATTTCTTCGGAAGGTGTTTGCACTCTAATTAGTGAGGAATTTAAAACTGGGATCTGGCAACCTGAATCAATCAATGCTGTTACGGGCTGATTTTCCACAAAAATGTTTACGTATTTAAGATTTGAGCATTCATCGCTATTTTGTTTTTCGCTCTCGATTTTCAAAGTATTCACGTTTATTCTATTATGGATGTGATCATTAGATTCTTTAGGTTTAAAACGCTTCTCACAGTCTCTTGCGCAATGAGATGAATCGCCGCATATAAAGCAATTTTTATTTTTCTCTTTCATGATATTGGGGATAGTTCTCTTTAATCTTTGTTTTAAAGTTTTGTGATTTATTTTTAAAGGGGTCTTGGGTATATCCATAAGTAATAGGAATTTCTTTATGTGATCCGCTTCTAGATGAAATATAAATATCACACTCTTTAGCTAAATCAATAGGCCTAAACCAATCTTCTGCTTCTCGAATGCCAATATGAGTTGCAGTTTCCTTATTAAAGTTTCATTTAATTTATCAGAAATTATAAGATCACATAGAGATTCAAAGGAATTAACTTTTCTTAACGAACAATAATATTGGAAGTTTGCCGTCAATCTTGCAGCAAATTGGATGTATGTCTCGCCTGATGATTTTACAGCATTTTTAAATGAGTTTAGACACTCTCGCGAGGGGTTAATGGAATTCTCTGAGTACTATAGATTTTAGTTTTTCATAGTCATTTAATTCCTCTTCTTTAATATACAGTAAGACGTTATGAGCTCTTTCGCCCAGAAGATTTATTAAAATTTCAGATTTATATTCGTCATTTATTTTCTTGGTTAAAAATGCGCGTTCTAATGATTGGAAGAACAGATTAAAATTTTCAGATCTGGTGGGAACAGGAAGAGATAAAGTTTTTATACTTTTATCATATTTTCTATGTTAGTTTCGAACTGTTTTTCTTCGACTTTAGCTGCAGGATTTAAACTTAATGCTTTATTTTTAGCTAATTGAAGTTCGATTTCTTTTTCTAATTTTGCCAACTGAAGTTTCGCGAGCTCAATTTTTTGTTCTGAAGTTACCTCTCTTTCGTTTTGCGATACTCTCATCTATACAGTTTTGAATTAAAGTTTTAACGAAATCTGGATCACTTTCAAATGTACTACTGTTCTCAATTTTTAGTCTTTAGTTTAACTATAGTGTCAGTACTTTGCACAGTACCGTCTAGCTCTTCAACTACTCTTATGAGATCCTCTTTAAGAGCGTTTTTATACATTTTAGAAAATTTTGAAAGATCCTACCTTTTTTTTTTTCTGGCTCCCTTGTTGCTCGCACGTACGATGTATCCAATGAAGAAAAATTTCGATTCCACTGATTTCACCTCTTCGCAGGTAATATCTTGAAATTGTAGTTCCGGCCTCTACACAGGCGGATTATTCACACTGAATTAGTTCCAACCTCTACACAGGCGGGATTTTCGTCGATGGGTTTTCCAACCTCTACACAGGTTGAACGAAGTTTCCGAAAAATGGCGGAGCGTCTCCTTCACGGACGCTGTTGTTCATTGTCCAGACTTTGGTTCAAAATCGAAAGTTTATCTATATCGCGGCCGAGCCCCCATAATTTGTGGGAGACAACAAGGGGTCCAAGACGTTGGTCTATCTTCTATTTTATTTTAACATTAAACAAAAATTAATTAAAAAGGTAGTTTTTACAGATAAGTTTGACGATTCAGAAGGTAACGCCTGCTCGCGCACCTCTCGCGTTCTCCTTTCTCTGCTTCTCTCTTTTCAAAGTTTTTGTTTTACTTTCACTAGTTCAAGTTTCAGTTCTGCTTTTACTTTGATGCGCCTGCGCGCGATGCTTGGTTTTGGCTGCATGCCACATATATATATATATATATATATATATATATACATATATACAGTAGAATGTCGTTTATCTGTATCAATTGGGACCGGACACCATTCGGATACACGATTGTTCGGATAACCGAAAACCGAATGCTCCATGCAGTATATGAAACGGACACTATACCAATATTTAAAATCATCACATGTGGGAAACGTGCTTGAAGAAAAAACAAAATAGGAGCAAAACGTCACAATTTTACCTTTATTGTGGAAAATAATCACTTATTTTTCACTGTACGATTGTACACCTTCGTTTTTTCACTGCTAGGTCTCTGATTGTCTTGAGCAGCAGTAGTTGAGTAGGACAGCACTCTGACTGTTGATCGTACCACTCTATAGCTGTATCTAACGCAGAAAATGCGTCAGCATTTGATATGCCCTTGCTACTTTCATTGTTGTTGTCCTCGTTTTCATCCATTTCATCGTCGACATGGTCGGATTCTTCTTGTACGGTAGTCACAATCTCGTCATCATTTAGCATTGGAAATCCACAGTTTTCTGCATCGCATGCCATCCAAGTTTCTACATCTTCTTCATCGCATTCTAGAAATCCTGGGGTCGATTGGACAAAGTCGGTAAACTCCTCCATGTTCGTCATTAAAGTCTTTTTCGCCTTCTAAATCTGCATTGCAGTTTTCGAAAACATATTCATGTACAGTACATGTGGTTACAAAAAAAAAAAAAAAAAAAAACTGGTTCGAATATTTGATGCTCCGGATAATAAACGTTCGGATAAACGACGTTCTACTGCATATTTACCTTGTTCAAATTTTCAATCGTTACTAAAATGCTTTCTATTCATCCATTCAAAATAGGAATTGACTTGAAAAAAATTTTTTATATTAATGTGTTTTTAATAAAATGTAATATAATTAAAGCTACATTGATTTGTTTTTGTAACTATTTTATCTACGAGATGCCATTGTTTTTTTAGTTAGCACACACTATATTTTTACGTATTTTTGTATTAAATTACGTGAAAAATGCATTCACATACAATTATTACTTAACAAAATGATATCCTCAAAATATTCAATTTAATAAAATGATTAATAAATGTCTTCAAATGAAATGGAACATGAAAGTCGTATACCCTCTTATTTTTTAAAGTAAAATTATCTAGAATGGGAAGATATATACATTAGCCTCAAAGTAAATTAATGTACTCAAATAAGAGAAAATGAAATAAAAACCGTAAAATTCCTAAAGATTTGATTATTTATTATTGGATAAAAAGAAACTAATTTTACTCCATAAGCACTTATCATCATCTTCGTTAATTTGTTATCCAAATGTGATGAAATACTCCGAGGCTTGATTTCAGAGTTTTCATTCGCATCGCACTTTAAACCAATGCGAGGGCTATTGAAATGGACCTTGTAAATTTGAACATAGGTCAAGTGTCAAAGATGACATCCGAGTTGACACATCCCTCTCCAAACTTCCACACCAACGAAAGGGATTCGAGCCTTGACAGATTTAATTTACATCATCCCTCTACATGGCGGTCGAGTGTCGAACTCACGATTCGCTGTCCTCGAGTTCGTGATCTTGAGCACTGAGTTGCCTGGCCACACTCCTTGAAGACATGAAACACCAAAGTTGAAACTTTCAATGAGTTGCACTCAACGAAAATATTAAATCGTGACAAAAATCTTAATCAGAGATTGAAAAATTTAGGGTTTTGTGAAATAATTCGACTTCGGGGGATTTATATCTTCACAAATGGTATTATTTTATGTATAGTTTCTCTAATATAACATTCTAATAATATTCTAAATAACAGTTAACACCTTCCAGGCTCATTTCATTTCTGGATTATGGGTAAAAAAGTCATTTTTTTTTTAATACTGATTTTCAAACATACATACCTTTTTAAGCATAATAGCACCATTTGCATACAAAATTTCCTAAAAATTAATGTTAAAAACATATATTTAAATAACTGAGTAATTTACCTATAAAATTGGCTTTCTGTATGGCAAAAATATCATTAGACTTCGGAGTCATCTCACTTTAGCTATAAATATAAAGCTTAGAGTTTCTAGTTTTTATCTTGAATTACAAATTTTTTTTACATCTTTTACATTTACATAAATGATTATGAAATAATTAATCAAAATTTGATCGTCTATGATAAATTTTAAAACAAGATGTTACATAACCAATATTGTAATCTGGACAGATGAATCTTGTTTCGCTTCTTACCTTGCTCCATTTACTGTCTTTCTTTGAGCAGCAAATAATACACTGTCATGTTGGATTAGTTGCTGGGAGAATGTGGTCAACAAAGTGACTTTTAGACAAGCGTGAGGGGGGGAGGTGCTCAGCAGAAGGGCGTCCCCTTTTTTGCAGAAAATTCCAGTAAGTGGTACTTTTCAATTGTTCGAAACCATAAAAAGAACATGTGAAATAATTCGGGAAAGAACGATTGCGCAGTGTAAATTTTCAGTGCCCAAGCTACACTCGGAATGAGCCAAGATAGTACGTTTCGCCTACCCGAGCTCAGCTCGGGAAAAGCTGGTAAAGGGTTAAAATGTAAGAAGCTCTAATTGTGTATTTTGGTATATTTAAAATGTATTTAAATGCCATTAATGCATTAAGTGTATCGCAGAGACTCGTTTAGAATACACATACATTTTCTAACTTTAAGTATCTTGGTGTCGCTTATATATATATATATATATATATATATATATATATATATATATATATATATATATATATATATATATATATATATATATATATATATATATATATATATATATATATATATATATATATATATATATATATGTGGGAGACAACAAGGGGTCCAAGACGTTGGTCTATCTTCTATTTTATTTTAACATTAAACAAAAATTAATTAAAAAGGTAGAAAAGTTTTTACAGATAAGATTGACGATGATTTTCAGAAGGTAACGCCTGCTCGCGCACCTCTCGCGTTCTCTTTCGCTGCTTCTCTCTTTCTCTGCTCTAATGTCCAACAGTTTCAGTTTCATTTCAATGCGCCTGCGCGCGAAGACTGCGTTGCTTTTGGCTGCATGTCACAACGGCCATTCTGACCGTACGCTGTCCGCAGCGGTATTTCCATGGAGACCAGAGGAGAATCTGAAACATACAAAAAAAAACGGAACAGACAAGGACTATACGACAAATATATAGAGATTAAACATATCATTTTTCTGAACTAGACAGTTTCTCCATCATGTGAAGGCACCTCTTCGACATCCGGAAGGTTCCACAGGAAAACATTGTGTTTCACCGGCATAAGAACATCTTTTTCAACAAGTTGATCTTTGGTTGAACGCATCTATATTTTCCTCTGTAGAGTTCTGGACGTCTGTTCAAAACGATTTCTCTTTTTCCTTCGCTTCCACTGCCAAGGTTGAAAGATTCGTCGGAGTAACACAAACCGTCTATATTTACGTTCCATTGGTGAAGGGGTAGGTGAGCGGGAGATGAATTCCACGGAACTCGTTTTCATGGCACCATTGGCTTTCTTACACAATACTATATCAGAACAATAATCAAAAACACTCTCTTTTTATAATACCTTGTCGTAACCAATCATCAATTTGATTGTTTACCTGTAATTTCTCAGAACAAGATAAACGTCTGGCTCTCTGACACACAGGAATATCATTTTTCAATTTAATATTCATTTTTAACTTAGTACTCTTAATTTTATTACATTTATAATCCTTAATTAGAGAACTCAAATCATTCCTAGTATTAAAGTTCTTAACATATGGCAAATCATAACTAGAGTTTTCTATCACATTTGAAACAGAAACATTTGGAAAAGAAACACCACAAGAATAAGCATAAGCATGAGCACCTAAAGAGGATTCACTTTCATTCAATAAAACATCGCTCTTTGCGTGGCCTAGTTTCTCTATTTCAGAATATACACTGGGATGTATAATAAATTCTTCGGTCAAGGTCGGTGATATTGCCGTTCCAACTCTCAAGCTAGGAGAGTGTTGATTAAGAGAAATATTTATGGGTTTAACTTCTACCATACGCTGTTCGCCAAAACATGAGCTTAATGTTATGATCTCTTCGGAAGGTGTTTGCACTCTAATTAGTGAGGAATTTAAAACTGGGATCTGGCAACCTGAATCAATCAATGCTGTTACGGGCTGATTTTCCACAAAAATGTTTACGTATTGAAGATTTGTGCATTCTTCGCTATTTTGTTTTTCGCTCTCGACTTTCAAAGTATTCACATTTATTCTATTATGGATGTGATCATTAGATTCTTTAGGTTTAAAACGCTTCTCACAGTCTCTTGCGCAATGAGATGAATCACCGCATATAAAGCAATTTTTATTTTCTCTTTCATGATATTGGGGATAGTTCTCTTTAATCTTTGTTTTAAAGTTTTGTGATTTATTTTTAAAGGGGTCTTGGGTATATCCATAAGTAATAGGAATTTCTTTATGTGATCCGCTTCTAGATGAAATATAAATATCACACTCTTTAGCTAAATCAATAGGCCTAAACCAATCTTCTGCTTCTCGAATGCCAATATGAGTTGCAGTTTCCTTATTTAAAGTTTCAAATAATTTATCAGAAATTATAAGATCACACAGAGATTCAAAGGAATTAACTTTTCTTAACGAACAATAATATTGGAAGTTTGTGGTCAATCTTGCAGCAAATTGGATGTATGTCTCGCCTGATGATTTTACAGCATTTTTAAATGAGTTTAAACACTCGCGAGGGGTTAATTGGAATTCTCTGAGTACTATAGATTTTAGTTTTCATAGTCATTTAATTCCTCTTCTTTAATATACAGTAAGACGTTATGAGCTCTTTCGCCCAGAAGATTTATTAAAATTTCAGATTTATATTCGTCATTTATTTTCTTGGTTAAAAATGCGCGTTCTAATGATTGGAAGAACAGATTAAAATTTTCAGATCTGGTGGGAACAGGAAGAGATAAAGTTTTTATACTTTTATCATATTTTCTATGTTAGTTTCGAACTGTTTTTCTTCGACTTTAGCTGCAGGATTTAAACTTAATGCTTTTTTATTTTTAGCTAATTGAAGTTCGATTTCTTTTTCTAATTTTGCCAACTGAAGTTTCGCGAGCTCAATTTTTGTTCTGAAGTTACCTCTCTTTCGTTTTGCGATACTCTCTCATCTATACAGTTTTGAATTAAAGTTTTAACGAAATCTGGATCACTTTCAAATGTACTACTGTTCTCAATTTTAGTCTTTAGTTTAACTATAGTGTCAGTACTTTGCACAGTACCGTCTAGCTCTTCAACTACTCTTATGAGATCCTCTTTAAGAGCGTTTTTATACATTTTTAGAAAATTTTGAAAGATCCTACCTTTTTTTTTCTAGCTCCCTTGTTGCTCGCACGTACGATGTATCAATGAAGAAAAATTTCGATTCCACTGATTTCACCTCTTCGCAGGTAATATCTTGAAATTGTAGTTCCGGCCTCTACACAGGCGGATTATTCACACTGAATTAGTTCCAACCTCTACACAGGCGGGATTTTCGTCGATGGGTTTTCCAACCTCTACACAGGCGGAATTTTCGTCGATGGGTTTTCCAACCTCTACACAGGCGGAATGAAATTGAAAAATTCAACCTCTACACAGGTTGAACGAAGTTTCCGAAAAATGGCGGCGCGTCTCCTTCACGGACGCTGTTGTTCATTGTCCAGACTTTGGTTCAAATCGAAATTTTCTCTATCCCGGCCGAGCCCCCATAATTTGTGGGAGACAACAAGGGGTCCAAGACGTTGGTCTATCTTCTATTTTATTTTAACATTAAACAAAAATTAATTAAAAAGGTAGAAAAGTTTTTACAGATAAGATTGACGATGATTTTCAGAAGGTAACGCCTGCTCGCGCACCTCTCGCGTTCTCTTTCGCTGCTTCTCTCTTTCTCTGCTCTAATGTCCAACAGTTTCAGTTTCATTTCAATGCGCCTGCGCGCGAAGACTGCGTTGCTTTTGGCTGCATGTCACATATATATATATATATATATATATAAGACTGGTAACAAATCATTGAAATAAGGTTCTAGAGAAAGCCAATACTCGACAGAAATTCTACGTCTGCTTATAATTTTATATAAAAAAATAATTTTTATTTACCGCTGCTTTTTAATCATAAAATATAAAAATCTATTTATTAATAGTGAAAAAATAATAATAAAGCCTTAAAAAATACACAATGAAATACAAATATGCCTTTAAAGAAACAAAAACAAAAAGTTTGACAGTGAAGTTTTATTGAGGTGAAATACTCTGCTATTCAATGATATTACTAAACTATTTCAAACAAGAAATTTTGTCAATATTTACGTAAAATAACATTTTTGAGTAATTATGGAAAAATTGACATCTCATTCATTCCTTAAATGATCATCTCTATGAACCTTTTTAAAAAACAAATATCACATTTGTATTAACTGGGTTATATTAACCTAAAAAAGTTATTAAACCTCTTTTTCAATTTTAAAAATGATACAAAATTTATTTACTATAACATAATACTATATTCTGACGGAATATCTCCAAATCTATCACACTTGTTTATTTTCTGACTATTCACAAAGCAATTTGGTCTCAAAGATTAACTGTAACTTAATCCATGGGAACTCATTTTTTTTCCGGCTGCTCCACATACATATGACAGGTATTTCAAACGGG
This sequence comes from Trichonephila clavipes, assembly GCA_019973935.1. Lineage (NCBI taxonomy): Eukaryota > Metazoa > Arthropoda > Arachnida > Araneae > Nephilidae > Trichonephila > Trichonephila clavipes. The sequence goes on along the minus strand of BMAU01018694.1, from coordinate 138,713 downwards.
CCGCAACTTGAATTTTATGGGGGGGGGACCCTTTAAGATCAAAGCAGCATTGGGGAAAACAAAATTGATCAAAATATTAAAACTCTCATTTTTGTGGCTTTTATTTTAATACTTTATTAACCCTTCTGTCAAACACACAAAATATTTACTTTTATGCACTCTTTACTGAGTATCGGGGAAGTTTCGATTTCCTTCATGCCCAAGCCTCTTGTTTTCATTCCAGTATCAAAGAAAGAAAATCTATCGAAAAATTGAGAGGTTTGATTGCTTCATTGTTTCTAATACATAGTAATAATAATTGTACAGAATAATATGCGCTCAACTGCGATTTTTAATGATAATATTAGATTACTGATGAGTTAGAGAAACGTTATTTTCCTAAATTGTTTACTGTAATCATTAAATCTACAAAATTCCCGGCACCTATTCAAAAGCATTATTTTGTTATCGAATCATATCTAAACAACAATGCAAAAATACTATTCAAAATATGCATTCAGAAGTTCCCTGAGTATGCGGGCTCAGGGTTTTCCAGCAATCTACACAAGTTCAAGGTCACATATTTATCGCTGTTCTACTTTACGGCTGCGAAGTAAATGCTTCTTTTATCTAGAGATAGAAAAAAGAGGGGAGTTTATTTCTGTTTCTCAATAAACAGATGTTGTTTGTTATTTTACTTAAAACACAGTTATTTAAGTATGACCAGGGGCGTAGCTCCACCCAGTGGCGTAACGGAGAATTTTCGGGCCCCCTGCAAAATCAGATTTTGAGCCGTAGCCGGATCTTAACGCAATCGGCATCGCATAGGCTTTGGGGCCCCTTGAGTCCTGCCCCCCCCCGCGGTGCAGGGGTGGTGGGGGTGTACGTTACGCCACTGGCTACAATATATCAGCCATATTAATGATAAGGGGCCCCAACATGGGCAACTACAGTCCCACTAACAGGGCCCCGTCTCTAAAATAGGACCCGGAAGGAATTTTAATACAGAGCCCCCTCATAGCCAGTGAGTATGATATTTGTGTAAGTATCGCATATAACTAGTATGGGACAATCTACGCGTTAAAGCTGTGAAATAGAATTTTTATTGGATTATTTCTTCTAAATATCTTGTTTGATATCCACACACACAATTCTTATAACAGTTTAAATATTACAGGTCCTAAATAATATTTAATTATAAGAATGTACTTACACCTGTCACAAAGAAATAATAGATAACCCTAACTTATTCAAGAAATTCTTCATAACTTATTTTTGTCTTTGATAAATCAGTCAACGCAAGGGATGGCCAAATGACAGCCCTCAAGCCACATGCAGCCCGAAAAAAAAAAGAAAGAAATTTGTGACCCTCCAAGACAGTTAGAAAAGCAAATAAATAGAAAACATTCTCTTTATCTGGGTCAACACATATTTGGGAACAAATGGTCTCTTGCCTAAAGATCAATAAGGGTAAATATAGATGATACGAAATTAAAACACTAAATGAATAAAACTGAAAAATAATATCTTATTTAACTTACACATTTCTTGATTTTTTGGTACAAATTATACCTTTACTGAGAAACAATTAAGTAATGAGTGCAATCATTTTAAGAAGTTGTGGACCTCTGACCTCCACTTCCACAATGTGGACCTCGAACCAAGATAATTGCCCCCCACCCTCCTTGTCCACACCAAGAATTTAGTTATAGAAAAGTTATTATCCTGATTCTTAGAGGCTAAGAGTAGTAATTTCAGGCCTTTTGAATTGGTGCTTATTCATAAGATATTTAAGGTATTTTAACAAATGGAGTAAAGAAATATTTCAATTCAATCTAAGACAAAAATTTAAGATATATGTCCAATTTTTTTCAATTCCTACTATTAGTTCACTCTCTCCCTATATATATATGCATGTGTGTGTGTGTGATAATTCTCAGTAATTTAATCTGTAATAGCTCTTGAATTATTTATGTCTAGTCCTTCAGGACAACCATGTATTTAATTTAATTAATTATCCTCCTAACGAGTGTATCTTGAGCTACATCCATTCACTACCCAAATCACGTGATGTCCCGTTGGGTATAAATGCTGAGATCATTGGAAATCCCGCCCTCTTATCGCTGTGTCTCTAATCATGTAGTCGACTGCATGGCGCTGTGTGTTTGTTTGTTCTGTGATTTGCGTCATTATGTTTTCTTGTGATGTTGAAACGCTCTGTGTTAAATGTTGAATAAACTGGAATAACTTTCAAGACTGCCTCGTCAATACTATAATAATATCATTCACTCATCACGTACTACACTAATCACTTCCAATGGCCACGCCCTATCTTTTCGTTGTTAAAGTATAATCGTCCAGTTGCCACGCCAAATTATGCACCACTATAAGTTTTATTTTATATATGTATATATATTGTTCAAATTTTCACACAATCGTTAATAAAATACTTTCAATTCAGCCGTTCAAGTACATTTTGTTTAAGCTTGTAGTGGATGACACTTAATGTTAATGCAGTTTTTTCAAATACAACTTCATTAATTAAATTAAAAAATGAATGAATAGTAACAAACACAAATAATAGTCCAACAGTATATATAGAAAGGGAAATCGTTCGTTGTGTCCCTGTAGCGCGTTTGACTTTTAATCAAAAGGTCGTGGGTTCGAATCCCACCTGGGATGGCCTGATTTCTTAGAATGTGATTTCTTTTTTTACTATACTATTTTATTAGAATAATTAAATTTAATGAATAAATAAACAATATCAAAAACAAACAAACAAATAGTCCAACACCATTCATAGAAAGGAAAATGGAAAATTACAAGGAAAATCGCTTTTTATTTAGCCACTTAATATTGTGATTCTGTCATATGTATATACATATCTATATTAATTTTAACTACTTAATAAAAAGTAAGCAAAATAAAATTTTTCTTTGTTGACCTAAGGAGGAATTGACTTAAATTTTTTTTTTTTTATATTACTAGTTTTAATAACAGTTGATATTTAGATGAATAGATAATAGAGTAGTAGATACTAATACAAGTTTGTTTCTTAAAAATATGTTAACATAAGTAGTACCATATATAAAGAGTAAGAGCTCTGCTTACCTTTTTGGGGGCAATATTCAGCTCGGAATGCTGTGGGCATGAAGTAATGTTTCTGGACCTGAAACCCACAACGCCTTAAGGCGCTCGTGAGCACTGCATGCGCTTGCACCTCTTTGTACTGCAGTTCTGGCATTTTCCATATTTCCTGGCTGATAGAATTTAAAAATTCCTTCTTCTCTTCTATTTTTGAGCATACGAATTCGAAATCGCTTTCGGTCATTTTCTTTTCACAGACACGGATTTTGCCACACTCCTTATGTCGCTTATCTGAAGAGTCACAATGCTTAGACAACACTTTGAAAATTTCTAAAGAAATATTTTTACTCCGATAATCAAATGATAATTCTCCTGATAGCTCTGTAACAAAGTCGGTTATCTGCTTGCATGTTTTATGAACAGAAACTTCGGAGAGCGGATTTTTATAAAATGGGTTCTAATATCAAACTCGCCCTTTAAACGGTTTTGAAAACCAGAACCACAATAACGGTATTGCATTTGAGAGACTCCTGATTTGATAATCAACATAAAAGTCGAAAACAGTAGATAAAGAATTGCTTTCATTTTTCGTTATTTACTTATGTTTTATCCTCTATTTTTTTCAACTTTTTAAGTTGATAAAAAAAATGAAGATTAAAATTACATAGATGAAAAAAATTGTTTTTCATGTTTATTTTGAATTATTACTGTAAAATCTGGCATATAACGCGCGCTTTTAGCTCTAAAAATAAGATCAAAATTTGGGGGTGCGTGTTACACGCGGGGTATAAAAATGATAGCTTTAAAAATGAAAAAGTAGGAGAGCATAAAAAAAATTAAGCCTTCTATATGCATCGAAATAATTAAAAAGAAATTATCATACCTTATGATCTTAAAGGGTTATATTTCTAGAAGTATAGTATTTATTTAAAAGTACGGCATAATATCTCGAATAAATGACTTAAATACACAAAAGCATTGCACGCGCACGGTTTAGATGTCACCGTAAAAAAGGGGAACCGCGTTGTACGGTGAATATACCTAAAAATTAAAAAATGCGACTTGAAAGTATAGATGAGTGTTATACGCTGGATTTTGCGGTAATATGTAACTCTGGGTGTTATGTTAAATAAATTTAAAATATTAATGAATTTTTTCTTATCACATATATAGCATGATGTAATATATATATATATATATATATATATATATATATATATATATATATATATATATTTGTTGGAAATAAACTTTCACCCTGATTTTATCTCACCTTTAATTTCCACTAAGTGAAATATAAACAGATCATGAAGTTATTTAATCATACCGCTATCAAACGTGCCACATTCAATTTAAACAAAGCTTTGTATAAAGTGCATTTCTCCTATGGCATCAGTTCTTCCCTTAATATTTAAATGCATGGAATGCGCTTATTCAAAAAATTGAGATATTATTATTATGACTGTTTTCTTATGTTTGCTGGATTAAGATTGGATTAAGATTGGATTAAGATGTAAGTTGGATTAATGATTTTTGATTTAGAAATCTTATTCTTTATCTTTATGTCAATAAATTTAATGTTTAAAGTTTTCAAACTTTGATTTAATGGTTCTTGAGTCTTGCTGCGTAAATGATCACAGATTAATATCATTATAATACACATCAATATTTTTCTTTATTAATTAATGACACTAATTATAGCTCTTTTCTATTTTAATATTAATTATTTATAAAAGATCCTTCACACACACACAATAGAGATAGATTATAGTAAATCACGTTAATAAAGAATAAAATAAACTGCTAAAAGTATCCTAAAAGGGGTATGTATGGGCGTTCTAAAAAGTAAAATGTTTTTGCTATTACGAAGCATTTAAGTTTTTCTCTTATTTATTCATATATTATTTTACTAAAACGAAATCTAAAAGCAGATATGCAATGCCTTTTATAACTATAAAACTTTTATTTTAATACTGAAAATTGCATGAATGATTCTATTTACAGATTTATTCATAATTAAATACATCACTAGTTACTTTGTGAAAAAATGCAAATATATATAAATGCAAACTAGCGCATTACTCTAGATTCTAACATAAAACTTATGTATAAAATGTTCATTTCTTGGAAAATACATAAATGTTATTCAATGTTATAATGTTGTCTCCAAGATAATTTTGTTCTGTACCATAAGGAACACACATACTGCTTTTATGGCAACCAATAACTCTAATTTTATAAGCTTTAGCAATATTATTTTTGAAACCTTTTACTAATATTTCACCTTCGACTGCTTTTCCTAGCTTTAAATAGTCCTCTAAGCTTTGAATTATACACTGGAAATGGATGTCGACTGACTCGTTTAAAACTATTATTTGACCATTTTAAGCAAGAATAGCCTTCATTCCACCAATCGTCCAAGTTATTCTTTATCTTGGATGGAGTATTTTTGTGTAATTTCTCACACAAATCACACATCCATGGCTGAAGGTAGGATCTATAAGTATTCTTCCATTCAAAATAGGACAAATACAAGGAATTGTCGCTGGATACCTTCCACAAAAAATGTCCCAATTCTTCTGGAGTATCAAATTCCATCGCATTAATAACTGAGTGAGGCGGAGCTACACTCGAATAATTCACACCTCCCATAACCACCGGTACGATGTCAAAATTCAAAGGATTAAACAACTTTTCTGTCACGTAATCTCTGCAAATGGCGTTTTCGAAAGAAATGTAAAACTTATACCGTATAGACACCTGAGTGTAGCATTTCTGAGTCTCAGCAGGTCTGCAGGCTTCCATGCCACAACCGCCAAAAACATCTACAGGATAGATCCTCCTCAACCGATTCATATATTCTTCTCTGTTGCTATCTGTGTGACAATTGCTGACGAACCAGACAGCTCTATTCAGCTTTGTTTTCATCAAGGTCAGCCTCTTTCTCAATTTTGACAGCTTCATAGCAGGTTTGAGCTTTTCACCAATGAATCCGTACGACATCAAAATGTCAGATTTTCTCCTGTAGCTCATGGTCCAGTTAAAAACCCCATCAAATCTCTTCATGTCTCTTATTTCCAACCAAGGAGGCTCCATGGAATACAATATCCACACTTGCTTCGGAGAATAGCGGCGGGGAATACTGTACACTTCCAGGTCCCGGACATGGAACAACAGAGCATCTGCCTTTCGTATTTCTGCCGGATCTTTGGTGGTACGGCAGTTGTAGACAGGGCAGGAATATCGAAGAAAGGTTTCGTTGCCTAAATGCAAAGAGTAAAAATGTTCCGGATTCCATTCTCCAAAATATGCTGTTGCCAGATAAATTACTTTTTGATCTGAATTAACTAGTGCAAGACTTCTGTAGTCTCGAATTGGAAATCCAATGGTTCTAGCATTTTCATTTGTAAATTTGGAAAGTCTAGAATTTATCGTGTACTCCCTTACCTCAGGAAATATACTTTTTCTGTGGAATATTTGTTTGAAGAACTTTTTCCCTGTTGGTTTATGATTTTCTTTCGAAATTTTGTTTGGAACATGAACGAAATCGTTAAAGAAATGGGCTGATAAGGCAGTGATAGATATTGCTAATAAACAATAGGTGACAAGAGTTTTCCAAGAAATATTTATGTGGAAGCAACGTAGAAACCATCGTTTCATCACCGTATCTTGATCCAAACAAACTGGAGGAATTCAAACTGAAAAAGAATGCATAAATTTGTATGAATTTTTTTCAATGTCAATTCATTTTAACAAAGAAACAAGTTAATCACAATTATAAACTTAATTCATTATGCTCAAATGCTTAACAATTAAGTTCAATGTTTATCATTTTCATTGATATTTCAAACAATGGTTTTATGTCAGGGAACATAAAGTTAATACGTTCACAGTCATGAAGTCAACCGGTGGGTCACACAAATTTTTCTTGATCTCTGAGCTAAACCCATGAATATCACTCCTATCTTACCATGTAATGAAAAATAAAAATCTCTGACTATTCATTTATGTCCTTAATTTTGTATGTGATACTCAGGAATAACTGCTCTTCTCTCAAAAAAAAAATCTAGCTTGACATTTTGCGCCATCTATTATCAGCTCAGCAAAGCATTTATTTTAAAATTTGATTTTTCCCTTCTTTTCTTTAACTTTTGATTTCTCAAATACCTGTTAAGTGGGTAACTATATTAATTTTTAAAATTAAAAAGGATTCTTTTATTGAAAGAACTTGTAGGTTTTTAGTTCTTTCACCAAAATTATTTGTATTTTTATGTAGTGTACTTATAGTTTACAACCAATAAAAACCCTTTGAAAACAAAAAAGTCTTTTTAAGCTTCGGCACTCTCAATTTAACTTCCTGTGGGAGAAGTGAACATATCAAAAAGTGGAAAAATTTAAATGCTTTTTAATTTTTTTAACTATTTTAAACTATACATAACTGTAAAATACATTAAAGGCAAGTAATTTTTATATAATTTGGTCTCATTATATTATGTATCAGTCAAATAAATTAAAAGTAAAAAAGACTTTTTAAAAACAAGCTTTTATTTAAATGCTCTAAAAAGAATAAAATAAACTTTTCTCTTAAAACTTTTTGCTATCAACTTATAAAGTCGTTACACAATTTATGATATAAAAGCTTGTCGCGAGATTTAAGTACTCGAATTTACTTAGTTTGAAAATTTTAAAAATTAAAATCAATCCGATCAAGTTAATTAATTTGTTTGTTTATCTAAACAGGTAAATCTCGCGACAAGCTTTTATATCATAAATTGAGTAACGACTTTGTAAGTTGATAGCAAAAGTTTTAAAAGAAAAGTTTATTTTATTCTTTTTGGAGCATTTAAATGAAAGTTTGTTTTTAAAAAAGTTTTTTTTTACTTTTAATTTACTTTTTATTTTTTAGTTATCGCTGGACAGAAGTTTCTCAGTCTGTTCTCTCATTCAACGCATTATTGTCGCAAGGTCGTTTGCCAGTTAATTTTGAACAGTCCGGCTAAGGGGTATTCAACGTTTTTTCCCGCAAGGCCACATATATATGATAGATATTTCACTCGGGTGACAACAAGAGTATAATGCAAAGGGGGGATAATCACTGAAAGACCAAAGCAACATTAGACAAAGCAAAATTAATTTAAGTATTAAAACTCATTTTTTTTTTTTTTTTGGGTTTTAATATAATAATATATTAAAAACGAAAAACACAATTTTTTTTAAAAATCCGTAATTTTAAACCAAATTTTTTCAATGTTTCTGAAGTTGGAGAATCCTATTCTGCAAACGAAAAAATATTTTCGTGCGATTATATATTTAAAAAGACGAAGTTTTTAAATGTTTTATTAAAAATATTTAAGTATTTTTTGAAAAATCGTAAAAAAAAGGTTTTGGCATTTTACTTTTTAAATGACTGATTCTAAAAGAGAAAAGCCTGAACTTTCTTAGTGCAGAATATCGATTCAATAACACGAAAAAAAATATCATACGGAACGATTTAGCAAAAATCATTTTCATGAAAACTCATCGATTTTGACTCATTTTAGAAAAAAAATGTAAAAAAACAGAAAATATCATTTTTTTAAAAAAAATTATACCTTTTACAAGATTCCACCCGAAAAATTACTTTAATTAATGTCTACACTATTAAAATTCGAAGGTAAACAAACGTATGCGATTATAAGACTAGGTAGGTGCATGTTCTCACGAACCGCACGACGCAAAACTCGCCGAAGGTACCAAAAGCTTGGGAATGATCCAAGGAATCTGTTTTGACCATTTATATTCCAAAAGTACAATTAGTTAAAAAGGATATTAATTAAAAACCTTAAAACGCTTAATTATTGCCATTTTTCCCGCCAGGTGGCGAAGTTCCAATTTTCCGATCTTTTTTTTTTTTTTTATCCCAGACGTTTTAAAACACGATCTCATTTGTTTATGAGACTCAGACAAAAAATAACTACAGAATCGGAAAGATCACTTACTTCGCCAGGATACGAAGTAAATTATTTTACAAAATAATGATATTTTCTATTTTTTACGATTTTTTCTAAAATCAGTCAAAATCAATATGTTTTTATGAAATTGATTTCTAAATCATTCCGGTTGCATTTTCTTTTACGTTAAGGAAATGATATTCTACACAAATAAAATTCATGCTTTTTTCTCTTTTAGCATTAGTTATTTAAAAAATAAAATGTCAAAATTGTTTGTTTGTTTTTACGTTTTTTCAAAAAATACTCAAAATTTTATTTAAATACTAATAATTTCTTTATTTATAAAAATAATCACATGAAACATTTTTTCTACCTGTAGAACAATATTATCTGTAATCTGTACAGAGATTTAAAAAATTGCGGTTTAAAAAAAAAATTGTGTTTTTCGTTTTTTCCCTTTTTGCAAGAAATATTTAAGCATTGTTTTTGTTACAATTTTTGCTTAAAAATTACCGTTGTTTGTAGTCGATATATGAAGTTTGAAGGCATTAACTTAAAAATGAAGCCCGAAAAAAAATTCAAATTTTAACAAGTAACGCAATGCGAAATAGAATATCTCTTCCTTTTATTTCAACGGTCTTTTATTAACTTTTTCCGAAGATTTCGTGGATTGGTCGCTTAGAGTGCTGGATTAGTAACTTTTGTATCCGGGTTCGAAACAACATCATCGGAGAGTTTGTATAATTTTTTTAAAAAAAATACTCAAAATTTTATTCGCGCATTTAATAACTTCGCCAGAAATTTTGTAATTGGTAACATAATTTATTTCGTCACAATACAGTATTTTTTTTTACAAAACAACGATACTTTACATATTTTATGATTTTTTCGACAAGGAATCAATATCGATGCGTTTATATGAAAATGAGTTTTATAAAACTTATACTTTGATCTTTAAAAGTCAGTGATTTAAAAAATAAAATGTCGAAAACTTTTTTTATGAATTTTATTCTCGCAATAATTCATTACTTTTGGGCCACTATATGACTGCACGTGTCAAGCTTCTTAAGAATGAGTGAATGGTCGCTTACTCGAGAGCTCTTATAGCGAGAGGGGAAGAGGAATTTCCATGACAATATTTTATGCAGTTCAAAATGTTCGTGCAATGTGGGGGGTATAAACCTGTCTGACAAAGAGAAGAAGCGAAAAAGTTTCGAAAAATGGAATTTTGAGTTATACACTCGGTAAAAGCCCGAGCAAAGCAGGGCTAAGCGGAGGAGGGGGAGGGGTGGAAGTCATTTTGAAAAAAAGTATTAGAAGTGCTGATTTTGTAAAGGAAAGGGAAAACTTATAAAAGTAGAGAATGCCGGTGCAACGCAGGGCCATGCAGCTAGTATTTTTTAACTAATTGCGATATTGGAATATAAATGGTCAAAACATACATTGTCATTCAAACTAAACGTGTATACAAAATTTCAGCTGAATCGGTTGAAAACATCAGCTTCAAAACTGAGTTGCAACTTTCCACCCGAACATTTTACATTGTAAGTTAAATAAAAGCTTGTGCAAAAATATAGCATACTTTGTACGTATACTGAGTGGAAGTATTGTAAAATTTCCCGTTGTACAAATAAAATGAATTTCAAAAATATTTTACACGAAAAAAAAATAGTTGGAGGCGTGGGGTATCGATTCCCGTACCTCTCGCATGCTAAGCGAGCGCTCTACCATCTGAGCTACGCCCCCAATCTCCTTTTATACTATGAACATGCTCGCCTTAACACCTGAACAAGATCGTTACAGTAACTAGGTCGATATTGGAATATAAATCGTCAAAACATGCATTGTCATCCAAACTGAACGTGAATACAAAATTTTAGCTCAATCGATTTAAGACATCTGCTTCAAAATTGAGTTGCAAGATTCCACCCGAACAAATTTCTTTAATTAATATCTTTTTAATTAATTGCGATATCGAAATATAAATGATTAAAACATGCATTGTCATCTAAACTAAACGCGTATACAAAATTTCAGCTCAATTGGTTGAAGACATCAGCTTCAAAATTGAGTTGCAAGATTCCACCCGAACATTTTACATTGCAAGTTAAATGAAAGCTTGTAAAAATATTCATTAGTAGGTGCAATTTAAAATATTTTGTTTAAATTCATATTCAATCTATTTTCCAAACAGTGACATCAAATATGCACGCAGTATCCTTGTATGAAAAAAAAATTCCAAGATATTTTGTCTGTGTTTAGAATATAAAACACTTATATATAATTATTCTTAAATAGATTTTAAAGAATAATGTTAGGAAAGTTTGTGTTTTTGTACTATATAGAATCATTGCAACAGTAAAGTATGTACCGTATTTATTTTAATCTTACCCGCCATCGATTATAAGCCACACCCAAAATTCTGAACAAGATTTTGTGAAAAATAGTGTAAAATAGTTTATCAATATCAAATTTTACAAGTTTAAAATAAATTTAAAATGAGAATTAATAAGAAGACAATAATTAGTTATTTTATCAGTATTATAATTTTTTAAATACATACGTGAACCTGTAATTGCTGTAAACACCTTTCCAACATTTTTTTCCCTTCGATTCCAAACCACACCCGATTTCCAGTAGCATTCACATTAGAAAAAAAGTGCGGCTTAGATTCGAGTAAGTACCATAATTTCATTTCGAAAGAAAAAGTGATAAAATATGTATGAATTTATTACTTTAAATAAATCCACTATTATAAATAAATCCACTATTAAAAATTTTTAAAAAATTGCGTATATAACAGCGATATATTTTTCAAAGAAATACTCCAAGTGGTTTTACAGATTTTTGGATGTCTGTAATATATCAACATTTTTTATAATGAGGTACATATAATATTCTATTTTTAAAACTTTCATTGTATGTTGAAGCAATTTTTTTCAGTATTGATAAGACAATTTAAAGCATCATATGTCATCTTTTTTGTTTTCTGTTAAAATATATGCCGAAATAAATTTTAAAAGACCTATATTTTATATTTTCAACTCATGAACCGAAATTTAAATACATATAAAAATACAGCAACAATTTTTAGTGTAATCACTAAAGTTATGACGCATTTCTCAAAACATTTCTTGTAATGTATGTTAAAACTTGTTTGAGTTAAATTTAATTAAGATCAGAAAAAATTGACAAATTTTATCAAGATCGAGGAAAGTATAGTGAAACATCCACACACACGGAAGTAAATCACAAAAGATGATTAGACAATAGTTTTTTTATTTTTTCTTCGCGAAAATATAACATTATTAAAAGTTTCTAAAAGAATTCTTTTGTTTTGAAAATTTTGGAAGAATTCATTTATTATGTTACAAAAATCCAGTCTTAGTTTGCATTTATTATTTTATTACATACATTAAATATTCACATAAATAACCTAACTCAGTTTTGAGTTTTTAAAAATATTTATTTCGAATTCTGTTCGATGAACGAATACTTTATCATTTAGTTAATTTGATTTACTATATAAATAACCAATATTTTTTGCTTTAAATTGCTCTCTCATTATTCTTATCTTTTTTAAATCTAATTAAAGAAAATAGCTTTTAACAAAGGATAAATTATCATATACTTCTAAGAAATACCAAAAAGAAATATTAATTCATATTCAAAATGGAAATAACAATAATTAAATTAAAATAGAAAAAGAAAGAAACTGTTAATATTAAAATTCGTGAGATTTTAAATTCTGTTTTGAAACTGGCAACACATAGAAAATTTCATTAATCTTTCTGCACAAAATGAGGATAATTATTGTACATACAATATATGTTTCATAATTTATGTACCAAAAAATATAATTTCTAAATATAAACCAATAGTAACTTTTTAACCTAAATTTACATTTTTCGAAAAGTTAAATCAAAAAGGTACCCTCTTAACTAAATTTTTATCTCTTTTATACATATTAAACAAAAGATATTAGTAGCTAATTTTACTTTTAAATCCATAATAGTTTGTAACTAACCCTTAAACGCATATTGTTGCTAATAATCCACATTCTAATTCTACTTAATTTTATTCAAAAATCTGCATTTCCGAACACACGTTGGTAACCATAGACAATAAATCACATTTGAAAGGGAAAAAATCGATTTTTTTTTTTTTTTTTTGGCGTAATGGATGATAAAGCTCAGTGTGTTACATGAAGAGATATTTTCTATTTTCGAGTTTCCTATAAAGGAGTGGTTTATTTATTTGAAATACAAAAATTACTTCTCATCTGGGGTAAGATATCAATGTGTTTAATGTTGCATATGAAAATGTTATTCGCCAGATTTCGGGGAAGTCCTGTATGTCAGTGATCCACAATCCCCAGTCCGTGGATCAAATGGTGCCGGGCCGCATAAAGAACATTAAACCATTGCCATTTTATTTAAAGTGGTGCATTTCTGTCGGATTTGCGCAGCTTTTCACAGAAATCACTTTATACTCACACTAAATCACTTTTATTCAATTTTGGTGTAACTGTATTTTATTCTGAATGCATATTTAAATGTATCTTTATTAAAATTGGTTAATCAAAACAATCTAAACTATTAACAATCAACGTGTTCCACCCTCAGCGGGCCGCGGTAAAATTATCAAACGTTGAACGATTCGCAGCAATAAAAAGGTTGCGGAGCACTGCTATATGTTACCAAAAACCTACACACAACTTTTTTCAAAATAATATTATTAACTGACTTATTTTTTACGTAATCTATGACAACATTCCTATAAAAAAACGATTTTTTAAAATTCACGTCAAAAATCATGCCTTTAAAGGTTAAATACACCCAACTATTTTTTTTTACACGTTGGATACTTTCAATAGAAAACCATGCGAAAAAAAAATATGTGCGACTTATGGCAAATTTTGGGAATACCTTCCATATTTTTAAGAAACCGTGTAAGATGAAAAATCTCTAAATATTTTCCCATAAAACCGTGCAAAAAAAGTAATAATAAAACTATTTTCATATTTATGAAACAAAAACAATTCATTTTTATTACAAAAAAATTTTAACTAGTGTACAGTGAAAATTCAGTCTGTAAGTACATACAACACATAAAAATGCAAACTGAAATTAGGAATATGACAATTAACAGCTACTCATCTCTACTTGATAACAAGCGAGCACGTTTATTATTAACTGGATCAAAAATGCTATCATCAGTAGGTGTGACAGATATGTCTAGCATAACTTTCGGTTTGATTCAAATGAAAAAGTTCGTTCGTTATTAACGAACGAAATTGTTGTTGGAATTTGCTGTTACAAAATCTGTTACTACCGGATGTTTTAGTTTTTCAAGTTGCTTATACAATTCTTGATATCCTACAACTCAAAACTTTGATTACGTTGAAATTATTATGCACACTCTGTGTCAGGATCATGTTTCATACTGGAAGCAAATTTCTAACCTTCTCTAATTAAATCAGATGTTAATAACTGAACTTCACCTTCGACTTCGTCATTATCATAAACTATCATAAATTGCATCAAATCGTCCTAATCCAAAGGGCACGAATCCCCAGTTTTTTTTTTTTTTTTTTTTTTTTTTTTTTTTTTTTTTTTAAGATTCGTGTTAGAACGAAAAATTCGCGAGAAAAAAAATCAGTAAATCGTGTAAAAAAAAAGACCGTGCAAAAAAAGAGCTGGGTGTATGTAATTTCTTTTTAGGAATTAAATCAATATATGAATATAATATATTTGTAAAATAAAGGAAATTTATATATATAAATGCAGGCATGATTTTAAAATTATGTAATAATTATTTACCTATAGCAAGTGCAGCAGCTGAAGAGAAGTATAAATGATATGTTTCCTACCTGTGTGTGTAAACCTCTGAATATCTTGCCGTAAGTGATGTTTAATAAATGAGTTGATCCGTCATTTCTGAAAAAAGGCCGCTCTCTCTCTCCGGATGCTTTGGGTACTAAACCACTCAAACAAATAAAACACGGGAAACGGCAGATATTTCGGGATGCTTTCAAGTTCATAGGTGAATACAAATTCAAAACAGCGAATCTCCATATAAATGGATTTATAAAATCGGGAAACGAAATGCAATTCCTCAAAAAAGGCATTTATCATCAAAGCGAAATTCCCTTAATAATTTTTTTGGTACTGCATTTAAAGGAGTTTCCAGCAAACGATTATTATTTCAATGATCTAATCCCCCTAAGGTATTTTTTTTAATATGGGGATTGTATATTATCATTTAGCATGCAATAGAGAGAACACGGATTACAACTCAAATACAGTGAAAATCGTTTAAAACGAAACTGAGGGGACTGAAATATTTTTTCGTGTTAAAAGATATTGCCAAAAACAAGTAATATAAAAAAAAATTTCAAGTCAATTCCTACTTAGATCAACAAAGAAAAATTTTATTTTAGCTATTTTTTATTAAATAGTTACAATTAGTATAAGTATGTAAATACATAGGACAGAATCACACCATTAAGTGATAATTATTTTTTATTAATTATCATTGAAGTATCGTTTTGTCATCCAAAACAATCGTGTATGTAAAATTTCAGTTTAACTAAATGCTTTAAAATGTGAGAAAAAAGATCTTTTTAAATTTTGACACAAGTCGCCAAAAGGGTCGCTAAGTCGCCAACGTGGCTGTATTTGGAATTCTTTAAATAATTAGTTTTAATCCACACACATAATTTTTATTAATTATAATAAAATGAATGCATTGTCATCCAAAATAATCATGTATATTAAATTTCAGATCCATTAAGCGCTTTAAAATGTATTTTATTAACGATTGAAAATTCCACCAAGATAAATAAATAAATATATAAAGAGATTGTGAGTTAATAATAGGAATTGAGAAAAAGCATATATTCAGCAAAAAATCAATTTTATTAGATTACATTTTATTTACATATATGTGTATATATGCATGTATTTAATAAAAATCAAATAAAAAAAATTCACGATAAACCTAATAAAATTGAGCACAAAATTTTTAAGTTTTTTGAAAAACCAAACACTTATTGAGTTCTTGGAATATTTTAATTCGCATTGTCCTTTTTAGCATCAAATTGTCACCAAATTGTTCGATGTCGTCCATTTTATTATTCCATTCCTCATTGGAATATGCGCCTGAATAACTGCGCATACTTTCCATGATGTTCCTCGTTTCGGATGACGTGGGAATTGGAGCTGCATTACACCTTTCATTTTCGTTGTCTGCATCAATGAGATTTTTTGAGCAGACTACAAAATTTCTTTCTGTCTACCCTAATTAGGGCTGTACATACATTATCATCCTCTACTGTAACGAATTCTTCCGATGATACACCAATAATGCGGAAACTTTCTCAAACATTTCATTGCCAGACGTTTTCCGGTAGAGCTTCGCAGCTCTAAATCGGTTCTAACTCTAAAGAACGTAATGGTTCTCCATTTTGCTAAATTGACTTTTTTATATATCCATATATATTGATTTCTTCTTGGTTTTCGATTCCCTAAGTTGCCCTTCCTAAGTTTTGTACGATGTTATATTATGCTTATATTTATTTTGTTATAATTACAATGCGCGTACGTGTGTAAGAAATAGCTATATAACCAACAAAAATCAATAATGCTTCTGCCCACTTTCATTCTGAATCCCTAACGGGAGCTATTATATGTCTAGCCATTGGTTTCGAAGAGATTTTCATTCGATCGTCTGAACGAATTAATATTTTTAATAGTAGATAAAATATGATGTGAAAAAGCTACTTACTATAAAATTAAATGTATTGGTAAAAACAAACATTATGCGAGAAATAAAAAACAATGTGGTCGTTATACTGGCAACAAAAACGTGACAAATACACATTATTTTCCACAATTTGTGGTTAATACTTAAAATATATCGAATGAATTTCATTCTATCTATTCAGAATTCACCTTTGAACATATACAGGAGAGTAAAGGAAATGCTAAAATTCAATTTATCAGTGTCTGATAAAAATTAATTCGTTTTGTGTGCTTGCGGGTTATCACCCAATGGTTCCGATAACGTTTTTCAACTTACAATCTCTTATTCAAATCGTTTATTGGCCCTTGGGTTCTTTTAGTAGCGAGAGGATTTTTCACAAGACTTCATTTACAGGTACATTATTTATAATTCTGTTATTTGATTGGCACATTAGAATTCAGTAAATTTATACTTTTTTCACGAATACGTATTAATTACATGAAACCGTGGGATTATATTAAAATAAAGAATTAAAATGCGGAAAAAAGATTTCAACTATGAGGAATAAGAGGATAAAATCCGTTAACGGCTTCATTTGCTATGCTTTTTTTACGTGTACAGAAAATAGAAAAACTTCTGTGCAAAAACAATATACTTATGCTTGTCATTATTACTATAGATCTATATTTATTTACGGTAAATTTAATATGAGTAGTTCTTATTTATATTAACTCAGAGAAATAAAATATTTCTTTTCTTTTAATCGTCTCATGAAGCTTTTGCATCGTATTTCTTTTTTTTTATGATGCGAAAGTGCCACATCACTTTCGGTGATTGAAATAGATAATATCTATTTTGAATTTTATTCCTCCTGTACGCTAATTAGTTTCGTATCAAAATATATAAGCAGCAGCCTTTAGAGAAAATTTAAAAAACACCAAAAAAAACTCCTCAAATCATAAAAGACTATGCTAAATTCCTTCCGATTATTAATCAAAAAGGTAGACAAATTACAAAACAAAACCTGTGAAATTAAGTATAGTATTGAATTTAAATAGAGTGGAAAGACTTTCAAACTCTTAAAGGAATTCAAATTTTGAAATGAAATTCTTCTTTTATAAATACTTAATTTTTATCCTTTTTTGTATTAATATTTGCTGATTATTTACTATAATTAAGATTCGCATAAGTCATAAATGTCATATTAATGTTAATCTACATGTAAAATCTTGTTATTAATTCATATAAAAAGGGTTATCATGAATGAATACAGGGTTATCAGGAATTAATGACCCGATTACACAAAAAGTTTAATAATTCCCAGATGAATAAACAGAAAATTATATCTAAGATGTGTGTGTCATTGTAAAGATACAATATATTAAATTTTTTCCGTACGTAACGTTTCTTGACGTAAAATTTGTTTTCACAAGTATTCAATGTGACTTCCTTTAGTCGCCCGTGTAATGCGATATTGCAATTCCTGCCAAACACGTTGCAATGTTTCAGTGTTAATTACTTGTACAGCGTCGCAAATGCTTTGTTGAAGTGCGGGCAAAGTTACAGAAACGGTGGCACAAACACTAGATCTTTCACATATTACCAAAGGAAAAAATCGCATGATTACTGGCAGACTTTTTACAAACAAGAACACGCAAAATGCCTTCTCCCGCTGCGACGTCATTTCCCCACTTCTGTTCACAATTTCAAAAACTTCTTGATTACAACATTGCTTCGAATTATTGGACAAAAACAGTACTGCAAACTCAAAATTTTATATTGGATCTTTACACAATGTCATATTAACTTTCATTTTCTGAATAAAAGAGATCATTTTTGAATAATCATTTAATTAAAAATGGCCAAGTGCTGGAAAGATCTTGGCTATGTTGTCCAACTAGTAATTGTAGTGTTTTTTGTTTGACCTGCAAACTTTTTTCTAAAACAAATTCCCAATGCACAGCCGACTTTTTTGATTGGAAACACGTAAAAGTGAATGGAAACAGTTGTTTAGAAAATCATAAAAATTCAATCTTAGTTTGGTTAACACGAAAAGAAAATAAGTCTGTTTTAGATAGACAGTTACAGGAGCAACTAAGAAAAGATACAGAATATTAGCACGATGTCCTCAAACGGGTTATTTCGGTAGCAAAGTATTTGTTCATAAGAAATTTAGCAATTAGAGGTACGGAGAAAGTGTTTGGTTCTCCTCATAATGGTAATTTTATGGGTACCCTGGAATTGCAAGAAGAGTTCAACCCATTAATTCGTGAACATATTGAACAGCGAGAATTACGGCCAAAATCGTTAATATTGTAATCAAAAACAATATATGAGCAAATATTTGAGAGCATGGGCAAGCAAATCATTAAAACAATTACAACTCAAATAAATAACGATGACACAAAGTGCTATTCAATTGTGATGGATTCAACACCAGATGTGTCCCACAATGACCAACTTGTTATTGTACTACGATATTGTTTTCGGCGAAAAGTGTATGAACGATGAGTCTCATTAATTAAAATTAGTAGTCACACTGGCTTATGCTTATTTAATTCTCTACAAGAATTTTTAGAAACAAATGGACTGTTATTGGATAATTGTTGAGGACAGTCATTTGGCAACGCTACTAATATATCCGGTCGATATAATGGTGTGCAAGGTCTTCTAAAAGAAAAAAATAAATTCACACACACGATCTTTCTCTCTCTAATTATGCGTCGTGTGCTACACATTCTCTTAATCTGGTTGCTGCAGAATCAGTTAAGGTTGCAACTGAAATCGTAAAGTTCTTTGGTTTAGTTTAAGAGAGAAGTATATGTTTTTTCTGCTTCAACCCATAGGTGGGAATTTCTAAATGGTGAAATTAAGCTGAAATTTACCTTAAAAAGTTTAAGTCATACCAGATGGTCTTGCCACTACGATGCTGTTGAAGCCTTAACCCTTTGACGGGGACACAGCTAAAATACAATTTTCTGTGATAAAGTACTTGATAAATGTAATGTTCTCATCCTCTTTAAACATTATTTAGTCCCCAAAAAATATCTAATCATGGACTTTTTTCCTGAGTGGTGGTTAGACGTTATAGCCATTGCACATTTAGGACATTTAAATTACTTGTTAGGACAGAAATAATGAATCATATTACAATAAACTTTTTTATGAAAAATTAACATTTATGTAATAACTATTTTAATTACAATTAAATACAAAGTATAAGTGTAATTTAATAATAATAGAATAATTGTACAACATAGAATATATATATATACTTATCTAGAAAATATATAGAATACTTACTTAGAAAATATATAGAATCCTTTGAATATACTTTGAACTTGGTTTATAGCCACATTTTATATTTTATTTAATTTTAATATGAAAGAATTGAAGGAACAATAATAATATGCAATAATATGCAAGCGTTTTCTCCGAGCAGGAAAGCTGTAACGAAAAATTTTCGAACCCGAGAATCTTGTACCACATATCGTAAACAAAATTTGTTTATATTTCCCGCCCCCAACATTCTCACGTCTCTCTCGAGTACAGAAAAAGTGAATATTTCTAGGTCATTTTTCTGTTCTAGGTGGGCAGTGGATAGAACCTCTATCCACATATTAAAGGTTTCCAAACACCTAAATAAAACCTTTTTTTTAATTGTACAATTGCTTAGTTCATTCAGATGAAGGAAAAGTATGCTTAAGAAATGTCGAAATTTTTTTCAAACATCAAAAATTTTATTTATAGTATCAAAATACAATTTGTAGATTTACACCGAGAAAAACTGTTTTTAACTACCCATCAGAGGACATGAAATGCAAAATCGTGCTGCCATCTGTATTAATTTTTGAGCGTTTTAACTTCAATTAACGCATATAGATAGACTAAATATCCAACACCCGCTTTGAGAAAAAAAATTTTAATATGTGGCTAGACGTATTAGCGACTGCCCGCTAAAGGGTTAAAAGATAATTATGGTAATATCATGAATATTCTGTAGATAGACATTTAGTGACAATGAAAATGAGAAAATTGATTTTCGAAAAGAGGCAGTAAATTTATTTATTTAATTAACAAAACTCGAAACTGCCATTTTAATTATATTTTGGGAAGAAATTTTAGAAAGATTTCATTCAGTTTTAAAAAATTAGACTCCTGGTTTGGACATATGTGGAGGAAATAAGTTAATTATGTCATTAAAAACGTTTATAAGCAATGTACGACATGAATCAGATCAAAACCTAAAGGAGTATCAAGACGCAGCCAAAAAATTCAATCCTAAAGTAGGAAAAGAATATAGCGATTTGGACAAGAGTTATTTCAAAATTAGCAGGTAAATCCTCAGAAAAAACTGTGTATGGGATAGAAAAATTTAAGAGACACGCTTATTGTTGCGTTAGATAAGCTAATCCTTGTTTTAAATAGAAGAAGCCAAGTATATACAGAATACAGTAAGAAATTTAAATTTTTGATGTATTTGCGCGATCAAAGTAAGGAGAATGTCGATCTGGAGAGTGTACGCACCATTGATTACTACTCAGATGACGTAGACCAACATTTAGTAAATGAAGGTGTTGAATTCAGAGCTTATCTTAAAAAAACGAGCTAGAGTCCTATACTTGAAGTGTTCAATTTAACTTTTGAAAAGAAGCTTGTTGACGTTTTTCCAAATTTGTAAACCATTTTAAAGATTTTTCTAACGCTCCCTATTTACTAGCTGTGAAGCAAAGCGAGCGTTCTCTAAAATGTCCTGAATAGAAAATAAATATAGGACAAATACTAGGTTTAATAGACTTCTTTCTATTAATTCTGATCTCACTAAAGACATAAAATGGGATGAGCAAATAAAAGAATTTGCATCACAAAAGTTTTTTTCTTAATTGTTTATAACGTATTTAGATTGTATGAAACAAAAAAAAAACTTCAGTTTCATATACGAGTATTTTAAATTTTCTCGCACAAATTTTTTTTGTAGGAAAAAGGCAAAAATTTTTATTATTTAAGGGGGTGCCCTAGATATTGTTAGCCCGCGGTCCTCAAAGGTAACGATCCGGCCCTGCTGCTGAATCCTGTATTTCAAGGGGTTGGATTTTCTACAATAAATTCTCATCGTTCTTAAAGAACTATCTTGTTATTTGCGACTGATCCTCAAGCCCCGGATCTACGTAACAATACTACAATATTTAAGGAAAGAAAATGTGATAGCTGTAACCAAAATAAAACGTAGATTCATCAACACCAAAAAATCAATTATTAGAAATTAGTACTTCATATTCTTTCGCTTTTGCTCTTATCACCTTGTTCCATGCGCGATATCTCTCTCAACATTGAGTGAAGGCAAACAATATTTTTTCCCGTCTTGTGATGCCAGGTATCATAGTTAAGTCGTGATCTTAAAAAGTTGATCTTTGACGAGAGATGTGTTTTCACATACACACAAACGGAGCAAAATATTTCATTGAAAAAGTACTTTCTTGAAAAAATTTATTCGGAACTTACATAGCTATTGCTCTATGGCATAAATAAACATTAATGTTTCTAGTTGAGTGGTAACTAAAATCTTTAAATAAAATTTTAGTCATTTATATTTCATTGTTCAAAGTAATTGTTTTACATCAGTTAACGTAAATCTCAACAAAAATCATTTTCTTTAATGTTTCAAAAACGGCTTACTCAAAGACATTTGTAATCAAGCAGTGCTAAAAGGGAAAAATTTTATCAACATACATGTCCTCTTTGAACTATAAAAACAAAACAAAAATCGTTGCTGATACATTCCTTTACAAAGAAATTGTATGCTTATTTTGTTAAAATTACATAAACTCAACTTTATCTTTTAAGATGTTTATTTCTGTGTTACTAATATTCTTTTTTAAATGCAAATAGCTACAATATTGAGTTATATAGTAACTGGGTTTTTCCCCTTCCCTGCAATGAATACATCTGAATAATTTTCCAAAGAAAATACCACCTGATCAAGTTTAGAAGAAAAATCGAGTCAGCTATATCATAAAATATGTCGGACGCAGTTACGTATGAGTATGGAGGTGAGTCACCAATTTAATTTCTATTTTAACTTAAAGATTTTTCTGATAGTAAATCCTATGTGCAATATCATTTCGTATATATGTACAAAATACTTTTTAATATTTTGTTGTAATGATATATTAATAAATCTTTAACCCGAGGACAATTATCTCCAATTAATATTATGTAATTTTCCTGTACGATCGGCAAAAAAAGAGTGTTACATTTTTCTATATTTAAAACATATTTTAAACTATACTAATCATATGAATGTAAAACAACTTTAATTACATCACCAAGATGTATGGAAATGGAAAAGATGCTTAGAAACGTAAGAACAGTATGTTAAAAAATAAATTTTGTCTTTCATGTGTTTGAAATACCTTCATTGTTTTTAATAATCGCAGTATTCTTGAAAGTTTTCTATAGAATCTCGTTCTTGTGCGTGCGTGCGTGTATGTGTGTGTGTGTAACGGATTTTTTCGCGATCTTCACACGAATCCTCTTGGGGAATCTTTGGGCTAGCATTCGCGTCTAATCCACAGTTATCCCTCTTAAGAAGAAACCTTGATATTTAGATTAGTTCGACTATATAAAGTCAGAGTTTTGTAATTGTAGGAAGAAGGAGCTGAGAAGCTGTTACATTCGTCACGCAGGTGAGATAGAGTAAAGTTGATTTTCGCAGCTTAAGATTAAGAGCGGTGTTTGCTACTGTTTTAAATTAGTGTATTGGAGGTTTGTAATCAACGATAGATTAGGTTAAGTTAAATTGGTTACTTGCTTAATATTTATTGCTTTCTCTCTGCCACACTTTTGATATTCACTTAGAGATTAAACTGTTGTTGATTAGTGTGTTTGAGTAAAATAAATAGTTGTTATAATTGAAGTTTCTGGTTCTGCTTTTATTCCTCCTACACTCTTATGTAGGCAATACGGTGAGAGAGCAACTTCAGGACTAGGTCACTCACAGAGTGTGTATTTGAGTTTTGCCAGATTCAGTTATACATGTTTTAAAACCTTGTGTGACACTAAAAAAACTTTATTAAACTTTCGTTCTATACATTATATTATGATCAGTTTACATAAATGTAAAGAAAGAATTTCACAAGTTTTAACTCGAGAGTGGTCACGCGGGGTGCAGAGTACCCCCAGGCTCTTGAAGTCTTTTAATTCTGGGAAAAGTGATTGTTTGTTACCAATGACCTTGTCAGTATCCTCCTATATGATAATCTTCATGGAAACTAAAATGCCTTTGTCGCATATCTCCCTCTTTTTTTGGTAGTGGCAATCGTATTTTACAGTTTTAAGGTGCTTGGGGTGACTGAGTTTCTCGAGTGATGACATTTGTTCCAAAAAATTTCCTATGAACTGTCTACATTTTTCCCGCGTGAAAGACTTAATGGTTTTGATTGCTGTGTTGTATGACTTATTATGGATTATAAATGTAAATTAACTGAGTATTAAAAAGAAATATGGAGCACCTTTTATCTCTATTGGATGAAGTTGAAACTTCGGAGCAAGGAAGGGATCTTGCAACGGAGGAACCAGATGAAATAATGGATAGTAATCATGATAGAGAAAGAAGATTTGAGAAAAGCGATGAACATGAAAAGTTTGAGTCGAAAAAGAAGATTTTGCAAATGCTACCTAAAGAACTCCATCAAAAAAGATGTAAAGCCACAAATGTACCACGACACACATCGCCTTATAGAAAAGACACAAGCAAGAAAAGCATGCTACTTGTAGATCACTTCTGGACAAAAAAATCATATTAACTTGGACAAAATATGAGAGTTTTGCCTGCAAATATCATTCCAGTAATATTCGCGAAAAGTGTATGTGTGATTTGTGTCCTGTATTAAAGTTCGCACACAATTGGAACATTTTAGTTCAGTTTGATTGGACTTTTCCCCCTCAAATTATCAAAGAAAAATTGAAAAGTTCTTAAAAGTACGTAAGTATACTTTCTCTTAAATAAAGTATTCACTCACTGACGTAGCTGGTTCTCAGTGGGTCCTGTATCAAAATATTTGGGGGTTTCTTTTTGGGCTTCCTTAATATTTTACGATTTTTTGCTTATACATGTTGGGGCCCCCGTATCATTGATACGGCTATTACGGTGGTAGCTACGCCCCTGTATTCATTGTCATTGCAATATTCATTACATACAATGAAAATAATCATGAAAAATGAATTGGGATGACCGAGACGGGGAAGGTGTGAATCGAGTGCACACTTTCTCCCGGGTTAAAAAATAAAAATGTGTAAGTTTTGTCTTTTATTTGGGTGCGTAGTTAAAGCAGAACATGCAATTTCCTAATAATTGTAATCAAATTGTGAATAAAAGCATACCAATCAATTGTTTTAAAATAACTGCTACGAATAAATGTAGCTAACAAAGCAATATCAATAAATTCTTAATAAAACACAGACTCCTCCCAAAAAAAACTCGTTGTAAAACAAAATTTATATTAAAAATCAATATAAACTTGAATAGAATATCCGTTACTGACTCTATACCTTTTACTTGTAAAAAGGGTACAAGAAATTAAATTGACGAAAAATCAAAAATTAGAGTACATATAAAACGATCCCTTTACAAAGCCTGAGAGATTTTCTGTAGAGCTCTAGCGATTTGGAATCTGCCTCCAAATTTAGTTTAAAACAAGAAAGAAGTTAAATATATTAAAATTGTAAATTATTTATCATTGTTTGAAAGTACTTCTGTGTTCCTGATGTCGCGACCCTAAGGTCGCAGATGAAGTTTGGGACTCCGAATGAACAGATATTGTTATAAAAACAACTAAGTTTATTTGTTTATCAAGGAACTATTAATCAAGATTATAAACCGAGGGAGCAGTCTAATTAATTGAATACCCTAAATTTGTAAGGCAAATAACTAAGCACTTAACTGAGTGTGATCCGATAAAACAGCCCTCGCCAGATCTCACCCGGCTCAATTTGATATCCCGCTATGAAGCTTCTTTTCAAGTACACCAGAGCTTTAGATTTTTACTTCCCAAACGACTAAACCTAACAATTACTTTTCTAGGGATTAAATAATACTCAAATTAGCAAAAAATTAAGTTCTCTCTACGGAAGGTGATTTTGAACTCAAACAACGGTTAAAAAAATAATTCTTCCTCGAGAGGATTAGAAGGCGGTGAATAGTACCCGTTACAACGATTGCTAAATTTTCATATCGTAGCGATACCGCTAGAATTGATATCACCAGTGGCGTACAAAAAGAAGGGTAGGGTTTGGGGGCTCAAACTCCTCCCATACATCAAGAAATTTTTAATTTTTGGCATACAGATTATGTCTGGGTGCTTCCTAAATGTAGCTGTTTTTTTTAATGTAAACCCCTTCCACATAAAAGCAGTCTGTATGTCATGATAACTCTAACTGTGAATGTGTACTTGTGTTAACTGTGTATTGTAACTGTATATGATTGCTTGTGTTGTTGCTGTTGTGAGATGACGTTGTCACCTCATGCTTAATAAAATTATATAATAACGAAGAACTTTCTGAACGCTTCGAATGCAAATGTTCTGAAGAACATTCTGAACTAATAAACATAACACTGTACGCCACTGGATTTCACCCGTTGTGATATCCAAGGGTGTCTCATTTGCATCAAAACAATCATGCCATTTTTCAAAAATAAACTTCAAATAATAGGATATTAAATTAACAGTTTAAGCAGGATAAAACTAAGGCGAACTAAAATTCTGAAGATAGATTAACAATCTATCAAAATGTGTGGATAAAATAAGACATATATACATATGCATAACATGCATTATTTTTTGAAAAACTTCTTATTAAAACAAGTGGGGCGTGAGTAAAAAAATATTAAATGACAAAGCTTCAAATAAGTTTAAAATAATCAATATAAGATTTGTAAAAAATAAAATAGTAATAAAAACATATAGTATTAAGTCACAATGAAGTAATTTATCCTTGATAAATTTAATATACATTAGCCTCTTTACACAATGGTTCTTTTTAGTTGATGGAGGATTCAAACATGGGACACAAGCTTTACGGCATGACAATTCAACTATCCCAGAAAAAAAAATGACTGCCT
Organism: Trichonephila clavipes; assembly: GCA_019973935.1. Classification (NCBI taxonomy): domain Eukaryota; kingdom Metazoa; phylum Arthropoda; class Arachnida; order Araneae; family Nephilidae; genus Trichonephila; species Trichonephila clavipes. The sequence goes on along the minus strand of BMAU01018694.1, from coordinate 111,851 downwards.
AATTTCAGTTTAAATCATAAAAATAAGAAAAATTATTTGGTAGAGAAATCACATCTTTAAGTTTTTTTTTAACTCCACCAAGATCTTCGAGTGAGCAATTAAGAGCTAGCCGTTTCCAAATGCAGCATAGCAAAAATATTAGGATAAATAAGAACGCCTCTTTTGTTTTTGTGGTTTAAGGTATCCGACTACCCTAAAATCATTTTTTTTAAAAAAACTGACAAATTTTGTATGATCTTATTTTATAAGATTCCTTATTAGCTTTATAAAAATACCACGTACTTTATTTTCCATTCACTAGAACAAAAACTACAAGTGTTTTAGTAAAAGCATGTGCTATAACTTTATATAAGATGTTTAACTTTCAAACGCATTTTACTCGAAATGTGTATTTTTCCGAAAAACTGAAACGGGGACAGCGATTGCTCAAAAAGTTTTTAGGATAATTTGCTAAAAATTTTTGTATAGGTTCTGTATAATAGTGGAAGTGTTTTAACCTTCAGATTTTTCAATCACTATTTTATTACAACATTTACAGTTCTTTATGTGAATATAATCAATGTTTTTTAAGGCAATTTCATCTAATAGCTAAGATAAAGGGCTCTAGTTTTTGTAAAATTTAAAACATCTCTTATCTTGAAGGTCATTTCAAAAAGGAATAGCAAAGTAATACATCAAAATTGAAGAACTGAAAATTTGTTCATTTACTATTTGTATTACCCTGTTTATGTCATTTTTTGTCAACTTTTGTCCATTTTTCCCATTTTAGTACTTATAATTTATTTTATCTTCTTAATTTTAGCCTTTTATTCTTAAATGTATCTAAAAACCGCAAAAAAAATCTCCATATCTCCATTTTTTTTAAAAAAAAAAGTTGTCGCAAGTTGTTGGATATCTTAAAATAATAAAATCTGCCAATAGTTACAATCGATATAAAAATAAAGAAACTTATTTTTACAATCAATTTAATTCAGAGAGAGTACAGAAAAATTTTATCCCATATATAATCATATCTTACATGTATTACATATTACGAATAATCAATCGGTAATAACAAAAAATGGAACTTTAGAGGAAATTGTGCAAAGTTCAAAGTATATTTATAGGAATTGTGTATCATGTTAGCTCTTTTTAACCTAAAAAAAGAGTCGGAGTTCTAGATAACTTATAGCGAACTGCTCAAACAATAGCTAAGTATGGTCTCGATTCACTTGTGGCGTTTTTTCCTAGACGGGGGGCTCATGGGCTACATTGTAGGAGCGGAGAATACGGGAGGGCCACACCTTTTTAAAATGAGTGCATTCATTATGAAAATTAATAAATATAAGTTAACAAATAGTGGTGGTTTTATTTACTGTGCTAATTTCATATTATCTATAGCTACAAGCACATTTAAATTTAGTTTAATGAGAAAAGTGCACCCTCTCACAGCCACATTTTACTCCCTTTTTTTATTTATTTGAAACGGGGAGTTTAATTGCTTCTTGAAATTCTCATCACAGCCTTCAAATTCATTTTATCTTGTACTTGCATTTATATTTACTCTTGTAGTTCTTCATGCTAGGAATAGCTGAGCAGCGCGACGTAAATATTCACTCACTCTTCATGCTAGGAAACCTTTACTCACAAATATGTCGAATAAATATAAAATACACATTCCCCAGCAAAATTTTTTATACATGGACATTTTTCAGCAGACAAAGTTTTGTAGAAGTCAATGTCATAGAATTTAACATTTCCTTCACTCTGTGATTTGACTGCAAATCAATGTTCTAGCTGTAGCTAATCAGGTGCTACATCGGTATATGCAGCAATGGGATAACAGAGTAAATTAAATTTAAGCTCAATTTTCTTACAATCTTGAAATCTTGTGACCTCATCCTCCAAACTCTGCAGAAGATCTCTTAATAGAAACACTTTCATTTGCTTTGTTTTTCTAGTAAAGTAATCATGTTTTCCTAATAGTAAAAAATTAAAGACAAATAATTGATTGCGCATGGGAAAGAAATATCGGTTCAAAGAGAATTTTCTGACTGTCATGGAGGGCCGTTATTTACCCAGCCCTATATTAGATCATTTTCTAACTGCTAATGCATACTCTTATAAGATTTCCTTATTCAAGCGTTTCAGATATACTTCAATTCTTGAAATATTTTTAAATTACTATCCACAAAAAGTTATAAATTCAACGGCCATTAAGGTTTGAATTCCAAAGTACACAAAATACTTTTATTAGAGGGTTTAACATTTTAAAAAATAAGGAAACAAAAACCCTCAGGAATAATTTTAAGGTTAAAAATTTAAAAAATTTAGGGTATGGAAGAGGTTTAAGTCTCCAAACCCCGTCTTCGTGTACGCCACTGATTCATTACCATATTTGGACAAGTTATTAGTTCGTATCATTGATAAAAATATAAAATCCAGTGTTATCATAATTTGCCCACTTGTAGCAACATTTTCTAAAATCATTAGCTTTAAAAAAGGGATAAACAAATATTTTTCCTTTAGTACTTATATCATCCCAAATTGCCAAACCAGGTTTTTGCAATGTATGTAATAAATATAATTGTAGATATAGCATTTGCTTACAGCTTAGGTTAATACTTAAAATTAACTTTTTCCACATTTCAGAGGAGTTAAAAAATTATATGTTATAATAGTTTATTCTAACGCTTCTAATAACAATTTATTGGATGTAATGTCTTTCCATCATGAAATGACGTCATAAATTGGGCACCTTTTCGAATTGTTATCAACAAGCCGCGTAAAATGCTTCAAAGATAGAAGTAGTTACTCGCCGGTGTTTAAATTTGGCAACACTCTTCAATACAAATTTTTAAATTCTGCGATCCGTTTTTGCGTATTACCAGGAAACAACTATATTTTTTAAATAAAAAGTGCTCCAAAAGAACGGTAAAAAATTCATTTTATTCTTTAATTTCATTTCAAAACTGGTATTTTTCATTTGAAACTTCAAAAGTGGTTAATTTCAGATTTGTTGCTTGTCTTTGTTCCATTTATGTGATTCGAATCTTTAAAACGATAATTGGAATTCAACAATAAGCTTTTGTATTTCAGTAGTACGTATATTTTGTTCTTTGAATATTATATTTCATACCAATCGGTTGACATTGTATTTTCCTTTTTGTGATTGCGATGTATTTAAGTAAATCTGTTCAAGTCATCTGTTTAAGAATGTGATTAATTTGTAATAAGTAATTTACGTTAATGTGTTCATGTTTTCCACTCTGTATTATTACTTAAAATATTTAACTGTGACATTTGCTAAATGTTTTTTTTTTTTTGCTTGCAAATCTGATTACCTTGTCTTAAAATCTTGTGTATTTTCATTGAATGTTACTACAAACAAATTTAATAAGATTTATAACTTATTTTTGCTGTAATTATTATTTTTCATTTTATTGGGAATTCTTATCTAATTCATTTCTATGGCATAGAATATAGGTAATGTTTTTTTTCTACGAGTATTTTGAAATTTGATCTTGAAGATAATAAAAATTCCGTGTTCTCTTTGTTCCCCTGCTACTAAATGTGACTCAATGAAAAATCAGCAACCACAACCATTTCTCATTATTTCTGCGGTTTTTAGTAGTATTTCTATTAAGTTTTTAACAACTAATGATTACTTTTATTTATACATATTTTGTATGTTGTTATAAATGTTTGCTTGTGAGATTTTCTCATGTCTAACCAAAATGTCTTTAACTGGAGGAATTAATTTGGGCTAAAGTTCAGAATCGCCCACTTATTTTGGATTCTTTTTCTCTTTTTTTTTTTGCCCTTTTCTTATGATTGATAAGCATGCAAATTGTGTAACCAACTCTGTAGCCTTTTGCGTTATGTCTTCTGGAGGGATTGCTCAAGAAAATGCACCAAGTTAGCTATTTTTTAAAATTGAGCCAAACAGTGTGGAATACTGCACTTTCCCATTAATTTGTTACAGTACATGACTTTTTAATTTGTTATCAGTATCTAGTGAAAAATGCATTTTTGGTGCAGTTTTGAAATTATGTCCCAATACAATTTTGATGCCTAGCAGTTTCCAATCCAAGATAGCAGACTAGCTCTAAAAACTCAACATGAGAATGATTTTTATAAAATGGCTTATTACTGACAAAAGTGTTCAAAAGATAGTAAAGTTTCATTGATTTTAAATGAAGCTAAAGAGATAAAATAAACAAATGTGCTTGCATTTTTGTGATTTTTGAAAAATAGGATGTGAGAAATTTTTAAATATCAGAAAATTAAATGTGGGAAAAAAATAAACAGATTTTAAAAAATAAAAATTGTTTTGTGTTATGAATCTGATTTTTCTTTCCCCCCTTTCTGAAACAGTTTGCCTATCAGCTCAATCATTTGAAGTATTACTGTATTTATTCGAATCTAAGCCCCACCCTCGATTCTTAACACATTTTTGAGAGAAAAAAAAATTACGTGAAAGGCTTGTCAGTACCTGATGCTTAAGAAATTTTTTTTAAAATTTTCATGAGAAATAAGTTAATAATTCATTTATTTTACTAGTATTAAAAATTTTCAAATACATATGTGAACGTATAATTACTCTGATCGTCAGTATCATGTTTGGAAAATCATTTATCACTCTTCAGAATTGGTGCCTCACATGGTGCCATCTATGTATTTGTTATGTAATATTTTTTTAAACAATGAAAAAAGAATATATAAGATCTACTTAAAGACTGTTGAACACTTATAAAGAAAAAGTATATCATTTTGCGTATGCCATTGACAAATATTTGTTTCATCCATGTCAAATTTTCATTGTCCTCTATTCTGTTTTCATTTTTTTCTGCATATAAAATTGCCTCCCTTTTTCATACTTGCATCATAGTGAACTCATCTTGATGATATTATCGATGTGTTTGATGTAAAGGTGATTAAAAGAAAGTTTATACAAAAAAAAAATTGCGTACAAGAAAAGAGTTTAGGATAAACTAAATTCTCTGGAGATAAATTGTGGTATGGGATAAGTCATCGATGTAAGTGGCCTGAATGAACCATTAATTAACACATTGTTGCGCCAGTCATCAACAGCTTGTGAAAAAATTCAGCTCCCAGTGAGTTTCATCGAACAAAGATTGTTTAAAATATCCATTAATTTAAAGTAAAATAGTGGAAAATTTACAACTTGCTGCCTGTGAAGAAAGAATTATGCCTGATAGTTTTGCCATTGTGGAAGTATGAATTTTCACAGTAAGATCTGCAATAAACCATCTATACAGCCTTCAAATTGCTTATCCTTTTTGTAATTAATTTTCATTTTACTACCACACTTATCACGCTCATGAAGGCTGATATAAAAGAAATCTCAATCAGAATTTAAGAAAAAAAATTCTGAACTCTTTGAATACATAGTAGACAAAAAGTTTAAACTTAGCAATGATTTAGTCCATGAAAATTAAAAGTGAAGCTGTCACATTCTTTAAAAAATAGCTTGATATTTAATGATAATAATGTTCTAAATATCCATGTTCTAATAAATGACTGAAGATGTAAGTTACAATTTAGCCAATGTGAATTATAGAAATAGTTTAATTTGTGTAAACAAATTAATTAAAATTGTCTGAAATTAAATTTTTTGGTTTGGGTCTTGAGTTTAAGTAGAGAAGCTTTTCACAAATATATGTGAATCCCCCAAACCAATTACTGCTATTCACATGAACATGGAGTGGATTTAAAAATATGGAACTTGCGTATTTATCGCAACATATTGGCAACATTATATGAAATGAAGCACATGGTTGCCAATTCAGTACGTAAGACACATAGGAAATCTGGGTTGCCAACTTGACGAGTTATTAATACAGTTGGTGATTGTTGCGATAATACACTACTGGCCATTAAAATTGCTACACCAAGAAGAAATGCATAACAAAATATTTTTTAGATAAATATATTATACTATAGAAAAAACAAGTGATTAAATTTTCAAGAAATTTTGGTGCATAGATCCCGAAAAATCAGGACCCAGAACAACCACCTCTGACAGTAATTACAGCACTTACACATTGAGTCAAACACAGATAGGATTGCATGTACAGGTACAGATCCCCATGCAGCTTCAATACAATGCCATAGCTCGTCAACCGTAGTGACTGATGTATAGTGATGAGTCAGTCGCTCAAAAACCATGGACCAGAGATTTTAAATTGATGAGAGATCTGGTGAACGTACAGGCCAGGTCAACAGCCGAGCATTTTCTGTATCAAAGGAGGTTCGTTCAATACGGGCAACATGAGGTCATGCATTATCCTACTAAAACACAGGGCTTGAATAAAGGGTAGCGCCACGTACTGTAACCCACCAGAAATGTAATGTGCAATGTTCTAAGGGCCGTCAATGCAAACAAGAGGTGACCAAGGACGTGTATGCAATAGCATTCCGTACCACCATGCCATTTGATTTGCCCAATGTGCGTTCACCACGATTCTGCCAAACACGGAGACAACCATCTTCATGCTGTAAACATAGCCTAGATTCATTTGAAAAAATGAAGTCTGGCCATTCGTGCGCCCATGTTCGTTGTTGATCACACCATTGAAGACGCTCCTATCTGTGATGCAGTGTTAAGAGTAGCCTCAGCTACGGTCTCCAAACTGAGAGTCCATGCTGCTGCAAATGTTGTCAAACTGTTAGTGCAGACACTTGTTATCTTACAAATAGTCTAAATTTTAGACTTGTGGTGTGGCTGCACCATCCATTAAACCTATGCAGGTAACATGGCTGTCTTCTCAGCTTCTAGTGACAGGGGGCTGTTGAGATCCAGCATGGTTTTCCGTATTACCGTCTTTAACCCATTGATTCCCTATTCTGGTAACAACAATACTGTGCTATATGATAAACGACAATCCTGTTGTGCTAAAATTCAACCTTTTATCAAAATCAGAAATATGTTGGTACGCATTTCTGCCTTTTTCATGAGGCATCACAACAACTTTTTGCCAGGGAACAGCATTTTAATTTAATTTGTGTTTGAAATGGGCTGAAAAATTTCCTCACTTATGCACATTGTGGGTTTCGCTGCAGGTGCCTGCTTGTCTGAATGCACTGAAGAGTAATCATTTTCATATCCCAGCACCTTGTCGTTTAAATTTCACATCTATAGCATGTTGGCTTCTTTGTGTGGCAATTTTAATGACCATTAGAGTATGTAAATACCAAAAATATTTTAAATATTCTATCATATTTCGAGAAATGATTAATGATAATGTGTGTTTAGTCCAATTATGACAGACCCTCAGTTTCGTGTTAAGTGATTTTCACTGTACTTACTGAATTACCTAACCAAGTCTTTCGAAAGTATATAAAACTAGATTCTACTACTTAACTAGTAAATTTTATAGTAAATGGTGTGTTTTTACTAGCAAGACTAAGTAACCATTGCACTCTCTGTCTGCATTATATTGTGCTTTTTTTTATTACTGTGGATTTATCTAGTGATTATATTATATTTTCTTTTTTATTTATCAGTTAATTTATAAAAGAAGACTTATTTTAGTGTCATATTGTTTGCACAAAGTTATTTTTTACTTTAGCGATATATCAGTAGTTAATTTAGATTTTCCAGTTATTTCATACTATAACATAAGTTGAAAATTATATATATATTGATATAGTACACGCTTTAATCTGCTTAGCTAGTTATTTTTTTTAAGTACCTAGGTATTCTATGAAATAAAGGAATTATTTGCTTCAAAGGTAACATAGCCATAAAAAGAAACATTAAATGATGTGAAAACCTTTTATTTCTACAACGTTATCTTCAAATTTATCAAGTTTTGATGAGTTAAATTTTAAAATATACAAAAGATCAAGGAGAAAGACAATAGATTTAGCCTTAATAGCATTGACTAATTTCAGGCTTAAGTATGAATAACAATGAAATACATAATCTGTTAAATTTAACTGACAGAGAGATCACAGAAGAAAACTGTACAACTATAAAAATAATTAGTACTTATGTAATGTTGTAATAATCACCAACTCTCTAATTTAGCAATTCTGATTTCCTGTGTGCCGTATGCGCTGAATTGGCATCCATGTGCTTCTTTTAATTTAATGTCACCAATAGGTTGTGATAACACGTAATAAGTTGCACAACAATTATAAAAAAAAAATAATAATTAGCTATCCAAAGGAAATGGTTATTGAAATGGGTTTTTTCTTGTATACTATGAAGATAATAATGTATACATCTATTATCATTTAATGAAGATAAACTAATGGGTCTGATTAAAACTAAGTTTTATCTTATATGCTGTAAGATATTACCCTAACCAAAGTTGTTGAGAATTATTTATTACAGCAGTAGTGCCAAACTGTTTTGATTTGGGGCACATGATATCTCATCGTAAGTCTATTTATAAGATATAATTTATAGGAAGATGTTGCAGTTTTCCATGGTGCCACTGTGAGGAAGCTGCAAATCTGAGTACTGCAATGCACTTTTTAGGAACCTTTGCTACAGATTTATTTAATTAAATATTATTTTTAATTTTATTTTTAGTGTAAGTTATTTGTGGGTTATTTATAATTTCGAATCTTTTGCAGAAGGCATGTCATCTACTTCGCAAAAACACAAAAATTTTGTCTCTGAGCCTATGGGCGATAAGAGTGTAAATGAATTAGCTGGCATAGGAGAGGTGTTAAGTAAAAGACTAGAAGCAAAAGGATTTGATAAGGTAAGCACAATTTTTTTTCCTTCCTTCTGTTGGTCATGGTAAAGATTGAATTTGAACGAGGGGGGAAATAAGTTTCGTTTTGGATCTTAAATTAATACATTGTTTTTTCTTAATTTATTATTGAATCAAGTGCTAGTTGTATGTCATTGTAATATGTTCCTTGTGTAGCTTTAATATGTGTCACTTTGGGGATTTAAATTTTCTCAAGGATATATAACACATGCATGAAAGCCTCATCTATACATATAGATAAAAATGAAGCGTCTGTTTGTAATTTGAAATTAACAGCCTTTTACTAAATGCATTTAAAGTATATACGGTACTTACATGAAAACAATTTTTAAAATTTTTGTCTGTCTGTTTGTTCTGGCTAATCTCTGAAATGACTGGACCAATTTTGACGAAACTTTCACTGGCAGATAGCTAATGTTATAAGAAATAACTTAGGCTACTTTTATTTTAGAAAAAAAAATTAGGATTCCGAGAAAAAATAAAATTAAAACCAATGAAGTAGTGAACAATATCTGATTCAAATAGGGATTATTTTATTTCGCGAGCCTTCCGTCTCAATGATTGCTAGCAGTTATATCAAACTTTTTTTCTTTGATTAGGTTGCTGCCATTCGCGACATTTCCCGTTTATGTCTTGATCCTAATGATTTTACAGTCCTTAACTGCATTGTCAAAGGTCATGCGTCCCTTTCACCCCCTTCCTTGCAGCTTTGTTTGTGTTCACGTTTCACCCTACTTGCTACTTAGGCCTATTTTGATTCTAAAGATTTTAGTCCTCACCCCATCAACAGTGTCACAAAGGTCATGCGTCCCTTTCACCCCTTGCTCAACAAAAAGCAAAGAAAAAAATTTAAAAAAAAAGAAACATAGGTTCACAAAGTAGAAGAAAAGTTTTCATAAACTCTGCGAAGTGAATAAACACTTTTTTTGTTAAATTCCACATGGACGAAGTTGCGGGTAACAGCTATTTAACATAAAATAAATGCATCAGAAAGTAATATTAACGTATTACACATCCAGATAAAAATTATTTACACTATTTTTAGCGTTTATTACGCAAAATTTTTACCAATGTGTTACTTTTGCTGAGCAGGTGTTTTCAAAAATCAACCCACAAGAAAGTTACGGGGCAACATAAATAATAATAACAGTAATAAAAAAATCAGCAATTATATCTAAAGGCTTAAAATTTAGCAAACATGGTTTTTCCATTCAACTGAGTTATGTAAAAAGTTTTTTTTTTTTTTTTTTTGTTCAATTCATACAATTCACGTAAAATTAACTCATTAAAAACTTCTTTATCCTTCAATCTGTATTTTTTAATTTTCAAATTCACCCGTACAAAGAACGGGTATACCAGCTAGTCAGAATTATGTTATGTTAAATTTCAAAATGAACATAATTTAAAATCTACATACTAACATATTAGTTTTTAGTCAATTAAAAAAAATCAATGAAAGTTCTGAAACAATGGGGGGAGTGAATTTCAGATGAAAGCCATTTTTAACATAGTCGATAGGATCACTCTTTATATGTAATATAATAGGTATTGTTATGTGATTATTACTTCAATCACCTTTCTCTAAAATTCTTACATATGAGAAAACAATATTTCCTTTTTCTAAGAATATAAATGGATTTTGACCCTTGGATGTACACCTGCCCTCAGTTTACTCGGAAGATAGGTTCTTTAGAAAACTGTGTACATTGGGGGTTAAATTGTGTAAAATTCAATCATTAATTTCGACACATGCCTTCTTATTGGCCATCCTGTAAACAGGGAAGTCGTTGGTGATTATTCTTTTAAATGAGCATGGAGTTTCTAATTTGATAAAAACTATTATTTTCATTATATGATTGACTGAAGCGTTACTGCATAATTGGACTGTTATGCAACTTTTTGTTGCTGTATGACCACTAGCTAATTTGTGATGTGCAGCCAAATAGATTTTTACTGATATTTCCAGAAATTAACAAGTATAATTTCAGCAAATTTTGCCAGATATTATTCAGCTATATCTGAATCGGCAGGTGCATGTTCATCTTTCAAACTTAGATTTTGTGAAAAATGTCCATTTAATTCTCTCAAACAAAACATAGCATGCAGAAAAAGCTTCTTTTCAGCTGAAAAAGTAGAAGGTAACTGATTCTTAATTGTTCCATAAATCTACAAAGCTTTATTTGCATTTGTATTGATATCAACTGAAATCTGTTTTGGGGTGGTTTCATCTGCTTTTCCATCTGTTACACATGAAGCTACACATAATCATAGCAGGTCCAACTACTAATTTTTTTTTCCTAATGAAGTCTTGTCCTTGCTTTTTTCATGGAATAAAATTTAGCTACAACATCTGTTATTTTTTCTCTATATGTAGATGAATTAAAATATTAATTTGCTTTCTAAAGCTATAACTTTCCTTGAAATTTGTTCTTGATATGATATAACCCTCAAATTTTTAAATGCAAAAACTATAATTACTGATCACTAACTAGTGTTAAGTATAAAATTTTAAAACATTCAAATTTGAAAAATGTGTGCTCACATATCCAAAACATAATGTAAAATGAAGTGCATGTTTACCAATTCACAAGGGGTTGGAGTTGCCAACTTGGTAGGTTATCTTGAACAGTGGCATTATTATGATAGTATGTAAGTACCAAAAAGTGCAATGATGTACATTTTTCTGCTGGTAAAAATTTAACTGTACTAAATTACATCAACCAGAAAGTTTGATTGTACATACAAATGGACACTTTTGTACTTTTATTTACATGGGAATAATTGAAATTCAAGTTAAAATTAATTAAAAAATTACTTCAAAAAATATTAATCCCATATTTTAAAATTTATATAAGAAAAAGTACAGTGTAAGTGAAGAGATAAATGTAATTACAAATATTATTCATCTCGCTGTATACTATCCTTTTATATATATACACATAATGACACAGATGAGAGATTCACTTGATCTCAAAAACAAGACAATTAAACGAATACAGGGTGTGCAACAACACAAATACTGGGCAACTTCAATAACGCGTTGGACCACCTCCAGCTGCAATACATGCCGCCACACAGTCCGGCATTGAGTTGATTAGACACCTTATGTTGTCCTGAGGCAGATTGGCCCACAAATCTTGAACAGCCAACTCTAAATCATGTACAGAGTGACACGATGGCATCTGCCGTTTTAGCTGATCCCACACGTGCTCTACAGGGGACAAATCGGGGGAGCGGGCTGGCCATGGAGGTGTCTGAAAATGACATAGGAAGTCTTGAGCAACTCTTGCTGTATGCGGGCGAGCATTATCTTGCTGGAAAATTGCCCCTTGGAGACCATTTAGGAAAGGTCCTACATGGGTCGAAGAATATCATCAACGTAATGTTGGCCCGTTAAGGCTCCACGCATCACAATTAAAGTGGACCGGCTATCATAGACTATGGCTCCCCAGACCATTACACCAGTTGTGTGGGCAGTGTGACGTAGAACAGTGGGGGGGGAATTGTACCGCTCACCAGGGCGCCTCCACACCCGTACACAGTTATCATCTGTCCCCAAAACAAACCGGGATTCATCACTAAACACAACCTTTTGCCAATCTGTGACATTCCACATTGATCTGGCTTGGCACCACTGTAGACACAGTTGCCGATGTTCCGGTGTTAAAAGGGAGTGCACGGGAAAGGCGCTTGGATTTAAGATTTGCTTCTGCAAGGTGTCTGGAAATTGTTTGTGGAACAATTGCTACGCCTACGTCTGCTCGTATTGTTGAACGTGTCAATGTGGATTCCACAAGTGCTTGCCGCACGATCCTCTCTCCTCGTGGTCTTCCTGGTTGCTCCAGACCCGGTTTTCCGCACGTGGGTACCTTCTCGTGTCCACTGCTCCCAACAATTTCTAACGGCACACTCCAAACGATCCACCTGGCCAGGAACATGGCGCGTCGACCAGCCTGCAGATTTCATCCCAATGATAAGGCCGCTATCAAACTTGCTTAACTGTGAGAAATGTCTTCTAGCAGGTTTACCTGGCATGTTTCACTTACCAAAGTCTTTCTACAATCGGCGGGTAATCGTCCCGTTTATGAATCTTCGAATTTGCACTGGCTTATATAGCACCCTCTTCCTGATTGTAGCGCCACCTCTGCGTGTATGAGCATGCATATTGGCACAAAACTTGAATCATTTGCATATCACATTACGCTGTACTTATTTGCAAAGTTTCGTGATTGTACTTAGCTTCTTCCTTGGGTCGCTATTTTCAATGTTCCTAAGTGTGTGTATATATATATATATAATTTTTGTTGCAATAAATTTTCCAATGTTAACAGTTACTCTATTCATTGATAATTTATATTAATGTTATTTATTACTTCTATCATTTTCTTTTTAGGCCTATGTGGTTCTTGGACAATTCTTAGTATTGAAAAAGCACAAGGAACTATTCATTGATTGGATGAAAGATATCTGTGCAGCCAATTCCAAGCAAGCCTCTGAATGCTATCAGTGCATCTCTGACTGGTGTGATGAGTTTTTGTAAAATATGTGTCTTTATTAAATGTGCTGAGCTAAATTCCATCATTTGTACAAAGTTCCCATTGGTGAAGCGAGCAATTTTTAACATGTGCTTTTTACCATTTAGTATTATGCTTGGTCTTTTGTTTTAAATTCATTTAGATCCTACAAATTTTTTGTTAGCTATATTGCACAGAAAGTTATTGCATTTTTTATTCGAAGTCTTACATATAGTTTTATTACTGATTAATATTTTTTCTTCTCTTAATATTTCTATGTGCAGCTAATTTTTGTTAAGATTTGAAGAAAATCAGTTGTGATAATGTATTTAATGAAAAATAAGCAGTAGTGTCATATTTTTAAGTATCTTGATAGTGGATATACTTAACTGATTCCAACAATTTATTAAAAGTCATCAAGTAATATTTATGTTTATGTAAAAGTGCACTTTATATAAATGGGTTAATTTAGTTTAGATAATTGTCACTTTAAAAAAAATGATCTGATTTTTAAAATGTTGCATTTTTAGTTCTATTGAATGTTATTCCTCTCCAAATTGGTGCATATTTAGTTCAATTATATGGTTTATGTAGGTAACTCTTTCATTCTATTGTATTTAATGGATTTATTTTTTAAAAATACATTTTCAATACCATTAGTGTGTATTGATCTTTTCTGAATTAATTCTCTTTTTTTCCCTTCAGTATGATATAACATGCCAGAGAAATAAATGACACATCTTCTCATTGTTAATATTCAATTTGTCTTGCAAAAATGCTTTTTAGCATTGTACTGTTAAAATATATAAAAGATTTTACTGTTCCATCCATATTTTTGTAAAAAAAAAAGATAGTAGCTCTTTTCAGCAGCAGTGTGTGTTTGGAAATGATATCTTCATGATTATCTTAAACAATATTTTAAGCTTGTATTTTCTTTATTCTTATGACTCAAAATGAAAAAAAAATGTTTAAAATCCAATCTCCTTGTATTAGTATGCTTCATAATTTGTGATACATGTAACTTAACATTTAATTTTTGTAGCTTCAACTTCACTATTATTAAGAATTTTATGTACCTATAACTTTCTCCACTTTTTTTAAAATAAGAATTCTGATTTATTTTTAAAAAATTTCTATATTGTTACAACTTTTGGGTATGAAAATACTAGATTATATGCTTGTGATAATCAAAGTTTTCTGTAAATTTTTCTCAGGAAATTTTTACGTGTAATAAATTTAAAGGAAGGTTTTCTGGAAAGACTTCTTTTGATGTAAAATATATAATGTGTAATTAATAAAGTTCATTTAAAGCTTTAGGCATTCTATTGCTTTATTTCAGTTTTTGATTTATAGTTAAATATTTTTTATGTGCCATAATGCTAAGTAAATTTATTGTTATGTAATTCAGTGTTAATGAATTAAACTCTACGAATGCTTTGAATAAAATATATTAAGCACTTCTAAATTTGTATCTTTAAATCTTGTACTCATTTCTGTGGGTCACTTTTTTAAAATACAGATTTCATACTGGCTCAATATTGATTAAATTTAAGAGTATCAAGTGATAAGTAATTTGTTGTGTCCAAATTTTGAAAAGTAATGTGCTGTTTCTGTAATATTAGAAGCTCACATTTTTAATTTGATCTTTGTTTAAAACTGTTAATTATTTTTATATGTAATAAAACTTTTATTTATATCCATTAACTTTTCATCCTTTAAAAAAGCCAAGGTGACCGAGAGATTGTGGTCTCAAATTTGGCGGCTGGCACTGCTTTTTTTTTTCCATGTCATCAGTTTGAAATCATAATCTCCAAGTTCCCACTTTAGTGTGAAGTTTGGTTAGTTGGTTGGTAAGTTCTAACTCAAATGTGTCATTATTGCTTGAATGTTTTTCAAAACTATGATGTTCATTTCTCAATAGCCTTATGTTGCCTCATAGTGGAATGTTAATTAACAATCTTCCATTTTTTAAGGAAATATAATTTTTTGTAATCCAAATGTTTAATAAGTTATTTATTGCTATTTATCTAAAATTTTAAATAATTTTTTTTCAATATTCTAAAAAGGCTAACAGATAATTAATTTATGTTTTTAACTAATGAAATTTAATGTCTGCATTTTAAAACTTAGTGTTTATTTTGTTAATACAATAAATGTTCACTAAGCCTGATGTTGCTTAATTCAGACAGCTATCTAAAAAGATCATAATTAGTAAGCACATCAACATAAAAGTTCTTTCAATCTAATACATACTGTGTAATTGGTGTACCGGTTTTAATTATTTCTTATGTGATTATTTAACTCTGTAATTGTCTTATTTCAAAATATATGTTCTTTTTTACTATAGATTTCTTGGATACAGACTTTTATTAATCCAGATAATATAGAAATCCTTAATTGGTCTGAATTGATGAGATTTAACACATGCTATGAATATTTATATATAATCCTTATTGCATGATTTTATTTATTATATCATTTTTAAAAGAAAAATATTTTTATTTTTACAATTTAATTATTCTAGCAGTTCTCTACATAAATACTTCAGTGATTCATATTAAACAGAAGACGTGTATGAAATCATCTTCTGTTATTTAAAGAATATTGAAAATACTTATTTGGATTTTTTAAAACTTATCTCTGTAATATTTTTAATTCACAGTTGATAATGAAACATATTCAAACTTTTTGCCATTCATTTCATTCCTATAAATTTTGCTGTGTGCTGCTCACTTTCTAATTTTATTGTTCTTTTGGAAAATTGTCAGCATGTTATTTTTAAATTGTTATTATCCAACACTTGATGAAAATCATTTAAGAATTATATCCCCAAAAATAATCTTTATTATGTATCATATCAAGCCTAAATAATGAATTGTGAACAGCATAAAGGGAAACTAAATAAACCTTAAATATATTTAATGATTTCTTATATCATTTCAGCAGAAAAATATTTATGTTGCATGTTAAGTTATGCCAAGAGTAAGATAACATTCTGTTGAAAATGTTTGTCATGCTTTACAAAACAATGTAGAAATATTGATAAATTAATTTGTTGCTTAACCCTTTAAGTAATTTGCCCGTACAATGTACGTGCTACCCGAAATTGGCCTCATCTGGTTTGCCCGTACGGGCATCAAAATAAGATATTTAGAGACTATTTAGTATTATTATTTTTCAACAGATGTCGTGGCTTGTCCATGTAAATGAAATGCTTTTCATCCGGGTTTTTCTATGTAGCGGGAACTTTTCTTTGAAATTTTTGTTCTACTGTATGCTGCACTTGTGAATCTTATGGAAATTATGGATGGAATATATAGACGACGAAAATACTTTCTTGTTAGATGATGAACTACATTCTGAGATACAGATACAGATATTTCTTCTAATTATTTGGATTATTCCTCAGATGACTTGTGCAGTGAGCTCAGCTCTGATGAAGATTTGAGTTCTGCAAGAATTTTTACCGAGGTTGACGTGAAAAATCCACCTGTTCTGTGTCCTCGATTTAAATTTTCTGGTATTCCCTCTGTGCATGTACAATTTGACGACACTTCTGATGTTCTACAATTTTATGAAACATTCATTGATTTTTCACTCATGAGTAAGAGAAATGGATGCTCAAAAAGAAATGAGAATGGAAAGAGAATCCGAAAAGAAACACGTTATTTCTGCCTTGATTGTGATGTAGGACTTTGTGCATTACACCATGCTTCAAATTGTACCATACACAAAAAGACTTCTGAACTGTTTGGAAAATTGTAAACTTTAAAATTCACAGTAAGTATGAGAGAAATTTTAAACTTGTAAACCATTCTTTACTGCATGCAGAATGTACTTGAAAAAAGCAAACATTTATAGGGGGTTTTGTGTCAAAAATTGTAAAATAAAAAATGTTGTAAAAGCATTAAAAGTGCAAAAAAATTTTAAAAAATCTTAATATTCTTATTCTATTAAGTATGGTACTTAATTATATGCAATAAAAAATATGCCTTGTTTGGAAGCATTTCTGGTAAAATAATTGACCGCTTAAAGGGTTAAGATAGTTTTGTTATTTATAGTAAGCCATGTAAAAAAAAAGTTATAGATATATATATTATATTTGTATAATCCAACTTTATTGAAATTATGTTCCACTTTTTAAAATAATTTTCTCATAGCATCCAAACATAAAATTCTGCTATTTCAAAACTAAAAGTCTCATGACATGTACTAAAAAGGTTAAAAGTTGAGTGTAATATATTACACTCAATTTTTAACCTTTTACAACTAATTTTTTTTACATGTTAAATAGTAGTATATATATTTATTTGTTCGGATATTTTTATCGATTTACTTTAAAAACTTTTACTTTTGTCTACTTTCAAGTCAATTTAAGAAAACGGTGACGTGATTACAGGATTGTAAAAGTAAAGGAATGCAAGATTTGTATTTGATTCTAGTAATGCTGAAAATATAATGTAGAACATGTTTATGAAACATACTTTTTATTTCTTTTCAATATAGTTTTCTTTAATAAGTACCAATTGCTCACAGAAAATGCAGTAAATTCTAATAATAATTTACTATTGAATATCAATTGCAAAAACAAATTGTTATTGCGTTTATTGACTTGTACACCTTTTTAAAAATTATCAAGTATTAAAAAACAGATTTTTTACCCTTCATGTCATTTTAAGGGATCCATGTATAAAAAGGGATTTTTGTAATATTAAGGGAAAATTATTCACTTGAATGCTATTTAATATGCAGGGCATGCATTCTGAAGAAAAGATAGATTTAGTATCCATTACAGATATGTGTAAAAGTAAAGTCAACTGAAACAGTTTTTTAAAGTTTAGAAATTTTATAACTGTATGTAGGAGCTTCTTTGGGTTTATCAAAATTTACAGAACATTTCTCTAGAGGTAATCATTTTTCAGGTACTAAAATAGATTGACATCATGGAATATTTTTCATATATACCAAAGCCTTAATATTTTTTCCAAGTTAATTACAAATTTATAAACAGTAATATATATATATATTAATGAACAATCATTCAACCTGAGTGCACCAAATGATATTGTTGATAAATATTCACTGCTATTCAATTGTAATAATTTTTCATCTAAAGCAGTGGTCTTCAAACTTTTTCCGCCTCACAGAATCCGTAGAACTTGAAAGTGCTTTTGTGGAACCCCTAGAACTAGAAAGTGTTTTCGTGGAGCCCCATTTCATACACATCGAAGAATGTATCTCAAAATATTATTTAAAATAGATCAACATGTTATAGACACTTTATGTAAAGGCAATTAAAAAAAGTATTGCATTTATTATTAAAAAATTCTAATTTAATTTTTTAAAACAATTTACTCATTAATATTAATTTGTGATCCAAGTGTCACCTATCCATGCATTATATTTAGCAACTGGGATATGTGCTTGCTTTTTTTCACACAAACAGCCAAAATCTATGTCAGTTGAGATTAGATGCAATCGCATTTATATGTTCTGAGATTAATTTGTTTTTATACTTTATTTTTGTAGCCACTTACATTGAGAAGTATATTTCACTTAAACACAATGTTCTGAATGGCATTAAAATGTTTATAGCTGTGTAAGAACCCTGTGTATTTTGAATGAGAATTTGCAACCTAAAATTTAGAAACTGTTCTTGCTTAAATTTAGATTTTAACATCAAATTGATTGATAAGTTGTCTCCTCTCCTTCATTGCAGATGTTTTTTTCACAAATGCAAAAAGGTGCATTTTCCATTGGAAAACTATTTAGTTTTTGAAGACACTGTGCTAACTAACGAGTATAAAATTACCTCTTTGGAACCTGAGATAGTAAAAAATAGAATATTCACAATTTAGTAGGAAGAGCATATATTAAAGTTTTCACTTTTAATGAATGGGGGGGGGATAGAGAGCTTTAGATACTTGTAACTATACAAACTTCATAGAGATCATGAATCCATTTTGCATACATATTTATTTATTCTCGATTTTTTGGGGGATTTGTGAAACACGGTTTGAAGACTTTTGATCTAAAGTAACAAATGGGGCAAAACAAACCATTTATCAAAAGACAGCTTAAAATATCATCGAATAAGAAGTTCATATAAAATTACATAGTTAGCTTGAACTTCTACATCACTACTATGTTAAAATTGTACAGCAGTATTACAAAGGATGCGTGCTGTAACATAAAATATATTTTATATTGATTGCATTAAGGTATACAATTTTTTGTTTTATTTTATTACTGTGTAAGAGTTCCTTTGAGCCAGCTGCTGGTATTTTAATCACTTGTAAAAAGATAAATATTTCTTTAATTTGTTTGAATAGAAAAATCTCCAGTTGAGAATTGGCCGGTTAAATTGAAAAATTATACGAATTTACATGCAACAAATAATAATAGAATAAAAATGAGAATTTGTGTCCAGATAATATCTTTACAGCAATACACCTGTTATTGAAAACGGATATTTAAGGGAAAATTAAAAATAGAGATGTGTACTCTTTGAAAAAATTGCTCTACTATATTGAGTGAATTGAACCCAAGATTATTTAGAGAGACGGCGTACTCTGTATTTAGAATGCCTCAACCATTTTTCTAAATTATAAAAGAAGGACCTATTGCTAAGAACAACCAGAGTAAAGAAATTATGAGTTGAAATAATCCAGACCTAGATTTCGATCAAAACTGAGAACGACGACTTTCTAAAGACTAACAATAAAATTATAGTTTTTTTTTTTAAAAAAACAACTTAAAAACGCTCTTTTATAGTGAATCGAACTAAAAGAATAATTCTTAATATAAGAATAAAATGATTAACGAGAAAATGAATGTCATTGTGGTAAAAGCGTGGGGTGCTCTATATCGATTGTTATAATTTCTTACTTGTTCTATTCCAAAATGCTGAGTTACAGTAAAAATGTAGCACAAAGCATCCCACACACGCTTTTACTACAATGACGTTAATTAATCGTTAGTCATTTTTTCCTTATATTAAGAATTATTCTTTTACTTTTTAGTTCGATTCACTGTAAAAGCGTGTTTTTTAGTTTTTTTTAAAAGCTATAATTTATTTCTTCTCTTTTAGTTCGATCTACAATAAAAGTGTGATTTTTTTTTAGTTTTTCAACCTATCAGTTATTCATTGTTGAATTTATCCTTGAGTTTGATATTTGCAGGCAGAATTACATGGCTGCTGGAAATAGTCTTGCTCTTCATTGGATATTAATTAAAGGGGCTGAAGGGTATTTATTCTCTCCGTTTACAGGGCCTCGAATGAGACCCGTATCGTTATTTCAAAGATTCCGTCTCTATAGATACAGGTCAAACTAGTGTATTATCACCTTTTAAAAGTATTGCTATAATGTTAATACATATCACTTCAAAACGTATTGCTTTATAAAAAGAAAAAATATTTTTAGCAGTTCGAACATAATTTTTTTTTTTTACTTCCATTTTCAGAAAAACTATACAATTGTTTATATTATGGTAAGAAATTGCTGACACACCCACACTTCTTTCTCACATAAAGAACACTTTTTTGTTTGTTTGTTTTATTTTTATTAACCACAAGCCTATTCGCTCTTTTAGGGGGTTGCACCTTAATTTTTTAGTCGCGAAATCTGGGAATGGTATATGAAATTATTCGCCAAATCTGTAAGTGGTATACAGAGGCGGTGTGGGCCACGGCCTCAAAGCCAAAATAAATTAAGCGAAAAGTAAGGAAAATGCACGTCACAGAGTTTTTTATAATTAATAAATTGGGAAATTCTCAACTCGATCTGTTTTTCGCCATATTGTAATTATTAGATATGCATGAAAGCATATGAATAAATACTTCATGAAAATATTTTGTTTTCTTTTATTAAACTTTTCTTAACACTTTGTCGTTTTCGCTTATATTTATCTGGCAACATTAGCTGAAGTTAAGCTACTATCGCGGGGAGTCCCCGGTCAGAGATGGAGCATATCTCGATAAAGCCAGTTAAAGTATCGCCTACAGACACAGTCTCGCTTCATGTTTCTATATCATATTATAAATTTTAAAAATATTTTATGTGAGAATAAATAATAGTGGTACTGGGCATTTTTTATAATTTATCAATCATATCAGGCTTAGGCACTAAGAGAGATAGAGATTAACTGAGAAAATGGAAATCTGGTGCAGCAAGTAGAAAAGACGCAGAAAGAACTGTATCCACAACCAAGTTTAAAGTTTAGGTATGATGAAATTTCTCGGGCAGACTGAATCTTGAAGTACAGAACAGGGGCGTAGCTACCGTTGTATCAGCCGCAGGAATTTTGATACAGGGTCCACTCAGAACTAGCTACGCCAGTGGTACAGAATCAATTTAATCGGTTTCTTTGCATTCTCAACAGCATTTATTCGCATCCTAGTCTCCATTGAATTTGGAAGTTACTCCAGGTGCAACGAAAATAGAAATAGGATAAAAAAACTTGGCAATCATAACTTGACGCTGAGATTTTTGTGTTTACGTTGAGTAGCCTAAGTCACAATCAAGAAACAGAGATTGAGATTAGTTCTTCGCCTATGAACAGAGATAACAGTGACGTAGTGAAACAAGCACTTTCCAGGCATTTTCCTTTTTGACACGGGATTGAGTACGTTTCCTATAAAAGATGCTCACCGGTCATAATATAGCTCAAAGCGGTCCCACACAGCAGTTAATTAACAGTGATGCATATTATCCTAAAGATGATGATCACAGACATTTTTCCAAAATTTTCATTTCTAAAGAAAACTAAATAATGGGGAAATTCACAAAGTCGCCGCTGGTTGATTTATTGAAGTTCTAAAAATAAAGTTTTCCAATCAGACTATTTGTCAATTCACAAACTCAAACGGTACAGGAATGGTGATGTGGTTGGAAACACTTAAATAGTATTTTACAGAGACATTAGAATGCTAAAGAACATGTGGCCTATATGTTCTAATGGATAACATTAGAGAAGGGAATAAAGCTCGGAAAAACATTGGATCGAGAAAAGGGAATTCTTAAATCTCAAAAACATTGGTACAAGTTGATTGAAAGATTAAATGATATAATAAATTTCTTAGCCTATCATAATCTGGCGTTTAGAGGTCACTGAGATCTCTCAAAACAGACCAAGACACTAAGAACTCTGGAAACTTCATAGACTAATTTAAATTGATATATAAATATGATCCCACGTTACGAGAACACATCGCATCGATAATAAACTTGCATACTATTATCTAAGCCCCCGCGATATTCAAGATGAATTGATCGCAATCATATCAAATACAGTTACCACTGAAGTCACTGGTAGGATAAAAAGAGACAAAATATTCTTTTTTTATTCGACTGCACTAGAGACTGTACAGGAATTTAACACTTAAGATATTGTAGTACATCAACTATATATAGAAATATAGAAGAAAACTTGAGCGGATTTCTTGCTGTCACTGAAACGACTGGAGAATATTTGCCCAATGCAATACTGGGAGAGCTAGGAAAAAATGACTTAGATATTCAGAACTGTCGTGGACAAGGATACGACAATGGTGCAAATATGGTAGGCATAATTAGTTGATTTAAAACTCGAATATTAAATATGAATCTCATGGCAAGTGTCACACCTTGCGATTGTCATAGCTGGAATCCGTTATTGGTAATCGCAGCTAATTCGTCAGTAGCAACAAAAACATTTTTTTGGTTTTATTCAGAAGATTTTTTTTTGTTGCTGTTTTCAAGTTCCAGCAAACGCTGGAAAATTATCAAAGATAAATTAAAGAGCTTACTTTATCAGACACAAGGTGGAAAAGCAGAATCGAGGCGATGAAGGCCGCATTATGATGATATTGCTGTGCATAGAAAACCAAACGGAACACACTCAGTGAGTGTGATTCCGTTTTAAATGAAATGTTCAGTTTTGAATTTATCCTATCATTACATGTACGATATGAGGTATTAACGCTCGTCAATACCATAAGCAAATTATGTGGTAATCCGTACAAGCCCAATTATTCTTGAAAATGTGCGTACATTTTGTAGCTGGATCACAAAGTACCGACAAACTGGATTCGAAAATTGCTTGTCGGAGGCTCGTAAGTTTATTGGAAAAGCAGTTATGACTAGCCAAAAGATTTTAAAAATAAAAGGGTTTCCCAAAAGAAAAGATTGTTTGATTATGAAGACGCGGTGATCAACCTACACAGTCCGTCAAAAGCCGGTATGAAACAGACTTTTTAATACCATGGATATGGATTCAAGATTTATGTCTTTAAATTAACATTTTGAAAATGTTGGTATTCTCTGTGACTTTAACAAGTTAAGAAATATTCCAAAATAGCAAATACTGAAAAACTGTCATAATCCTGCAAGTAGGGTGAGAACAGTGACTTCCAACCATAAGAATAATATAAAGAATTACAAAATATATGATTCCACATTTACCCAAAATCATTACAGACGTAAAACATCTGCTTCAATACGTCATAGAGAACGATTTGTAAGAAATTTCCCTAAATATTTACACTGTCTTTCGAATTTTGTTAATAATACCTGTAAGTATCATTTCTGCTGAGAGTAGCTTTTCAAAATCAAAACTGTTAAAAAATTATGGGTCAGGAAGACTTTAAGCTTTGGCAGTTTTATCTGTAAAGGACAGTTTTTGTGGAGATTTTCCCTCACTAGAAGGCTGCACCTGTCAGCTGTTTCCGAATCAGCGCAAAAGATGGTATGGTGCGAGATAGTCCAAATTAATTCTATTCTAATAAATGTTAAAACTTATAAATAATAAATGTTAACCTCTTATTTTACATAAATGCACCTAATTACTGTTAATTTTTAAAATGATCCTCATAACTTATATTTCAGATTTATATTTTTACTTGTGTTCCTCTATCGATTATACATATGTAACGAAACTGTATTTTTTGTGAAACGTGGCAATTTTTTACAACGTTTTTTTTAATTGCTTTGCTGACGGTGTCGAATGGACACGCATAAAAAATGTCCAGTAGTTATTGATAAAGGTTGACTTATGAATATATTTTTGAAAACTCAACACGCTGAGTATTTATTACAGTGCTACAAAACAAGCACCTAATATATCTATTAAAGAAGATGTAGCATCTAAGATAAATTATGAACCAATCATTAAGGGTTTCAGCAAAACTAAAATTTCTGTTTCTTTAATTTTTTCTTTTTCATTATCGTTTAATGAGCCAAATAAATATGAATTAAAAGTTTTTTTTCTTTATGAATAAAAATTGGTTTAGAGGGCCTCGCGAAATGTGTCTTGCCCACATTTAGTTCCGGTCTCGCGCCGCCACTGAAGGTATATGGAATTAGTCGGGAAATCATTATTCCTGATCAGGCCAATGATAATTATGAAATTGTATTGTCATCGGTCCTTGACAAGTGTGCAAAATTTCGAATTAATCTGCCCTTTTAAAGTGGGTAAAAATCGAGTTCAAAGATTCCATTACTACGAGTGAAACTTATAAAAGCGTGTTAAAAAGCTGGGTCAAATGTCAAATTTGGCATTTCAAGTGGTATCCCATGTTGCGACTTAGAGCCGCAACATGTTTAACTGTCCTACACAAGGAACAATTTTAGCCATTAAAGAGCTATTTTATTTTTAAAAATATATTCCAATCGAGAGATGAAATAAAGCAGTTAAAAGAACACACATACGTATTTCATTTTTAAAAATTGGCTTCATTACTGGTGAAAGGCGTGCATTGTAGCAAAACAATTAAGTGATGAATTAATTAGTAAGTAATATCTTAATTCTCTTAATGGATAGCAGTAATATTAAATTTAGTAATGTATAAGCTCGTATAGTATATTCAAATTAGACTTTCTTGCTGTCTGAGATGTTTTGAATTTTTTTTTCAATTCCTACTATTAGCTCACACTCTCTATATATTTATTTATCTTGGTGGAATTTTCAATCGTTAATAAAATACATTTTAAAGCGCTTAATTGAGCTGAAATTTTATACACATGATTATTTTGGATGATAATACAGTAATTTAATTATAATTAATTAAATTTTTTTTAATTGATTAACACTAATTATTCAAAGAATTACAAATACAGCCGCGTAGACATAATTTTTGGCGACTTGTGTCAAAACTTGATATTTCATTTTTAGCGGCTTAGGTCAAAACTTGACATTTCATTTTTAGCGACTTAGGTCAAAATTTTAAAAGATTTTTTTTCTCACGTTTTAAAGTATTTGGTTGAACTGAAATTTTATATATACGATTGTTTTGGATGACAATACGATACTTTAATGACAATTAATAAAAATTAATTATTTCTTTAATGTTGTGATTCTGTCCTATGTATATACATATTTATATTAGTTGTAACTATTTAATAAAAAGTAGCTAAAATAAAATTTTTCTTTGTTGATCTAAGTAGGGATTGACGTGATGTTTTTTATATATTATTTGTGTTTAATAATAAAAAATGTATAAGGATCAAAACGGACAGTTAAGGCATTGTTGAAATATCACCCTTGGCTTCAGGGCATAGGCACAATTTGCTGAGATTATTCCAGTTCTATTTCTGTCTGAATTTATGCTCATACGATCTCTTCGTAAGTGTTTTAGTACATGATGTAATGAAGTAGCAAATTTGATGACGAATTCTAACACGATATTGAGCCTATTGCTGTTGAGATTCAATCCCAAACTCGCTTAGTACCACTCATATCCATTAAAATATTCGTATTTTTATGATATTCTATTTAGCATCCAGGAGTGTCTGTGTTAAGTCAGAGATTATTATCAGAATAATCAAAAAAGAATACACCTGGACATATTTTGATGACGGCATTAAAAAAATTCTTCCTTCTTGCCTACCTGCGATAGTCTCAACAAATTCATTTTATAACTACTCACTTTCATTTCGTAAAACCATTGCCAAGGTTTAGTCGATTTCGTCTTCTGGTACAATTCTTATTTCTCATGTTATATACAGTGGTACAAACAATTGAGGATACACCTTACTTTTACTTGATAAATCCAACTTTCAATCGAAATAACACATTAACTAGAAGTGCAAACGTGTTTTTATTTTCACGCGTAACAAAAGGGTTAATTTATTGTAAAAATAACGAAAATCAATAAAAAATATCTAAAATTAAAAATTTCACAAGTATTTGAAATAAACATAGGCCTCAAAAAATTGAGGATACACCAATGAAATGTTTGTTTAATTACCACTAAATTTTTTTCTGCTTGCTATTATAATTGCCTAAGTTTGGCCAATTTTATCTTAAGCTTTTTCGACTGCTACTTTTGTCTTTTGAAGTTGGTTATGTGGATTTAAAGTCGCAATTTTAAATGGAAAATGGGTCCTTGGAGAGAGACCAGTATTCGTGTAAGAAAATTTATATTAAGGTTATTTAAGAAAGGAAAATCTTATCGTGAAATATAGCTAAAAATGTCGGTAGAAGCCACTCGTGTGTCCAGAAAATCATTGGAAGATTTAAAAGCGATGGATTAATTGAAAATAAAAGTGGAAGAGGAAGGAAAAGTATTCTGAGTGATGTAGACAAAAGGAAAGTTTTGAAAGATATCAAGATTGATCCTAAACTAAGTGCAGTCAAATTAGCTGCAGAAACTTCTCGAATAATGGACAGAAGTGTAAGTGCTGAAACTGTGAGAAATGTGATTAGACATGCTGGGTATAGCAGTCGAGTAGCTAGAAAGAAACCTTTCATAAGCTTACAAAATCAGAAAAAGCGTTTGGAGTCTGCAAAAACTCCTCAATTGAAGACAGATAACTTTTGGAAGAAAGTTATATTTAGTGACGAAAGTAAGTTCAACATTTTTGGAAGTGATGGCCATCGCACCGTTTGGAAAAAGCCGAACACCGCTTTGGATCCAAAAAATTTACCTCCTACAGTTAAACATGGTGGTGGCTCCGTCATTGTTTGGGGTTGTATGACTTCAAATGGGGTAGGAAATTTAGTTTTTATAGATGGCATAATGAAGCTTATATAGATATACTCAACAACAATCTTAAAGAAAGTGCAAAAAAATTGGGTTTAGATGGAAATTTTATTTTCCAGCAAGACAACGACCCCAAACATACGGCACGTAATGTCAAAATGTGGTGTCTTTTTCATTGTAAACAGCTATTGCACACACCACCACAGTCTCCTAACATCAATGTCATAGAACATTTGTGGGCCACACTCGAAACAGCGGTCCAAAAACACCAAATTAGGAACAAAGCCCATTTAAAGCAAGTGTTACAAGAAGAATGGGATAAAATATCTCCAGATACCACCAAAAAATTGGTCGAATCGGTACCAAGACATTATAAAAGCCAAAGAACATGCAACCAAATATTGACACTGTCTTTGTATGTGATATGTCACACAAATTTCATTGGTGTATCCTCAATTTTTTGAGGTAAAGATCTGTCTATGTTTATTTCAAATACTTGTGAAATTTTTAATTTTAGATATTTTTTGTTGATTTTCGTTATTTTTACTGTAAATTATAACCCTTTTGTTACGTGTGAAAATAAAAACACGTTTGCACTTCTAATTAATGTATTATTTCGATTGAAAGTTGGATTTATAAAGTAAAAGTAAGGTGTATCCTCAAATGTTTGTACCACTGTAGTTCTCGTTGTATACTTTTGTTCGTTAGACTTCTTTTTTAAGAGCAGCTACTATTGCTTTGTTATTATTTGTAAATAGTTATTTTCTAAATACTTTTATAATAAAATAAATTATTGTGTAATTGAAATACAAATTAAACATTTTTTTCGATTAGTTTATCTCGGTACAGTAGAACATCGTTTATCCGAAGCTTCAAATATCCGAACCAGTTTTTCTTTTTTTCAACTACATGTACTATGAAAAAAAATTAATAGTATAAACATCTCATTTCGAAATCTAGTTTTATTCTGAAATAATAAAAATAATGATTACACCGATCAAAGCAATAAATTAATAGTGGGCGCGACAAAACAAAAAAGAAAAGTTTTGTTTTAACTGCTTATGAATACGTTTTTTCGAACAGTTTTGTTTTAACTGCTTCCATAAGTGACGGAAAACTCAGGGTTAGAGGGATATTGATTGACTGAATATTAACGTCGCACTGTTCAGCTGAATACGTTTTTTCGAACAGTGCAATGCTCAATAGCTATCTCGCTACCATGGGAGTTTCCATTTAACGTGATCGGCCCTACACGGCGGGTCTTTAAAACTCAGGGTTACCTACACCACTCGACCGCGGATATTTGGGGAAATTCAGTTGTATACTTTGGTAAACACCTGCGCGGAATATTAGGTCACATTTTGCACCTATTTTACTTCTTCAAGCACGTTTCCTACATTTGATAATTTTCAATATTCGTATAGTGTCCGATTTCATATACTGCATGGATCGCTTTCGGTTATCCGAACAATCGCGTATCCGAACGGTGTCCGGTCCCAATTAATTCGGATAAGCGACGTTCTAGTGTATATCCAATTGGATTGCCCCTAAGTAGATTGTCAGAGGGCTTAGAACTACTAACCGAGAGAGAGAGAGAGAGATTGATTCTCCAAGAAAGACCGGAAAAATTCATTATTTTTAAACAGGCGAGGAAATAGAAATAACCTATATTTATCGCAGAAAAGGTGGGAAATACAGGAACAGGAAACATGCTAAAATAGAATATTAACCAGGAGGGAATACAGTCGGACCTCTATATAACGAAGTCGCTAAAAAGTTCGTTATATAGAGGTTCATCCTTGAATACACTTTATAAAGAACATAAAACAAATATTTTGAATTCATAAACACTATATATTTAAAAAAAAAAGTAATTATTCGCACTTTTTAAAAAATTAATATATGTTTATTTTTATAACAATATAATAAAATTTGTTCACAGCATGTTTTCGAACTGCTTTCGTAGTTTTCAAATCTGCACTTGCGAGGCCTTGAAATGTCATCAACACATCAAAAATGGCTATACATGTCAAGCCTTTTATCCTGGAATGGCCAGGATAAAAGCCAGGACACGTATAGCAGGTGGGTTATAACGCTTCGATCTTTTTGCGAGTGGAACTCTACAACACTGTTATCTTCATCAGTTAAAATACTTTTATTAGTAGGTGGAGAGGCTGATAACACTTCAACTATTTCTAACTTAAATTTTAAGCGATCCATTTTGATTTTTAGAGGAATTTTATTTGATATTGCATCTTGTTTGCACAGAAACCAAGAATTTGCAACAGCTAAATTAATGTAATGAATGTGTTCAAGAGACTTTTATGGTAAAGAATGATCCAAAATTGTCTTATCGTTTCAAATATTCCCATGTGTTTCTTCATCGTCCTCATCTGAACTTGATTCTCCTTCCAGTACACGCGATTCATATGTTTTGTTCGCAGCATTGTCTTTATCCAAGAGATCACTAAGTTCTGATGTAAGTTCAATCTGATTTATTCATCAATTGAAAAATTTCTCTTGTGAGAATTCTCCTTTTAAACACCTGAAAAAGTTTTTGGTTAAAAGTTAACACAGTATTCCATAAAAAATAGTAAAATGCATCAGAAAATTTTATCATTTAAAATATATATATATATATATATATATATATATATATATATATATATATTTTAAACCACACCATACTAACTACCACCGGAAAACACAGATTTTTAGGGGGGTTGATTGATTAATGGACTGATTGAATATTAACGTCACACTGTTCAGCTACCCGAGGGCTTTTGGCGACGGACCACGTAATTTTGAACCATGGTCAAGTGACGTGGATGACACCTGAGCTGGCACCCCCTCTCCTAAAAAACGGTGAAAAGATTATGTTAGTTTATTCCATTACAAAAAACTCCGTATATTGTTTTTGCTGCAAACTTTTTGTGTGGCGGTGTCGTTAGTTTTCTTTCCACAGGTTTTAATAGTTGGAAGCACCTCGTTGAAACTTTAAAAGAGAGAGAGAGAGAGAACATGAAACATCCAAGAACCATAGTCAAAGCCAAAAGTCTTGGATTGAATTTAGTCAGATTACAATACTGTGTAAAATAACTGACACGACTCACAAAGACTTATTATTGCGGAGACTAATTATTGGTGCGAGGTGCTTCAACGCTTTGTAGCAACATTAAAAATGCTTGCTCAAAATTACTTAGCCCTTAGTGGTAACAGTGATAAACTATATGATTCCAATAATAGTAATTTTCTACAAATAATTTAATTACTTGCTAAATTTGATCCAATGATGGTGGAACATATTCGATGAGTGCTAAAAAAATCAAGAAAATAAAGCACATTATCTTGGGAAAAATATTCAGAACGAAATAATTTCTCTTTTACATGAGAACATTAAACTAGGAATTGTTCATAAAATTAAACAAGCCAAATATTATTCGATAATTTTAGATTGCACCCCTTATGTCATTTAATATTAACGTCGCCCTGTTCAGCTACACGAGGGCTCTTGGCGACGGAGCTTGTAATTTTGAACCATGTTCAATGTTCAAGTAACGAGGACGACAACTAAGCTGGCACCACTTCTCCTAACTACTACATCACACCAACGGGAGCACGTTTGAGCTCTTGATAAGGGCTGCGGTAGCCCAGTGGTCAAGGTATCGGATCATGGCAGGCATGTCATGAGTTCGAGCCCAGTACCACTAAAGACCCACCGTGTAGGGCAGCGATGCACGCTAAATCTGTAGCCTCCCATTGGTGTGGTAGTTAGGAGAGGGAGTGCCAGCTCAGGTGTCGTCCACGTCAATTGACCATGGTTCAAAATTACGTGGTCCGTCGCCAAAAGCCCTCGTGTAGCTGAACGGTGCGACATTAATATTCACTCACTCACTTGAGCTCTCGACAGATTTAACGTGCATCGCTCCCCCACATGGCAAGTCTTTAGTGGTTCTGGGCTCGAACTCGTGATAAGTCAGCCACGATCCGATACCTTGACCACTAGGCTACCGCGGCCACCCCCTTATGCCAGTAAGATCGAGCAAATGAC
Organism: Trichonephila clavipes; assembly: GCA_019973935.1. NCBI lineage: Eukaryota > Metazoa > Arthropoda > Arachnida > Araneae > Nephilidae > Trichonephila > Trichonephila clavipes. Next base: position 80,594 of record BMAU01018694.1, on the reverse strand, counting down.
ATTTTTGGCAAGATATGTGATGATTGAAAACCAGGAAGTTAGAGTAGAGGAATATTTTATAGATTTCATTGAAACGAAAAACAAAACAGCGGAAGTTATAAGTGGCATGATAGTATCGTAGCAAGCTTACGATAATGCTGTTACGATGGTTAGATGCTACACAGGTGTGCAACAGCGAATAAAAGATATCAATCCTAATGCCGAATTTTTTTCTTGCTCTAACCATTCGCTAAACCTAGTTTGCGTACATGCACCTTCAGTGGAGGTAAATTCGGTGACTTTCTTTGGTACGCTAGAACGCTGCTACTCTTTTTTTCTACGTCGACACACCGATGGGAAGTTCTTGAATCCACAGAAAAATGTTTGAAGAGGATTCAGGACACACGTTGGAGCACTAGACGTGATGCTGTAAATTATATTAGACACCATTACAAAGAAACTAACTGCTCTGGAAAAACTGACGGAAACGAGTGAAAGCTTCAATACACGCATAGATGCAGGAAGTTTATTAGTCACTATGCAATCATGTTATTTTGTTTTTATGTTACTTAGGCTTCTAGCAATTGGTACTGTGTGAAGTCAATGATGCTGAAAATTATTTGCAATCAGAGGGACTAAATATCCACCAATATGTGCTAAAAAAATACGTGCTTTACAGACCGTATTAGAAGCAAAACGAGAGGAATTCGTGGATGACGCTTTAATATATGGTAAAAGTTTGTGAAAAACTTGAAATTTCTTTTGGACCCCCAAGACAAATCAGGAGGAAGCATATATTTGGCGACGGAAGGAAAGATGTTCAGTTATCGTACGAAGATGACTTGAGGCAAACAATGTTTTCCTCAATAGACAGAGTAATTGCTGAATTTGAGAAAGATTCCAACAGCTGCAGAGTCTAGCGCAAAAACATGCTTTTTTAAGGCCTGAAGTGATATTGAGCATGGACGAACTTAACTTGGATCAACTCCTCAAGACAATAATAAAGAATTCCAAGAGTTGAGAGCGTACATCTACAAGCTTTCGTAGCTGAGAACCAGGATGTAAAAAAGAACTCATTAGGTCCGGCTCTCTGGGTTTATTAAAATATATTATTGAGTCCAAGCTTGAAGATGTGTCTTACCAAACACTGTTATATAATGTTGAAAATTTTTTTAACATCTGCCATCAGTAATGCCTGTTGCGAGAGATACTTCTCTAAGCTAAAATTAATCAAAAATTATGTCAGATCGACTATGTCCACGCTAAGGCTATCAAATTTAGCTATTCTGGCAATTGAACATGGCAATTGTATAAAAGATTTTGCTCTGAAAAAAACACGGAAAAGTGCATTTTTAATCAATAAAAAAAATTAAAGCTTTTTTTTTTACTTTTACTAATTTTCTTGACTAATAATTAAAATAGAGGGGCGGGCAATTTCCGGTCGGCCCCAGGCGGCGAAAGCACACGTTACGCCACTGCTCCTAACTATTACACGACATCCACGGGAGGATATTGAGCCTGAGCAGAATTAACGAGCATCGGTCCCCTCTACATGGCGGGTTTTCAGGGGCACCAGGACCCAAGAAGTCTGAAGAAATTAGGTAACTAATAAATGCTGATCCAAAATCTCAAGCATTGCGTTGCTTGATGGCGATTTGTAACGTTTTTTTAACAAATAAACAGAACGAAGTAATAAATTATGTACTTCGGTGGAACTTAATGACGGATATAGGTTTAGGATAAACCGAAGTGGGAACAAAATAGGTGTAAGTTATTAAAGTAAATTTCCAAATTATAGATTCAAAAAAGGTTTTAAAAATTAAAAAGATATTAGATGTAAAATATCTCGAATGTCAGAGTGTTTATTTACTAAATGGTACTAATGGTTTATGGTAAATGGTTTACTCTGAATTGTGGACAATAAGAAAAACGACCTTAAAAGACTCTGATATCCAACTATCCATATTTTCAAAAGTTGGCTATCTTGAAGATGTGGACGAACTCTTAAGAAATATTCTTCTAACATGGTCATAATTCCTTTTCTTAAAACATGTTTGAAATAAAATGAACTTTCACTTAAAAGACAAAAGGTGTTCTTAAGTAACATAGGATGGGGTTTACATTCAATTTACAAAAGATAATGAGTTCATGGCAACGGTCTGTGTATTCCGATCTATTTCCTTTCTAGTTCTCTTCCAGCAGTCATAAAATGTCTCATAAAGGAATTACACGAAGATTTTGTTTAAAAATTAAAAGAAATTTAATTTGATAAATATACAGTTGAATCTCTATATAACGAAGTCACTAAATCCCGAAAAAAAGTTCGTTATATGGAAAATTCGTTATATAGTGGTTCATCTTTTAATATACTTTATAAACCACATAAAACAAATATTTTAAATTCCTAAACACTATATATTTAAAAAAGTAATTATTCACACCTTTTTTAAAATTAATATATGTTTATTTTATATATCTTACCCATCAAAAAAGAACAAAAGAAAGAAAAACTGCAAGAAAAAGAAGAAAAAAGAATGTCGAAGAATTCACTGTATTTTCAATATTAATAAAATAGTTTTATACTAAAATTAATTAATTTCAAGAACATTTTATAATTTAAAGCATACAAGTAATATTAAACATACATTTTATAATTAGAACACGTGACAACTCCATTGAGGGTGAAAGAGGAAAGCGAAGATGTTTCTAGTAAACTGGGCAATGGGTGTTAAAGGTTGCACTTCTTGGATGAAACATCCAGAACTCTATTGCTGTCGACGAGTTAGGATCTAATAAAACCAGTTTAAGATTTATGTTCACCATGAAATGTGTTAAAGGAAAATAACTTGAAATTTTTTCAGAAATACTTTGAAAAAAGGGAGAACAAAAATGGAATCACAAAAGAAAAAGATCGCTATGTAGAAAATACTCTTCGCTATAGAGAGGTTATTTTACGAAGAAAATCGAGAAATGCTCAAGGTTCCTGGAAAACGTTCGCTATATAGAAAAATTCGCAATATAGAGGTTCAACTGTGTTCTGTTTTCCTTAGATCCTTGGGGGGACTTTAAAGGAATTCACTTAAATCGAAAAGCCGTGTAAGAATGGCGGGTAAATATTTCACTCCAGAAATAATCTAATAAGAGAACATTACTTATAAAAAGCGTTTCCACTGAAAATACGGATTTAACGGTAAAGAAATGTATAAAACATTCGATTAAGAAGAATATTAATACAACATTAGTAATGCATATCAAGCTATATCGAAGCTCACAAACTCAAAAATTTGCAAAATATTACAGAAGTTAGTTTCGGAACTGTTACTTTTAGGTCGTCTGCGTTTCAATGGAGTCAGTCTTAGACAGCTCGAATAAAAATACAGAATTTACAAAAGGAGCAGATGCCCTTCGGGAGAATTTTATAACAAAGAGGTGCCTTTTTTCGTTAAAGCAGTAACATTAAACCATTTTGACACTGAAGGAAATAAAAATGAAATTTTAATCTGAGTATCAGTCAATCTGAACTTGAAGGAAATATCTATTTGTTAATACGATCTTTTTTTTTTCTCTCATATCAATCGTTTTGTGATTATAGTGCCGCAGGCTGCAGGATTTATGTGTCGAAAAACAAGATTGCATTGTGTTTTAATTGCCTCAAATAACACAGCTAATATTTCCTCGAGGGGACAACATTAAGTCAGTGGAGTATACAGACTACATTTTATTCTTGAGTTTTAATTTTTTTAAAAAACACGTAAACGAGAAAGAAAGAGAAAATGCCAAAATGTAATCTATGAACTAAAAATTACAATTCGCTTGATTTGATAGAAGGATTTAAACTCTCAAACCTCATCCTTGTGTACGCCACTGCATTAAGCTTGCTCTATTTATTTACACTAGGAATGGGCATTAAATCGATCACGATCGACCGGTGGACCACCAAAATTGCTCAGGGCATGGGAGGGCAACCTTTTCCAGGGTGCGGGCTACTTCTAATTTTTTCAAGCTGTTGCGGTTCCCCTAATGTCAGTGGCGCACACAAGGAGGAAGAGGGGCACTAGTCCGGACCCTCCCCCACAGCCCTTGATTTCTTTTTACCGATTAATTTTAATCCCATGCATACATTACGTAAAACTTGATTTAAGTATTTGATATTAATAATTTTTTTATTATTTAATGCTGAGTATTTATTTAGTAACTTATTTTTTACTGTTTTATGTTCCCGACAATCTACAATATTAAAAAATATGTTTGAGAGTGTACTGTGGTATGGTACGATAATGGTAAACTTTCGACCCACGCCCCCCAACTTTAAAAATTCTTGTGTGCGCCAGTGCCCTGTTTCGTAGGTGTGGTGAGGTAGGAAAAGGTCAACAATATTTATTATAAATTAATAATAAATACGGAATATGTACTTACTTTTACTTACAGAACTAAGATAAAAAAAAACTAACACTTTTAAAACTGCGTTTAAAGCAAAACTCAGAATACAATCATGATAATAACAGCTACAAATATAATAATATCAAATGATGCATTTATTATATCAAACAACTCAAAATACATAAAACATTTTTACTTAAAGTTAGTTTTCATTGTTATAGTCAGAAGAATTATAATCTGCTTACCTCAGACTATCTTGAATATTTCCGTATATAATTACTAACTGCTAAAATTTTCAGGCGGTCACCCCAAAATGCCTTGGTGGTCCACAGGTCGATCGCGATCTACGTAATGCCCACCCCGGGTTTAGAGTAACCACCGCAAGATTAGCAGTTAGTAATTATATACGGAAATATTCAAGATTGTATGATAATATGCAGACAAAGTCTTCTACTGACTGACTACAACTGCGAGAACTAGACGAAAATGTTTTATTTTTTAATATATTTTGAATCGTTTGAGAAAATTAATGCATCGTTTGATACACTGCTGGACAATTGTTAAGGACGGATCACAAATTGCTATGTAGCATAACATTAAGCGAGACATGAGGCCTAGTAGGATAAAATATAGTTGCCACACTGTTCAGACATTAGAATAAAGAATATTTATTGTTCTGGAAAGTACAAAAGCTGTGAAACATCTGAAAGAAAAAAAATGTTCATTTGATCTGCGTACGGAGAAATGGAACAATGCATCTAAAAGTCAGCAGGCACCTTAAAGAAAGGTATCAGTACGGGATATGTCCACCGTGGAGTGTGATGCAACATTCCACACGTCGTACCATACTTTGCACATTATCCAGCAGCTGTTGAGGCAATTTATCCCATTCCTCTGTGAGTGCACGGATGAGGGTGTTCTTGTTTGCCGGAGGATAGTTTCGACCAGCAACTTGCCTAACCAAAGCATCCCACACATTTTCAATGGGGTTTAGATCTGGAGAACGCACTGGCCATACGAGACGTTGAATACCCTCTCTGTCTAGACAATCCTGAACAGCGAGTGTTCGATGACATGTTGCGTTGTCTTCATAAAAACAAATTTATCACCGGCAGCACCACGGAAAAGATAAACATGAGGAAGTAGAACTTCATCAATGTATCGTTGGTCCATCATAGTCCCATTCGCAACCACATGTAAGCGCGTGCGGCTATTGATTATGATGCCGGCCCACACCATGATACTGCATGTCGGATATCGGTCCTTTTCCTGGATATTTTCTGGACGATAAGCAGTACCACTCTCGCGCCAGATCAGTTGGCGTCTACAATCCGATGACAGACTGAACCTACTCTCATCTGAGAAGAGTACGCATGCCCAGTCCTGTTCAGTCCAATTGTGATGCTCACGACACCTTTGCAAACGGGCAGTACGGTGCTGTCTGGTCAATGGGACACACACAACAGGTCTGCGTGCGTATAGTCCTCCTCCCCTCAAACGTCTGGCAACAGTTTTTCGGGAGATCTGCTTTCCTGAGGCAGCAAGAAACTGATTTGCCACCTGCTGAGCTGTGGTACGCCTGTTCCTTTTGCTGATAGGACGATATATCTATCTTCTGCTGCAGGCGTCGCACTTCTAACACGACCTCCCCGTGCCGTCTACTACTCATTCCAGTAGTTTTAAATGACTTCCACAGCCGTGAAACAACGCTGTGAGCGATGTCTAACTCCCTGGCAACATCTGTTATTTTTCGCCCTTCTTCGATCTTTCCAATAATTCGGCCACGCATAAAATCATCTGTGTGATGTCGGAAAGACATGCCAAAAATTTTAAGTTCGTCTATTAAATCTTTCCTGTAAAACTTTGACTTGAAATAACAATTGTCCACACGCGTCAAAACCTTTAAAGCTCTTATGAACGCTATCACGTGATGAACAGACTGGAAAAAAAATTTGCATACTCATACTTCTCTTGCTAATATCCCGCACTTATTCTAAATTTCCACATTTTGCTTCCTTTCATTTTGTGGTTGCTATGGATGATAGTGTTATCCGTTCTTAGCAATTGTCCAGCAGTGTATATTTGCGTCTATTATTTTTATTACGTTTGTACCTTGCTTTTTGCTTTGAACGCTGTCTTAAAAGTACAACATTTTTTGATTGTAGTTAAACACGGCTTCAAAATACGAGGTACCTTACCAAAAAACCGTATTACCCTCTCATCATAATTAATAAGAAAAAAGAGAAGAATTAATTGAAAGTTCCATAAAATTTAAAAGATACTATCAAAATTATTAACAACAGCTCAGAGCCGTTCTAAAAGAAAGCTTCTCACCACTAGCTGAGGACATACTACCAGTGAGAGAGCGAGAAATAATTTAATCGGCAAGTATGGAACACATTTAATGAGGCACCATCCCGGAGGGAGGTGGCAGAAATCTGTGCTCTTCTCTAATTCGTCCTTAACGGAACGAAATCAGAAAGTAGACACGGAATTTGGAAGATAAAAAAAGACGAAATTGAAAATTAAAGCATTTAATGCCGTGGTGCTCGTGGTACATGATGTTTAAACAAAGGGAAAGGACAAACACTGCTGAATCGTGTAGTGATGACGGGAGTGTCGCTGAACAGCGAACGAAAAGAGAAGGCGTTGACACAGAAAGTGTCCATAATGTGATGTCATCTGCTGGAAAATGAGTAAAATAAAAGATGATCCACAAAAGATGTGGAAAAGGAGAATAATTGACATGGAATTAAACTACTACGCAAGACCGATTCAAAAGAATGTGGGTTTAAGTCGAAGTAATTTAATGGAGATGAAATCTTGCACACACACACAAAATGACAAAAGTTAAAATTAGAGAAATTTTCTTTATTTTTTTTTCTTTTTTAAAAAAAAGATTGAAAAGAGTTACCAAAGACTATATTTAGGATCTCCGAAGTCTTAAGGGCTGAAAAATGCTGATATATGTGGTGAAGAGCAGCTCTAGGTCTTTTTGCAGAGCTTGGGACCGAGTTATCATAGGCAGGGATGATTGGTTAGGAATTTGAGGTAATCTGTCAAAAAACTTTTGGACTGATTTTTAATGAAATCAAGAATTGGATCTATTTTGAGATCTTTGTGCAAGATTTCGTTTCTGACAAACCAGGGAGCATTAGTAATTTTTCGAAGGTGTTTATTTTGAAAAACGTGCAATTTTTTCAAGTGAGTTACTGCAGCAGAAGCCCAGATGGGAGATGCATATAACAAAATTGATCGGAGAAATGATTTATAGAGCAAAGCCTTGTGTCTGATTGGGAGCTTACACTTTCGAGAAATTAAGCAATTGAGCGTTTGGCTCATTCCTGCCGCTTTTTTGAAGTGCAGCGTGGATGTGGGGGGGAGAAGTTCAATTTTGTATCGAGAATGAACCTGGGTACTTAAATTCAGTGACCCAGGGGACAGGTTGGTCAAAAATGTAGATATTGGGTAAGTTTCCTATACACCTTTGTTTCGTAAAGAGGAGGCTTCCGCTTTTTGATGCATTAACTTTGATTTTCCAAGCAACGAGCCAGAGCTGAAGCCTTGTGATTTAATTTAGTAATCTTTCAATAATTTTGAAATTATAAGTGTGTTGACTAATGATAGCAGTGTCATCCGCATACATAGCTAAATGGACATTGTCAGCCTTCGGAATGTCGTTAATATATAGGTTAAAAAGTCTTGGTCCAAGCAAACTTCCTTGAGGAATTCCACTTTTTACTGGACGAGGGCTGGAGAGGCAGTTTTCGACTCTAACTCTAAACTCTCTCGAGTTTAGGTATGAGTGAATTTTTAGGATTTGGTCCGAAAATCCAAGTCTCATCATCTTGGATATTAAGCCATCATGCCAAATTTTGTCAAAGGCTTTGGTTAAGTCCACAAATAGCATACCCGTGGCCTGATGGTTTTGGAAGCCTGTATGAACCAATTCAGTGACTCTGAGTAACTGGGATACTGTAGAGCACTTAGTTACAAAGCCATGCTGTTCTGGAATAATAATATTCCTGGCTAAGTAGTGTTGGTTCAGGCGGTTCAAAATCACAAATTCGTATGCTTTACTCAAGCTACTAAGTAGTGAGATTGGACGATAATTTTGAGGATTAGAGTCATCAGAATTGGGTTTAAGAATGGGGATCACCACGGCCATCCTCCAACTTTTAGGAAAGTAGCAATTTTCCAAAAGCATGTTGAACACCAAAGCAATGAAAATGATAAATTTAGTGGGAAGATTTTTAAGGATACGATTTGTGATGAGATCAATACCAGGAAATTTGTTTGGTTTGAGATTTTTAATGAATCCCTGTATTTCAGAGGGAGATGTTTTTTCCAGATCCATACAGGTAGGGGAATCAAGGAATTTTTGGACCCTCCTTTGTATATGTGCAGAGAATCTAGGATTCTCCACATCAGTATTTGGTTCAAATTGTTTTTGAAGGCTGTCAGCAATTACCTCAGCCTTTTTAATCGGGGCAACTGCGATACTGCCGAGAGCGCCCTTTCGGGGAGGAATGTGATGAAAAGGCTTTTTGAGAAAGGAGGTACGCCTCCAAAGAGAGCCTGTTTCTGGAGATAACTCCTCAATTGTTTTCTCCCATCTTGCACGGGAGAGGTCTCTGATATCACTGTTGATCTCGTTGCTGATAGTACGGAGTTCATTTTTAAGAGCAGGGTCTCTAGATCTTTGCCAAAATTTCCGTACCCTATTTCTGTGGCGAATTTTGGAGCGAATATCTGGAGGTAATTTAATAGGTGTGGTTTTAAATTTGGGTTTTGAAGCAGCCACAAGTGCTTCGGAGATATTTTCTCCAAGCCGACCAATCGCAACGTCGAGATGCTCATTGCTGGGAGACGCCGGAATGGGAAGTGGCTTATTTTTAAGAAGGAATCGGAAGTTCTCCCAATTGGTGGAGAGTTGCGCTGGAATTTTCATGGTATCAGAGTTAGTGTATAGAGTTAAAATGACCAGTAGATGATCCGAACAAAGATCATCTATAACTCTAATGCCATAATTAAAAGGGATATTTTTGAAAACAGCCAGGTCGATAATTGAGTCACGTACTCCCGGCCGAGAACGTGAATTAATATGCGTTGGAGTGTAAGGTGCAACAATCCTTGCATTGGGATAAATTTAGAATTTTAAGAAAATCCTTTTCGGGGAATTTTCTGTTGATTTCCGCACAAAAACGAGCATTAGCAGAAACTACTCGGAGGGGAGGGGAATTATTAATTTTAATTTCAATAGCAGTAGCATCCATATACTGTATCCCCGGTAAAGGGGCTCTGCTTTGAACGAAATTACTTTTACAGTATATAGCGGTACCTCCTGCTGTACGAATTCTAGGAACAATTACACGATCATCTTTATAAAGATGATAATTTGCAATCAGGGGGTCCTGACCAGGTTCTAGTTTGGTTTCTTGGACCAAAAACAAATCAAGATTTTGCTCCAAAACGAAATCTCTGACTTCATGAATTTTGGAGCGCAGACCGTTTGCGTTCCAAAACCCAATTGAGATTGATTGCCTGTTCACACAATTGAAAGTTAGGCTGAATTGTGGGCAACATAATTACGCCCATTTTTAACGCGACATAGGCCTGAAAAATTTCACAGGCCTTATCGTTAGGATGAGAAAGTTTTCGGAGTGCTGCTCGGAAAGCCTGGGCCAACAGTTCCTCATCAACTCCTTCATCATTAGCTATCTGAATTACATTTGTGAAAATGGTTGAAAAATTGGAATTTGGTGTGTTAACATGAGTAATCTCCCTGATCTGTCCAGAAACAACTTTAGAATACGAGACGGAGGGAATGACAGCGCGGTAGTTTGATTGAGGCTGTTGGATCTTGGATTGAGCATGCATGCTACTTTTTAAGTTTAGATCATTACGAGAGCCTAAATTTCTCTCTTGAATTTTATTTTGTGGCAAGTTATTAGGATTATTTCCCTTAGGATGTTGATTTTTATTTTGATTGCCCTTTTGGGGTGCTTTTTTATTATTTTTGGTCTTCGGAAAACGGGGGCATTGGCGCCAATTCGCCGCATGTTCCCCACCGCAGTTGGCACAAATTAGTGGGTCTTCAAATGCACGATTACAGTTTTTAGCCTCGTGAGGCCCTGCGCATTTAAGGCATTTAATTGGGAGATGGCAGACTTCCGAAGAATGGAAAAAACCCTGGCATCTCCAGCATTGATTGGGTCTTTTGTTGCGACTATTGTCATAGCGCTCAAAGGAAATTTGTGTGCCAAACATTTCAGTAAACTGAAAGATAGTGTCAGCTTTGGCATCATTTACAAGTTGTAGGTAAATTAGCGGCATGGCAGCTTTGGTTTTAAATTTTTGTAATCGGGAGATTTTATGGATCTGAAATCCTTCTCTTTCGATTTCAACACGTATTTCTTCTACTTTAGTGAAAGTAGGAAGACCACGGATTAATAATTTAAGGGGCCGATCAGATTTAAGCATAAATGATTTATACTCAACTCCTTCATGTCGAAGAAATTGAGCGAGTTTACGATATTCGTCATCAATTTGGACAGTAATGCGAAGAAATTTACCAGTTAGTTTACTTATTAGAGTTGGGGCTAATTGCCTAGCTATGGAAATTAAAGTGCACCAATTGTCAGGAGGGTTGACAAAAATTGATGGAATTCGATTTTGGGGGGTGCCAACAACCGTAGGATTGCTTTTACCAGTTTCCTCGTCCTCAATCTCAGAATCACTCGATTCAGCAGGTGGGGGCGGGGCATGAGCGGTGTTAGAAGTCTGGGAGGTGGTAGGAGGCAAGGAAGGGTTTTTCTTACCGATTTTCTTTGCGGTATGTCTTTTGTCTGGGGTTTGAAACCCATCATCATCAATCAGTCTCTTTTTGTCGGTTTTCAGTCTTAAAATTTTTTTAAAGTTCTCTTGCTGGGAGAGTTCAGATGGAACAGTCTCTTTTGGAGTAGAGTCCACAGGAGTTAGATGGGCGCGTTGCTCTTCCACTTTCTTGATGAGGGCGTCCAGGGCCTCGATAGATATGGGGAGCCGGAACAGCGGTAAGTTCATCCTTTCCTTGATGGCAAGAAGGGCGGTGTGGATGTTTTCCAATTCTGCACTAGTGGTGGTATACTCGTCGCTAGCTGCTGGTACAATGGAAAGTTTTCTTGCCCAGATGGCGTAAGAGTCTCTGAGATTTATCAGTTCTCTTACTGATTGTTGATTATAGTAGATGAATTGGTCAGTAATCACAAATCTGGAAGGTGAAGATGTATGTGAACATTATTGATCATTCCATTTTGAGTCAAATCCATGTCATTAGCGGTAGCCATAATTCGGTCCAGGTCAAAAGGATTTGAAGCAGAGCCAAAAATAACCTACGTGCACAAGCTGTGCAGTCGCAGGCAAGCAAAAGAAATGAGCTCAGAAACTAACTCTGTTCTTGACGGAATCTGGAGCTAGAATCCTGGCGAAGAGGTAAGCGAAAGCTGCGGCAAGAAGAAAAGCAGAATTTTCGATACTGGAAAACTTGAGAGAAACGACCTCACTTCGTGAAGGCGTAAACTCGAATCTTTTATTGTAGTTATATAGGTAAGTACATACTCCGTATTTATTATTAAGTTATAATAAATATTTTAGACCCTTTTTCTTAATTCACCACACCTACACCATTGGGTGGATACAATTCCTATTACTGAACCCATTTTAGGTTTCCATGATACTTTTATACATAAAACTGTGTTATACTACTCTTTTTAAGAGGATGAACTTTTAATGTCAAAAGTACTTTTTAGTTGTGATAATTTTTGTTTTTTTAATTGATGCAAATTACTAAGTCACATACAATAGAAAACTGTTTAGTGCGTTTTAAAACTGTTTTTCTCATTTCTTTGTTCATTCATTTTAATATTAGTCAGAAAAAATTGCTTTTCTTTAACTTTTAGAAACCATTGTATTTGGTAGGAATACATAAGCTTGTTGATCGCTAGGCAAAGTGCATTGATGAGGGAGATTATGCAGCAAAATCATATGAATACGGAAATTTAAACTTTACTTAACGTGTAATCCGGTGTATAACACCCGCTTTTAGCACAAAAAATAAGATCAAAATTTACGGGTGCGCCTTATAAGTTGGGTATAAAAAATATAGATTCAAAAATTTTTTAAAAAAGAGAGGAGAGTAAAAAAAATTATTTCTACATAAATCGGAATACTCTTTATTTAAAAGAAATGTCATACTTTATGAACTTAACCCTTAACTTCTCACTGTTGCATTTCTGCAACATATGATTTATTTTAATTTAACAGACTCAATATTTTTTTAATTACCTACAAATCACTTATCTGAGAAAAAAAGATTACTGCAACTAAATACATGCTAATTTTGTCACTAGATAGAAGTATATTTTTTCCAGAAATCACAAAAATTATTAAAATCTCTTATGCTTCAAGAACTATGTTTTTACTTTAAAAATAATCCATTATATTTTATGCTTCCTTTTGTTTATTGACGAAATAAATTACCAGGTAAGAAATCAAACATTTTATGTTCATTTAAAAGTAATTTTGATTTTCTATTGGAAAAAGTTTGAAAGAAATTTGATTTTAATTATATGTTGCAGGTCTGCAACATTGATCTTTGGTTACCATTTTGACATGGCCAAAATGCGTATACTAACCCAAGAGGAAATTGATAGATATATGAATAATTCGGACAAATTAAGTGAGGATGGTCTTGAATATTCTGATGATGATGTTGATTTTTACCTGATTGTGTGTCATCTAATGAAGATTCGGATAGCGACTGTGGTTCACAAAATACAATTCAGAATATAAGAAAATCCGATGGTGATAATAAACTAGATAGAAATATTTCAGTCAGAGAACCTTTTTTAAATATTTAACTTTTAATAATAATAAAACATTGTCAAAGAATTTTTTATGGAAAAATCAAAACATTTCATTAAATGAAGAAGTAATAAAATTCCTTAGAGATGACACGTTTCCAAGAGAAATTATGGATTTTGAGTGCGAAAAGTGTAAAGTAGGACTTCGTTACAACAAGATTAATAACTGCTTTAAAAAGTAATGCAATGTTAAATGTAAGGCTAAAGCAATTTATAACAATGAATAATAAAATCCTCATATATAAAAAAAGTTTTGTAATTTACAGCACTAATGCACAATGTTGCACTTCTGCAACAAACAAACAAATGACTGAAATTCAATTTAAAACAGCTTAATTATATATATATATATATATATATATATATATATATATATATATATATATATATATATATATATATATATATATATATATATTTCACTTTTATTATTACTTGAGAACTAGCTGATATAATTTTTTTCATAGAAATTTGAAAAATTGCAATGATAAGGGTTAAAGAGTAGTAGTTCTAGAAGTACACTACTTTTTTCAAATAAATTACTTCAAAACATAAGAGAATTGCACACATACATTTCAGAGAGGTTTCTTTGTAAAAAAGGGCGGTGTGCGCTATGCGGCGGATAAACCAAAAAATTTAAAAAATGCAGCTTGAAAATATAGGGGCGAGTTATAAGATGGATTTTTCTATAAATAAACAGTAGGATCAAAAAAGTGCAGATAATATTTGGCTTATCCACCTCAGGTACTACTTATATTATTTTCATTTTAGAGGTATGCGATCAAAAAAAAGTGTGTCGAAACTGCTAATTCGAGAAATAACGAAGTAAAAATTACCAGATTTGAAAAATTAAAAGTGATTAACTTTTGAATAATCTTCTGCCCAATCATTTTTAAATTTATCTCATAGATTTATATATGAATTAAGTAATTTTGTTAAATTTTTGAAAGAAAAAAATCGAGTTAAATATAATATAAATAAAATGAGTGTATTTTTTAAAAAGTGCTTTTGGGCAACATTTCCATAAATGGTTTCTTGCATTTTCATATTCACTTAATAATATGTAATAATCGCAAAAAATGATGACGGCCTTAATAATAGTAAATGGGCAAACATATTTGCCCAGAAAAATAAGAAACGAACATAAGAATTCCATGAAAAAAAAAGTATTTTGATCACAGTTTTCAAAATAATATAATTTCCCTACAATTAAAAAAGGGGGGCAAGTTATAATTTCATATTCAGAGCCTTAATTTTGTTATGATGCACAAAATATACGAATGATAAATTAATGAAGTCAAAGTAGTTTATGATATGTTTATGTATAGAGACGGAATCGTAAATGTAGAGGTATTAAAAAGGTTTTATGAAATTGAATTTTTATAGTTAGAAGATTGATTGTATATGGGAAATTTCCACAAGAACATTCTTTAGAGGGCACTGTCAAGGCAGCCACCAGGAGTTAACGAAGGAGAGGGGATTCAGCGAGCGGACGCTAGACGTGGAGGTCGATGATCCGGGGCTGAAGAAAGAGCGACGAGAACGGTGGCCGAGTAGGGACCCACCAACCCGTTGTTCACGAGAAATGCGTAGGTCACTCTTAACACCCCTGTACCTGAGATTATCGTGAAGATAGAATTCAGCGAGCGTACTCTGAACGCTGAGGTCGATGATCCGGGGCTGAGAAAAGAGCGACGAGAACGGTGGCCGAGTAGGGACGCACCACTCGTTGTTCACGAGAGAGACGCGTAGGTCACTCTCAACACTATCGTGCAGGTTAAGTGTCAGCAGTGGTACTAGAACTGTCGTTAAGAGCCAGAGGTGTTTAATCGAATTGTAAATACTTTATTATATGTGTTAAACGTCTGTCGTAGTGATTAGAACTGTATATTTTGTCCAGCATTAAACGTTAGTTTAGCAAAAAAAGAGTGTGATCATTGAATACCCCTAGAACTGTACCATAATCCCACATGTATACTACTTTTGATTAGGGTTTGCAATCCCGTGCTATATTTTCAATCCCGGGATTGGTCTTGAAATTAGGATTGGACTATTTATGAAAAATACTTACTCATTAGCATGGTTGGAATTACATAATAAAGCTGAAAACACATTTAAAAAATTGGTTGAACCCTTTCGCGGGCACAAAGCTAAAATATACTTTTCTGTGATAAATTATTGATGAATGTAATGTTCTCATCCTCTATAAACATTATTTTGCCATAAAAATATATCTGATCGGGGGTTTTGTTCTTGGGTGGTGGCCAGACCATATAGCCACTGCCCCCTTAAGACATTTAACTTACTTTTCGGGACAGAAACAATGAATCATATTGCAATAAACTTTTTATGAAAAATTAGCATTTATGCTAATAACTATTTCAATAACAATTAAATACAAAGTATAAGTGTAATAAAATAATAACAGAATAACTTACTAAAATATACATTGAAATTGGAATATATCCACATTTTATACATTATTTAATTTTAGTTTAAAAAGTTAGAAATAAAGTAATATTTTTGAGGATTTAAATATGTTATTTCACAAATTTGACAAGCCATTCACTGTTAAACTTTTCAAAGCAAGTAGGACCAGTTGTTTGAAGGCACAGTGGTATGCACAGAATAGCTATAAGAAAAGATTTTCGAGTACCACATATTGTAAACAAAGTTTGCTTATATCCCCCCCAACATCCTCAAGTGATTCTAAGTGCTCTCGAAGAAGAAAAAGAGCGAAAATTTCAAGGTTATTTTTCTGTTCTATGTGGGCAGTGGAAAGAGCCTCTATCTACATATAAAAGCTTTTCAAAACCTAAATAAACCTTTTTTTTAATTGCACATTTGCTTAATTCATTCAGATGAGAGAAAAGTATACTTAAGACTTTCGAAATTTTTTCACAGATAAGAAATTTTATTTATTGTAAACAAAATACAATTTTTAGATTTACACTGAGAAAAACTGTTTCTAACTACCCATCAGAGGATATGAAGTGCAAAAAAAAGGTATCGTTCTGCTATATGTATTGATTTTTATGCGTTTTAGCTTCAATTAATGCATGTGGATAGACTTAATATCCACTGCCCCTTGGAGAAAAATTTTTTGTTATGTGGCTAGACCTATTAGCCATTGGCCGCGAAAGGGTTAATATTATTATTTATTGTAACAAATCGAAACAAAACTTAATTTATCATAAAAAAACAAATAAAAAGTAGTACATAATAAATTCAATAAATGTAGTACAATTTGAATTCATTAAAAATTGACCCGTTTGAATTAAAAATCGATGTGTTTGAGATATTTCCAAAATCTTATTGTAAATTTAAAACAGAATAAAAAGCCCCTATTTTATTTTTATTGAAATATTGTATATTTTTTAATGTTTAGTATATTTGAAATTGATAACGGCATGATAAATCATTCTAAGGAAGTAAATTTTTCAAAATTAAAATTAGGAAGTCTGAACTGAACTTTTTTTCCTAACAAACTCGCATATACCTTTACACAGCACGTGCAAAAGATAGAATGGATATACATGAATTTTAATCTAAAAAATTTTTCTACTTATACAACTCCCACAGAAAAATACTCTCCTATTTTCCTAAAATCTTAAACATATAACATTAGAAATTAATTATAATAAACACTTAAATTAACTCTCATAAAAATACTCAAAAAACAGAATAACAAGTAAAGCAGGTAATAATAATAAATACATTGTATATTTTACAGTTCCATAGAATTCTGTCTTTTAGCTGGCTAAAAAATGTCTTTTTGAATTATTTTTAACAATTTTTAAATGTTAATACGTGTAATCTAATTTGAAAATATGTTTATAATGATAACAAAATAATGTTACTAAAGTTATCTCTCTAAAGATTGAAAAAGAAGAAAACATTGAAAAAACTCACCTATGAATGAGTTAATTCATAAATGTTAATGTTTAGAAAGAATTTTGTGAAGAAATGTCATTTCTCTCTCTCTCTGTCTCGGTACTTCACACACACACACACAAACAGCTTATAATAACAAAATAATAACATTAAAGTTATCTCTTGATGTATAAAAAGAGAGAGAGAGAGAGAAATCTAAGAAAACACATCTTTCATATTGATTTAACATGATAATTCAGAAAAATAATTCATGATTGATGATTCAGAAGAAAAAAAATCAAAACTTATTAATAACATCAGACAAATGAGTCGCAATTTTTTTATTACTGAGGAACAGCAATGAATGTGGCACAATGTCTCAGATTGGAAGTGGAATCTCTCTTTATAAATTTTCTGAGAATTAAATTCTTGGAAAATTTTGACGAGAAAAAAATTTCAAAGCATAATTCAGACAAAAATTAAATCCCGGTATTAGTTATTTCAGTCTCGGGATTTCAAGGTTTGAAGAAACAACAAAATTTCTGGGTCAGGGGGCTACAAATATTTAAATGTCGCTTAAATAGAATGTCCCCAAATGAGAGGTAAATATATAAAGTACATATTCATAGAGACCGGTACCAACATTAATTGGGTCTTATTCAAAGTGTATCATACAGGAAGTACAACAGTATTTGTACATTAATTTATATCTTAAAAATATACACCATATTTCAAAATCAAAAACATAATTACCTGTTGCTATTTCATAAGAGCTAAATGCAAGAGATTGTGATTTGTAACAATTTCAGCAGGCCAATTTCTTCGAAAACGAGTCTGTTGGTGGTAGAGATCATAAGAATTTTTTTGAACCTCAAGTAACTTTTAACTGAAATTTAAAATAAAACATCTCCTGTAGCTAGATATCTTCCAAAAATTCTAATACCCGCTGTTCCCTATAAGTTAGCTGACACCGGACATCCTGTGGGTGGGAAGAATGTCCGTTCTGACCCCATTCGCGACGGGGAGAAAATTACAGAAGAAAATAAGAGAAAACATATCAAATTTCATGATTTAACATACACACCAGCCTCAATCCCTTTAAAGTTCAACACGTAAGAAAACTGACATTAAACGTATACAGTACAAAATGAGTAAATAAGATACATTAAATGTGATACCAAATTCACAATATTTTGAAAAAAAATTCAAAATATAATTCAGACAAAAATTTAATCCCGGGATTTCGGGATTTGAAAAAAACAATGGGATCCCCAGGTTACAAACAAAAACAAATACATAAAACATAAACGCACAGAAAAATTCTACGTACATATTTCATAAATAAAATATAAATTTTACGAGAATCAAATTCTTAGAAAATTTTGATGAGGAAAAAATTTTAATATACAACTCAGAGAAGAATTAAATCCCGCGATTTCGGCATCCCAGGATCCTGGGGCTGCAAACATTAGTTTTTATTCATCAGCAAAGATACGTCTCTCTCATCCGTGGAATAATTTATCAACTCGGTTGACGAATTTCGGTTCAGAATTGAATTCGAGGTAATGCCAGTGGCGTAACGTTCACCCCAGCAAGTACCCACCATTTGCAAAATACAACTTGGGGGCCTAAAACATGACTTTGCAGGGGGAACCCAAATGTTCTCCGTTACGCCACTGGGTAATCTAGTCCGCACCAGAAAATGACAGAATGAACTATAGCATTAATAATATAAAGTAAAACAAATTGTAATAGTTTTTAATTGCCAATATGTAAATAATTTTGAACAATTTTTACTTCATAGTTACATATAATGTAAAAACTATCTCTTTTTGGGAGGCTTACACTTTTAGAGTTTACTAAGACTAGTTTAGAGTTCTACGACAGAAAGTAATTTTTTTATATATATAAAAGAGGAATTAAAAAAAATCACATGTATGTGAAATGAATACAATTTTAGTGTGAAAAAATGTTGATTTTTATCCCAAAAGTTGACTTATTTCTTGCAGCGATTGCTTTTGATATTCATATATTAGTCATTGCTACAGTTGAAAGAGAATCGCGCATTTAATCATACAGTAAATTAAAATATCATTTTCGTGTCCATCAATGTCAAAATGTAACTATTCTTTTGTTGCCGGGATAGAGCGCATCTGTCGTTACCCAACGACATATGCTCCTTTGGAAAATCCAGCGTATTTAAAGGAACATTCGAAAGTGTTCCACACCACAGTGTTGGAAAAGAGATCCGCCAGCATTGAAACAGCTATTTCTGAGGCATTCCGGAAGTAAGTTGCGGAAATGTTTCTATTCTTACCTTTAGTTTTACTTTCGTTTTCAATGTTATAACTTGTGCATTTATCACAGTACTTTCGATTTCACTTGCACTTGAAATTTAAATGACATAAGTTTTATTGTATAAACATAAGTAAAAAAATGTATGTGTTTATAAAAAAAAAACCCTTTTAAATCATAATTCTTTTTTTCTGAAGGATCGACTACTGGTTCGTTTTAACGTTTTTCGGAATGCAGAGAAAAATTCTACCCCAGAAAATACTATATTCCATCGATTTATGTGTGTGATCTTGTCTTCAGTAAGAAATTAATTCAGCTTTCTATTCACGGTTAATGTTTTTCTCGTCTCACTATAGTTTGTAAAATACTTAAACACAAATTATTTCAGAAACTAAGCAATTTTTCACATTTCATTTACTTATTTTCAACAGCGCATTACGATCGATTTAAAATAGTTAGATTCATTTTTATTTTAATTTTTAAAAGAACATAAGACATTGTTCTTATTTTTAAACTCTATTCCTAGAATTAAAATTTATTATTACCGTTTAATAGAATTCACATTTAGTTTTCTTGTTTTGAAAGTATTTTCTAAAAACACTTCTTAATCAAAAGCTGAAAGAGAAATTAGTTTTATGGGAACAAAAATTGAAATTATTGAAGTACAGAATTAGTTACAAAGTCGTCCCAAGGAAATTTTGAGAAAATAGATTTTTGGTTAAAATAGGATTCAGAAGAGATGTTTTTCTAAAGGTCTGAATTTTCAGCAGTTTAGCCTTTAGCAGACACGGCAATTTCCCAAGAGTGACAGCCATTTATTTCATTGATGGCAACATCTATTGGGGACTACCATTACCAAAGATTTGACGCGTGAATCTATTGAATTCAAGCTTTCGTTGAATGTTAAACATTGCCGTGATTTAGAGTACCAGAGCTAAATTAATACTCAAGGGATTTTTTTACGTACCAAACAAGGGCGTAGCTACCACGGAATCAATGATACGGGGCCTCCAAGCTAAAGAGGCCCCGACAAGTGTGAGCAAAATAATCCTAAAATGTTATGGAGCATCCAAAAGGGCACTCAAGGAATTTTGATACAGGACCACCTCAGGATTAGTTACGCTAGAGATACCATATAATCCAGAGGTTTCCTATACTTTTTTGTCTCATAGACCCCTTGCCATGTTTTTCTGTTTGGCGTAGACCCCTGCTCACATAATATTGAATTTTTGCAAATTTACCTATTTAAATAACTTTTTGACAGCTGATATAAATCTACTTACATTAAACGATTTAAATTTCTAATTGAAGTGAAGTATGGTGTTTAAAACCTAAGAAAAACATATTTATTAAATAGAATTTTAATTAATACATAAAGCAAACAAATGCTTTTAAACGGAGGAATAAATATGATGCTTCAATAACATGTTTTCAACATTTGGAATCAATAGTGTCAGGTTTAACCCTAAATCTCCTCAGTTAGTAGTGTCTAGACCTTATTTCCCCCTTTCTTTCTTTGTTTTGAAAATTGCCAATCACGCTAAAATTCCTTCTCATAAGGAAAAGCAATTTTCTCGTCGATATTCCATAATTCGTTATAAATGATAGGTGTGTCTTTTTAAAGCCACATTTGCCGACAGGGTCCTTGTTTTAATAAAATTTATGCTGTCACCTTGTAACTACAAATTAACCTTGTTAAAATTAGTAGATAAATCTATTAAATAGATAAAATCAGGTTCCCCCCACACACTTGACTAAATTTTCTTTTAAAATTAAAATCATGATTTGGTTTAGTGTGATCCACCATGATAGACCCCATTTACACCTCATGGACCCCCAAATAATTTTTTCGCTGACATGGACCCTTTGGAATCACTGATATAATCAATGACATGTGTTCCTACGATATTTGCATCCAGAAAATCAATTAACTCCAGTCGGGATTGAACCAACAACCTTAGAATTACAAATCGGGCACGCTACCTCTAAGCCACCGAGCCAATATAAAGCGTTGTAAAATGAGAATTTTTGATGTGTTGTAAATAAAACAAAACTATTTACAGCTAATCATCAAAGAAAGCAAGGCAGCATGATGAAATTCGTGGTTCTTTTGGTACTCATCGCAATGGCTACACCAGCATTCGCCCAAGACTTCCAGGAGTTCCTGAAGATGTTCACCGACCTGGGATGCAAGGAGACCGATTACATCATGTCGGACATGCACCGCTACCTCAGGATGTGCGATCAGTGCTTGAGCTTCCAAATTTCGTTAGAGAAAACCGAACCTATCAAATGTGGAAGTAAGTATTAGTTTGAAATAATCTGAAACCGCCGTGGTTTTGCTTATAAATAGTTCGCATATATTTTGCATGACAATATTAACGCCTCATAATAAACATAATATTCTGTGCAATGATCACGAATAGGGATGGCGATTCTTTCCGAAAAAAAAAGCTTGATTTTTAAATTGATTCGAATCGTAACCTGATGAATCGATTCACAAAAAATCGAGGTCTAAAAGATTGATTTCTAAAATATCGATTTTTTTTTCCAAATCTGAATTTACAATGTAAATAAAAGTCAATTTTATGAAAAACAAGAAATATACCATAATAAATGATCTCTTATCAGTGAAATCACTGATTTTTTTAGTTATAATATATATATATATATAATATAATTACAGGATATTATTTTATTTTTATTGCCTTATCAAAGATCATCAGGTATAAAAGAAGACATTTATTTTCTAAATGTATTTGTTACATTGAAAAGTTTAGAAAATAGATAATATAGCTTATATATCTCCCAATGCTTAATATCTAAGCTTTTTAAAAACAACAGTCTGTGAAGTCTACTGGAATCCAAGCGGTTTCGCTCATCCCTTGCGATGTTGCCGGCAATCGAAAAAAGGCGCTCACAAGGAACACATGATCCCACGATACTCGTATACATCATCGCTATTGAGTGAACGTGATGATAAATACAGGTTTTTTTTGTTCTTTTCAGTAAATTAACCCTTTAACCGCCAACACCGTAATATTACGGGTTTTAAAGATAGTACATTCAACTAATTGTAAATAATTTATGGTTTTTACCAAAACAGAAAAAATCGAATTTCGATTTTCTAGGATGAAATATCGATTCATTGAATCGATTCAGTGCTACATATCGATTTAAAAAATTAATTTTTTGGGGCATGAGAAATCGATTCTTCGATTAATCGATCTCAGATCACCATCCCTAGTCACGAACTCGTCCTGAGTTCATGTCTTGTTTTTTGAAAACCAACCTTACAGAGAGGAGATGCATGCTAAATCTGTCGTGGATCAAAGTCCTCACGTCAGCATGGCTGGTAAGTTAAGAGAGTAGGGTGCCAGTATAGAAGTCATCTTCGTCATTTTACCGAGATTCAAAATTACGAGTTCCATCATCAATAGCTCCCTAATTACGTAAGAGTGCAACCATAAAAATCAATGGATAAATTCGTTTTATTCATACCTGATGTTATAAATAGTATGATTAGAGCTTTGAAAATGGCAACACCTTTTGTGCATTGTGACGACTGAAAAAAGTAATAGTAAGTGAAAGTATATATATAAAAAAAAGAAATTAAATAACTGATTTATTTACGACACAGCTATTAATTACAAACATACATTTGCATAAAGGCTATTCATAGTATTGATTATTTCATTAGCTCAGAATATGTTATTTGTGAAAGATTAGGCAACACAACCGTTCTCTTTAAAAGTTTTCAACGAACTGTCCTCTCCTCTGTCAGGGTGGGGCGGTCGCCCTCTTATCCTCGATTTGCACTCTAAAGTTTCGGCTCGTGGGTTTTTTCTCACGGTCATAGGTTGCCGGGGCGATGTCAGATGATAGGACCCCTCAATATTAAGGGGTACACCAGTGCATAGTAATGGTATTACATTATCCTGAAAAAGAAGCCGATTTTCAGCTGTGTGATGTGAAAACGTCACAACATGTGCGTTTTAAAATGCAACTATTTTTTACTTTTTCTTGTATCATAGTCTGAAAGCTAATTTACTTCGAAGTGCGGGATAGAAAGTGTTGTGCTAAATTGGGGGTAAAGAAACTCTACAGCCCTCTCAAATGTTCGTTCCGTCAAGCCATAGATATTAAAATAATAGTTTTGAAAAACCTTAGTCCTCTTAATCCTTAAATCTTAGTAATAGTCGGATACCTTAAGCATAACCTGCATAAAATACTACAAAAAATCAAACAAATTTTATATATAATTACAGTAATTATTTAATAAAATATTAATATAATTAACATATTTATTATTTAAATTTTTTTATTAATTATTCCTTTTGTTTCGAAAAAACCATAAGAAATTTGCGGCTGAACTTGTAATAAAAAGATAAATAAAAAAAAATTACATAAAGCAGATTTTACTTACATTATATAATGATTCTAGTCTATTAGCTTTACTTCACATCATCTAGTAATTTAATCGACTGAAACCCGCAAGATATATTAGTATGAAAAAATTAATAAAAATTACAATATTCAATTTGTATATTAAAAAAAATATTTTTAAAAATCAGAATAAAATTTTTAACTGTGATAATAAGAGAAGTAAATTTACTCGCGAAGTGATAAAAATCAATTTGATAACAATTCGTAATTTGCGATTGGTATATTGAACTAGAATATTAATTCTCTTTTCTTTATAAAGTTTCAAAATTCGTTCGATTTGTTTCTTACATTAGACTAAAATATTTAGAACTGAAAAAAACATTTCTTTCACATCAAAATAATATGAACAAATGCATTCTGGTGGAGGACAATGGGCTCAACTGATGACGGTCACATGACAAAGACCATCACGTGTTCGTGACTCAATTCAAAACTGACACTAAACGAACTTTTACTTGTTCTGTTTGTGAAACTTACCATAAAATCCGGCGAAAGACACGCACTTTTAACACAAAAAAGAAGATCGAAGTTTACGGGTGCACTTTATACTCCGAGTATAAAAATGATAGCTTGAAAAATATGAAAAAAGATGAGCACAAAAAAATTTTACACTTTAAATACTGTTTATTTATGAGAAATGACATTTTTTTATGAACTTAAAGGGTTGTATTTCAAGAAGTATACTATTTTTTCAAAAGCCTGTGATAATACCCCGAATAAAGGACTACAAAATATATAGGAGCATTGCATACTTACATTTCAGGCTTCTTCGTAAAAAAAGGGGGTGTGCGTTATACGGCGAATATACCTAAACAATAAAAATTGTAGCTGTAAAGTATAGGGATGCGTTATACGGAGGTGCGCGTCATACGCCGGATTTTATGGTAGATAAAATTTCAAATTTCATAATTGGGTTACGAAGCTCATATATAAAAAAAATTCTCTCTCATCAAAAATATTAAAAAAAAATTTCTTTAAAAAGTCTTGTTTTATGCATGTACTTCAAAATTAAGTGTCTTCTGCTTACTTATGTACATTTTTATTGTCGAGAAATATGTGCGTTTTAAAAGAAAATTTCTGAAAAGAGCAAAAATGGGCAACAACGAAATGCATGAACTGATTAGCTGCAAACGTGTGTGTATAACATCATACGAGATTTTGAACTGATTGGCTAGAAACACATGGTTGTCATTATCATTTGACTATGACGTCACATTAATTGAGCCCATTGCCTTTTTTCTCCTCTATGTAGTCATATCGCACAGATAAATGTTTTTCAGACAAGGGGTTTTCCTGTTTTGTTTAATTGATTTTACTACTGTCCAAATTCTACTATTTTAAGTTTGAATTTATCATATTGAAATTAAATTATTGGATAAATATATCATTACTACATATATTTATGTTTTTCTTTTCTTCAACAGTTTTGTGAACTAGTCATCGATTATTTTCACAGACGTCTGGAAAGTGGTTGAAGTTAAGAAATTTTTTGTGAAAACGCAGTAAGAAAGCAAATGAATAAAACGGCAATAAAATGAGCATTTTATTCGAATCACGTGTAAGGAAAAAAGAAATAAAAATATACATTCATCTCTCCTCTCATGTGTGTTTCATTTTCCAAAAACGTTTTAGTTCGAAACCGGTTAAAATTGCAAATGCCAAGGAAGTGCTTCACATTCTGCCAGGTTTGGCAAGCAAAGGGGACTGCGGTAGCCCAATGTTTAAGGTATCGGATCATGGCAGGCATGTCATGAGTTCGAGCCCAGTACCACGAAAGACCCGCCGTGTAGGGAAGCGATGTCTGTCGAGAGCTCAAAAGTCCTCCCGTTTGTGTGGTAGTTAGGAGAGAGGGGTGCCAGCCCTCGTCACTTGACCGTGGTTCAAAATTACGTGGTCCGTCGCCAAAAGCCCTCGAGTAGCTGAACAGTGCGACGTTAATATTCCCTCACTCACTCACTTGACAAGCAAAGGAATTATTAAAATAAACAATATGTTCAAAATGATACGAGCTCCAGTAATGTTTTAAATATTTAAAATATACATTAAATTTACAAAAAAATAAAATTTTGATTTCCTTGTTCCAATTAGAAATTTAATAGCCTCCATTTATATTATAACTTAAAATGCATTCATTTCAAAAACTAAGAAGGCATACATAACTAATTCTTTATCTAGCAATATCTGACTGTTACCAGAGATAATATAATGATATTTAAGTAACACAATTCTACTATCATAGGATAGTTTTGTCCTTATTTCTACACATCTTTTTTTTTTAAAGCAAAGAAAAAAATTCTTATTAATACATTAGTAGTTTAGAGAGAGAGATTAGTTTTTCTATACAACTGGACCTTCAAGAGGAAATACAACAAATTGCTGATATTAAATTCTGCTTCAAATTGCAAATTTCTAATTTAATGAATCTATGATCTAAGTAGTGATGTAGATCGAGGGTGTCCAACATGCAGCCCGTGGGCCGCATGTGGCCCGCCGACTCTTTTTAAAAAACTTTTAATATCAGATTTTTAAAGAGTTTTCATTTTGAATTTTATTTGAGGGGAAATTTATACATATTTATATACACACAATGTATTTGCCTGTTATCTGTTCTTGTTTTAAAATAAATCCTTTTTGATAATAGAAACGTCCTTTAGATTAAAATAGATTTATATTTCATCAAATAGTTACATTTTATTTTACTATAGTAAATTACTCTTTTAATAAACTTCGAATTGCATTGTGCATATCCTTCACTATGGATGGTACATGATTCTCTATGTGTGCGACTTTCGTTTCTGCTCCTCCTTTTCTGTTTGTAGTGCCCAAAAAGCAAGAGGCAGTCAGAGATGCTTTTAAAGTTAAAAAAATATATTCACACACACACACAGGACGGTTAAGATAAAGGACAATGTATACTTAATCATTTGCGAATGACAGCACTATCAAATTTCAACAATGTGTGTGAGTAATGAAAGATCATTTCAATAGGAACACCGTAATTTTCAAGAAAATGGCAACACACACACACTGTAATGTTCGAAACGTTATTTGATCATTGCATTATTATATTACATAAACATTATTATAATATCAATGCCTGTATACATGAAAAATAATGAAAACAATAATAATAATTCATTCTGTTTTAAATTTTCATTCCAATAAGTGTTTTTTTCTTTTGTTTCCAAATCTGTTATAAAGGTACATATTATTATGTACGGCCTGCGAGATTATAATACTTTTCCGAAGTGGTCCGCAAGGTTATTTGGGTTGGACACCCCTGATGTAGATCATCTTTGTTAAAAATATTAAATATACAAAGAACATGCACTCTGTCAATCTAAATTTTGCTTGCCTTACAAGTTTGAAAACTTTTATCGGAATGAAGTGCCCTTCAAATAAAAAGGAATCAATTGATGCTATAATTGTTTCCTGGAATCATGTAACAACGAAGGAAGAGCTTAACACAATTTTCAGCTCAATGAAACATCGATGTGAAGCTGTAGTAAACAATAAAGGCTACCCCACTACGTACTGATAACTTACTGCTATCATCAGTATCTAATGTGTATCGATAATTATTGCAGTTTAATATTTTTTGCATTGCAAATATTTGAACTTTGTTTTTTGTATTGAATTCAGTTTTAAATTCTAGATACTACTTTATATTTCGTAAAACGCAACATTTTCTATAAACATTCCAATTTAAAAAACATAAAAATTTCCAAAAATGTCCCCAATTTTGGCCACCATTGTATATAAATAAATGTTGTCTTGAAGGGACCATTCCAAATAATTAACAGGCAGGTTCTTTTGGAGTAAATCTTAATATATTTAGAAGCTATGCAGTGATTACAGCAGATTTTATCAGGAAAATATCAACGGATCTAAAATCCACACTGGCAAGTGTTCAAGTTCACAGAGCAATACAAATCTTGTCACAAATCGCATTAAGTCACTGGAAACGTCGAAATCGCAACCAGCCATTGATTGAATCATGTTATTTCTGAACATCGTTCGCGTGTATATAGGCTGGTTGAACTTGTCTAGATACTTCTGAACTTTTCTAGCCAAAAAAAATCAGTACAGAATTTTCTGGACTGCTGTAGTCGCCAAATTTGGTGACATTTAGTGATTAATCTGTCACTGGGATTCTTTTGTCTAGGTCTCTCCTGTCCATTTACTATCATCTGAAAGTTATCCCTCTTTGCAAAAAAGCAAACAGTCTTTCCACCTATAATACCGTTACGACAGAGAAGCAAACACAGTGAGAAATTTCTGTACCACTACTTGTATCACTAAGGTATCAGAATTCCACTGCCAAACTTAAAAATAGTAGGGAAATTATAGAATGTATGAAAGATAAAATACAGTCGGACCTCTATATAATGAAGTCGCTAAATTCCGGGAAAAAGTTCGTTATATGGAAAATTCGTTATATATATATATATATATAGAGAGAGAGAGAGAGAGAGAGGTTCATCTTTTAATATACCTTATAAACCACATAAAACAAAAATTATTTTAAATTCATAAACACTATATATTAAAAAAAACGAATTATTCACACCCTTTTTTAAATTAATATATGTTTATTTCATATATCTTACTCATCAAAAAAGAAAGAAAAACTGCAAGGGAAAAAAAGAAAAAAGAATTTTTGAAGAATTCACTGTATCTTCAATATTAAGAAAATAATTTTATACTAAAATGAATGAATTTTAAGGACATTTTATAACTTAAAGCATACAAGTAAGATTAAACATAATTATTTTATAATTAGAACACGGGGACAACACCACTGAGGAGGATATGGAAGATATTTCTAGTGAACTGGGCAATGGGGTATAAAGGTTACACTTCTTGGATGAAACGTCCAGAGCTCTATTACTCTCGGTGAGTTAGAATCTAATCAAACCAGTTCAAGATTTATGACCACTATAAAATGTGTTAAAGGGAGAATAAATTGAAGTTTTTTCAGAAATACTTTGAAAAAAGGGAGAACAAAAATTGAATCACAAAAGAAAAAGTTCGTTATATAAAAAATGCACTTCGCTATAGAGAGGTTATTTTACGAATAAAATCGTAAAATGTTCAAGGTTCCAGGAAAAAGTTCGCTTTGTATAAAAATTCGCAATATAGACGTTCGACTGTAATTTATTCTATCGATAGTTTAGACTTTGAAAATCTTTTCAATTCGATACACAATAATGATATGATTAAAACAATTGTATAATTTTTAAAAAATAATATGCTTACAAACTTTATTAATTTTTATAACTTTAATTCTTTAACTAAACAAACACCACAAGAAGGTTACTTGCATCATAATGGGCTTAGTACGAGTAAATCGAAAGCTTTCCTCGGGATTGACCAGCTAGTAATTGTGTAGCTAATTTATAATCACACTCATTTTAAAGTACTCTTATATAGACAATACTTCGCTTTATTTATTCAATATATTGAATTTTTTTGGACGGAGTAAGCATTTCAAACCAAAAATACATTTTCAATATATTATTTATATGATATTAATAATCACTATATATATATATATATATATATATGTCAGGTTTGAAAAGTTTAGGTTCAAAATTAAGGAAGTAATAAATGAAAATAGAGCGAACTCTTTACCATCGCGTAAGGATTTATGAGTAAACAAACCTGTTAAAAGGTGCAACGAGCGCTGATGAAGGCGAACGCATACTAGAAAGGATTTGGCTGGTGTCTCCTCGCTGAGAGGTTTTTTTTTATACCACCCGGTTGCGCGGCAAAAGGTCCGCCATGTTAGATTATATATGATGAAAGCGTAATAAAGGAATATTGTAAAGATGATGCCCTCCTCATTTTACCAGCAGGCCTGGGGCCTGTCATATATATATATATATATATATATATATATATATATATATATATATATATATATATATATATATATATATATATATATATTATACAAGAAAGTGCACAATGTACGTGCCGCTAAAACTCAGAAAGTAGTTCTGGTATGATCAAGGGAATTTTTCTGTGTGGTAGCCCTCTATCCCTCATCTATAAAGAAGGTTCACGTTCTTACCTGAAATGACTCCAAAGGGGGCGTTGCGAGGGCTCCAATGGCATTATAGATAAATATTCCTGTTCTTGAACTATTAAACCCACAGACTTGAAATTTAGCAGGCACGTTTCTTTCATAGAGTAGAGATGCATTACAAAAGGGATTTTGTGAAAATCTTCCCACAAGGGGCATTGTGAGGGCTTTCGTAGTGTTACAGATAAATAGTCCTGTTTTGGAACTACTAGACCTACAGACAGTGCTGAGATTGATCCATTGGGCACTTGGGGCGGATGCCTAGGGTCCCGAATAAGCTGGAGCTAACCAGATTGTCTGGTTAAAAATTTCGATCTTCCAGTGCCAGAAGATCAGCGATTCTCAGCCTGCGACCCACCGAGCCTTTCTAAGGGGTCATGGCCCATTTCTCTGAGAAATTCACTTATTTAAGAACATTGTAGAAAAAATTTGGTGGGAGATTCTTTGTCAGGAAATATATTATATCAATTTTGCTTTTTGTTGATGATATCGCCCTGGTACGAATTGATATTCTTTTTCTATTTGGAACAATTGCGGTTAGTAATAACAGACAACAGTGAAATAACCAGTGGGTGGAATTAATTTTTAACTATCTTTCATATCTTGCAAGCGAAAAATATTCGAAGAAAATATATCGTTTCAAGACCATTGGGAAGTTGACTATTTTGTAGCGAAAAACAAAAATGGTTCATTAATTGTTTGATTTGTCACGAAAGTGCTGTGTTTAAAAAATACCAATAAACAGGAATCATTTAAGGTCACTTTTCTTCGAAGATCTCTTTCAAGATGTGATAAATAGGTCTTTTCTTGAATAATCCTTGCAACACAACAAAGTGTTTTGTCAGTGGTAATATCACAGCGGTAACAAAGACATCCCATGAAGTTTGTTATATTATTGGTAATCATATGAAACCGTTTACTGATGCATAAATTGTGAAGGAGTGTATTTTAAATGCTTCTACTTTAGTGTGAGTAACAAAAATAAAAAACACAAAAAATAACAATTAAAAGAAACTAAACAGAAGATAAAATATGATCAATTTTCCACAGTTTAAATTTCCAATGTTATCTTGATCTTAAAGCATTTTACCCCCTTCCCCATTTATCCTCATGTTGCGACCCGTGTGAAATGGCTAACATATGTATGCGGCCCAGCAGAAAATAAGATTGAGTATCCCTGCAGTAGATCATCTGCGCCCAGGGCCTGAAACGAGCATAAATCGGTACTGCCTACAGACTTGAAATTTTCTAGGCACGATTTTTTCATGGAATAGAGATCCGCTACAAAATAAGGTTTGCGAAAAAAAAGCGCGTTGCGACCTCAAAAAGCGTTAAATATCAATAATAAGTGCACTCATTAAAAAATTATTTTGCATTTTTCTATATATTGTTTTGCACCGGGTTTTACTCTCCTTACAATTCAGCTATTATATCAAAAATTATATTTTTTATTTTTAAAAAATTAACCGATGTGAAGTACGGGTGCTTTAGTTAGTATTCTTATAATACACTCTGTCGCAAAAAAATATATGCACCCAGAAGAAATTGAGCTACATTCACGAAATTTGGTATGCATGTAGTGTATATGAAAATAAACAAATGATTAAAAATTCAGAACAAAATATCATTTTATTAAGCGGTTACAGCTTGCAAAAGGTTAAAAATCAGTAAGTAGTAAAGCCACCTCTGGCAGCTATACAAGCCGAAATTCGGCGTGGCATCGATTCAATTAGATCACTTATGACCCCCTGTGGAAGATCCTGCCATAGTCTTTGCATCTGCGCAGTTAATTCTCCTGTATCTCGGGACGGCTGCAGTTGCCTTCCCAGCGCGTCCAGACATGCTCTATTGGCGAAAGATCTGGTGACCTGGCAGGCCATGGTAGGACGTCATATCCTTGAAGACATTGTTGGGAGAGTCGCGCAGTATGTGGACGAGCATTATCCTGTTGATAAATGGCACCTGGGCGACTTGATAGCATGGGTAGCACAATCGGCGTTAAAATATCGTCCACGTATCTGCGAGCTGTCAAAGTGCCTTGAAGGACCACTAATGATGATCGTGTGTCCCAAGAAATTGCTCCCCACACTGTCACACCTTGTGAAATTGCTGTATGCCGCTCGACAATAAATGCCGGATCGGACCGCTGGCCGGTGCGCCTCCAGACACGTGTGCGGTGGTCATCAGCACTGAGACTGAATCGGGATTCATCACTGAAGATGACACGTCTCCAGTCTGTCACACTCCAAGTTGCCCTAGGTTCGCAAAAATCCAGTCGACACTGCCTATGATGTGGGGTCAGTGGTAAGCGTCTTAGCGGACGTCGGCTCCTCAAGCCAACTTCGGTCAGTCGTCTCCTTATGGTTTCTCTTGATGGCACTGGATGTCTGGAAGGAGGTAAGTGGCGTTGAATCGATGCTAGCGACGTTGTTGGTGCCGAAGTGGCCACTCTTCTGATTGCACGATCCTCGCGATCATTTGTGTTCCTGGGACGTCCTGACCCTCCGCGACGGTACACTCTACTTTCTGTGATCCACTGTTGCCAACACCGAGCAACTACCATATCGCTCCGACCGAGGTGGCGGCCGATACGTCTATTCGACCAACCTGCTTCTCTGAGGCCTATTATACGGCCCCTATCAAAGTCCGTCAGCTGCTCGTACTGCCGCCGGTTACGTCTTAGAGGCATCCGAAGTCTCAATATCGTCTATCAAAGTCATCAGATTCGTTTGGATAGCCGTACGGCGCTCGTACTCATGCTTTTAAACTCTCCCAGTTGCGCAACTAATATGCGCATAGCACACTTAGCCTTGTCTCATTGGCTTCGAAATTTTAATCATTTGCATATCTCTTACCAGACTACATTCTTGCCGAGTTTCGTGATTGTAGCTTGATTTCTTCTGGGTGCATATATTTTTTTGCGACAGAGTGTATTTCAAATACAAATTTTTATCCAGACTATTTTAATGTGATTTAAACAATAACACTAATTGAGCAAATTTTTTAGATATTCAAATACTATTAAAAATAAGTAATCTATACTAATATTTATATGAGACATGACTTTAACTTCAATATTATTAAAGTATCTCATCGGGAAAGAAAAAAAATTTGTCAGTTTTCAGAAATATTATAAATTACTCACAGTGTAACAGATTTCTAAAAATTTCGAATATATTAGAAAGAATAAAATTTTTTAACAATCTCATTAAATTTTATAAAAAGCAAAAATGCCGAATTAATTTTATTCATAGTTATCTCCTTAAATTCTAAATTGCTATTTTCAGAATATTTCAGAATACTCTCTGTTATGAATAAACGTAATATAAATATTCATATTACAAGTATTTTACCTTTTATCTCAAATCATAGATGGCGATAGTGTAGCTCTTGAAAATAACAGAAACTTTTTTTTCCTACCATATGTTTCATAATATCGTACAAAAATATTATAGTTTTTATAGTTTTCTTTTGTACTACAAAACAGTTTTATGGTACAAAATTATTCTTTCTGTAATTTCGATGTTTAATTCAAATTTTCGCCGTTTTTAAATTTTAGTAAAAGTAATTTTATATTTATTGCTAATGCTGCAATTTCACCGTTAATTTCCAAGCCGTAAATGTACATTTTGATCATTAAATTTATAACTTGTTTATCGTTCTTTGATTCATGCGTGGTCTATACCAGGGGTGGGCTACTTGTTTTGGCTCGTGGGCCACAATGTGGTAACGGAGGATACAGGAAGGGCGCACTTTTTTATAAAATGATTTTATTCATTATAAAATAATAAATATGTTATCTTCAGGGCCGTATCAGCCATCAGGGCCGGCTCTAGCAGTTTTGCCACCCCGGACAAAAATGAAAAATGCCGCCCCTCTCTCTCTCTCTATATATACATATATATATACATATATATATAAATATAAATATATAAAATTAATCATCTACAATCAATCACAATAATCAATTAAAAAATTGAAATATACGAATCTTATAATACACTAAATCCTATTTCAAAATATCAATGGCGAATATAAAAGATCAAATTCCACATCGTTTTCAAACAAAATTAAAAATTATAAAATAAAAATTTTATAAAAATTTATAAAATATCCAAGTGCAAACTCGGACTTAGGACTGATAAGTGGGGTTAAACTAGTTTGATGGGGCCAACCTTCCCCTTATTGCAACTTGGTAAGTTAATCGGAAGATATCCAAATCTCAAAAATTTAAAAATTAAAAAGTTAAAATTAAACTATTCGCCATCGCATTCTGAAAGAGATTATAACATTAAAATATTAAAATTCCAAAACAAATTAGTGCATAATAAAAGTGAACCATCGAACACCAAAGATGATGCACCCATCTTTAAAATAGTTGTATAGGTAGAAAAAATAGTTATATAGGTAAAAAAATATCTGAAATCCGAAATTTCAAATTAAAAAATATCCAAAATCAAAAAGTTCAAAACAAAAAATATCTAAAATTCCAAAGTTCAAACTAAAAATATTTAAAATCCGAATGTTCAAACCAAAAAATATCCAAAATCCAAAAATCAAATTAAAAAATCCGAAAATTCAAATTAAAAAATCCAAAAGTTCAAATTAAAAAATCCGAAAGTTCAAATTAAAAAATATCTAAAAACCAAAAGTTCAAATTAAAAATCCAGTATGTTCACAAATGAATAGCTTAAATCATTAAAAACTCACCAAAGAGCAACCTATCAATAATTCAATCCATAATTATTGAGAACGACTTCTCACATTTAATAGAACAACCACCAAACCTATATCTTGCTCATAACTCCCACTAATGCCATGTCAATCCAAATTATTCACAATCTAACATTAGAGCTTAACTATTTGGTATTAGATGCAAATCAGATTGCAAACAAAAAACTTGCTTGATTGGTCATAAATGTTTGATTGGTCATAAATAATTTCAAAGTGTAGTCGTGTAAATATTGGTCTATGTGTGTATTAAAATGTATCCTGTTTATGGAATGCATATATACTTCACAGCTGGACTACTAACAAGCTGACTTTGTGGACCTAATGTTGTGTGGTGGATTTGTGCATTTATGAGTTTAAAAATATGTTTAAGAAATATTTTTGATCTATATATTTTCTCAAGAAGTTGATGGGATAATCATTCTGTATGCAACAAAAAATAAATTTCTGGATATTCTTGAATTTATAAATATTGTGTGTAGTGTTAAATTATTATTTCTCATAAAAAATTTAAAATTATATTTCTAAATACTGTTATATGTAGACAACTATTGAAGTTCGGTATCTTTATGACATTGAATTTAAATGCTTCCCTTTTATCATATATATTGCTATATAATTTGTTGTCAATAATATTTAAATCTAAATCTAAAAATTCAACTTTGTTCGAGTTAAAATTTGTCTGTAATAATTTTAGGTATTCGGATATATATATATATATATATGTATATATATATATATATATATATATATATATATATATATATATATATATATATATATATATATATATGTATATATATATATTATTTTAAGTCTTAAAAGATTCAAGTCAATTCGAAATTAAGGACCTAATTACTTGTTATTATATCAAACGAGTGAAATGTAAGAGAAGGAGTCGTCGATTTCAGCAGGCCAATTTCTTCGAAAAATAGTCTACTGATGTCGGAGATCACAAGCGTTTGTTTTAACTTATAACTACACTCAGGACTAAAATAAAACATCTCATGTAGCTCTCTATCTATCAGAACCTCTTATTACCCTTGTCCTCTTTAGGATAGCTCGCACCGGACATCGTAAGATTAAAAGGAATGTCCGTTGGGACGTCACTCAGGGATGGGGAGAAATTTACGAGTGAAAGATGTGTAAACATATTAAATTTCATTTTTCCCCATCTCAAACCCTTCAAGCTTAAACACTAAAGAAAACTGTTATTAAATATACAGAGTACAAAATAAAAATAATAAGATACTTTAAATGCAATCCCAAATTCACACCCAATAATATTTCAGAAAATATATCAAATTCTTTATAACAAAAACATATTCTTCAAATTCGATCCAAATGCCGCCCTTGAAATTTGCCGCCCCAGGCAGGGGTCCGGATTGTCCGGATCTAGAGCCGCCCCTATGACCATATCAATGAAACGGGGCCCCCAAGCTACAGGGGTCCCATTATGTGTAATATTTTGACACTTTCAAACAATTTTATTAATACTTCCATTTTCCTTCACTTTCCAAAAGGGCCCTTCAAAGAATTTTGGTATAGGGCCCTTTCAGGACTAGCTACGCCAGTGGTTACCGTAAAATCCGGCATATATCGTGCACCTCTGTGTAACTCTCTCTCTCTCTCTCACACACACACCTATACTTTCAAGCTGAAATTTTTCATTTTTAGGTTTATTCGCCGTATATCGTGCACACCTCCTTTTTTAAGAAGAAACCCAAAATGTACGAGCTCAATGCCCTTACATTTTGAAGTCTTTTATTCCAGGTATTATTCAAAGCTTTAGAAAAAAAAATAATATTCTTCTAGAACTACAACCCTTCATCAGGAATTCCATTTCTTTGAAATAAACAGTATTTCTCGATATATGAAGAAATCTTAATTTTTTTCTATTCTGATTACTGGCGTAGCTAGTTCTGAGTGGGCCCTGAATCAAAACTCCTTGGAGATCCTTTTTTAGGAAAAGAAATAAAAGACACTTATTTGAAAGTGTCAGAATGTTCCACATAGAGGGGCCTCTGTTGCTAGGATGGTCACGTGTCATTGATATGGCTGATCTGGTGGTAGCTACGCCCCTGAGGCTGATTTTTCTTTTATTTTTAATGCTCTCTCTCTATGGTACCCGGCGTATAACATGCACCTGTAAATTTCGATTATATTTTTTTTTGTTTTAAAAGTGTGCATTATATATAAGCCGGATTTTACGGTAAATAAAATAAAAATAGTTTTATTTTATTTATTTATTGTGCCAATTGCATATTGCTGAAGCTTCGTGCACATTTAAGCTTAAAATCAGTTTAATGAGACAAAAGTACCCTATCACTCTTTTCTGCAATTTTTTTTTAATCAGGTGGGAGCAAGGGTGTATCTACCGCCGTATCAATGATACGAGGCCTCAACATGTG
The DNA here is from genome assembly GCA_019973935.1 of Trichonephila clavipes. Classification (NCBI taxonomy): domain Eukaryota; kingdom Metazoa; phylum Arthropoda; class Arachnida; order Araneae; family Nephilidae; genus Trichonephila; species Trichonephila clavipes. The sequence goes on along the minus strand of BMAU01018694.1, from coordinate 43,488 downwards.
TAACTTCAGTCCAAAGAACAGGGCTGTCATACCTGAAAAGGGACTCCGAAAGAATTTTGATATAGAGCACACTGAGAACTACCGGTTAATTCAAAATGAGCGTGACCAATTTTAAAAGTATATAACAATTTATGATGAATTTCTATCGTTTTACTACTGGTTTTATTTTGAAAATGAAACATTTAAATTACTATTCTAACCATTTTTATTAGTGGGAGTAAATTATAGTACTGAAAATAGATCATCAAACCCGACACGAAATTTTACAGCTTTTAAAGGATGGTAGCTCAAATTCTGTAAAAAATTAAGCATTTAAAAATCAAAAGAAACGTTTTTCTATTGTATTACTATCTAAACTTCAAAAAGAAATAAAATTTGTCTGACAATCGAAAGCTCCAGGGAAAAAATATGAACGAAAGGAAGTCGTTAATGAAAAAGAAAAAAAAAGAATTTGAAAAGAATTATCGCTGTAGAAGCTCCTTTACCTCAGAAACCTATGACAAAAAAACTACAGGTATAGCAATCGACAATTCATCGTCAGATAAAGAAAATTGGTTTAAAAAAAAGTTCGTTTTTCAGACTGTCATCAAATGTCTCTTAAGACCATAGAAAAACTAAGAAAACGTTCTTGGCCTCTGTATTTAATGTTATGCAAAGGTAGATACAAAACATGGATAACTTAGAACTAAGCACTGTTTCATCTATCATTCACAACTCGCAAAACGAAGCTACAATATATTTAACTTAAAAGACGTCGAAAAGACACAACTGTTCTGCAAAATGCAAGTTGGCCGTCAGATGTTATGATATGGATGGGAATGTCCTCTCAAAGCTAAACAAAACCATTTTTTGTAGAGCCAAAGGCTAAAATTGAGGCCAAATAGTATCAAAATAAAGTTTTGAAACACTTAATAAGAGAAAGTAAAAGTCTTTACACTCAAGGAAACTTTCACCAAAATTGTGCACCAAATCATGTAGCAAAATCAACTATAAAATAACTGAAATATATATAAAAAAACCTCCCACTTTATAAATGACTATCACTATCCCTTGTCTGTGTTCCTTACGATTATTTTTTATGAGGATACTTAAAAAAAACAATTAAATAGACGTAAAGTAAGAGCATTTCAAAGGCTTAAAAAAAACAGTTTAAGAGGACGTTGGAAAAATACCCCAAAAATGGTCAAAAAAACTCTTTTAGCTTAGCCGAAACGCTTACGTAAAGTGTAGCGTGCTAGAGAAAACCACATTAAAAATTTCATGTAAAAAACTTTATTCAATAAAAATTTATGATCCTCTGAAATTGTGGTCACACTATTTATGAATCAACCGGTAGCTACGCCAATGGGTGTGAGATTGCTTATTGAAATTCCTATGGCAGCCTAAAAGTTTTTATCATCTTGTACTGGCATCTACATTTAATTCTTTTTGATCTTCATGCAAGGAAAACTTTGCTCACAAGTGTATTTATTATATGCAGACTAAAATGTAAGAAAAAAATTCCCCGCAAATTTCTTCATACATGGATATTTTTCAGCTGACAAAGATTGGTGAAAGTCAAAATGTGTCATAACATTAAACTTTTTTTCTCACTGAAACTATAACTCCTCAAATGTTGTATCTACACTGGTGTGCAAAAATTAAGGACGAAGTCGAAAAATTAGCATATCAGCTGAACGAAGAGGCAGAGCGGACAGAAAGACCAATCAGGAGATTAAGTAAGGTGATGTACGGTAGCACATGCGCAGATATGCAGGTAGACGTAATGGGGGAGTGTCTGAGTAGTATAAAGCATGTTGTCGGTGTAAGATCAGTATTTCTGGCAAAGAGATTGCACGCCGCATAGCAGTTAAAATCCCACCGAGTTGCTGCCTCAGCGAGAAATGGCGAATAATCAATCTGTTAGACGACATCTGGATGCTTTTACCCGAGGTCGAATCATTGGGAAGTTGGAGGAAGGCCGCAGTGTGCCAAGTGTGGCTGCAGAGTTCGGAATTGCTCACAGCATCGTTTCACGACTTTGGAGACAATTTCAAACTACAGGAACAGCTATCCGGGGGTTCAGTAGTGGTCGTCCACGAGGAACCACACCCGCGGATGACCGGTACATTGTCTTACAGGCCAGAAGAAACAGGCGGCAGACAGCGGGAGAAATCGCTAGACACACGACACAGGCGACTGGACGACCGATATCGCGTTTTACCGTGGAGAGAAAACTGCACGGTGGTGGTCTGTTTGCACGATGCCCTGTACGGTGTGTACCTTTAACGCCTGCCCATCGGAGAAGGCGTTCTCTGTGGTGCCGGGAACACCGGAATTGGAGAGACAATGAATGGGGACGAGTACTCTTTACAGATGAGAGCAGATTCAGTTTGAGTAGCGATTTTCATCGCATACTCATCTGGAGAGAGCGGGGAAGCCGCAATCATCCCTCGAACATCATTGAAAGGGACAGGTATGGAGGTCGCGGTGTTTTCGTTTGGAGAGGCATTATGCTTGGTAGTCGTACAGACCTTGACATCTTCGACGCAGGTTCAGTGAACGGGACCCGTTATTGTAACGAGATTCTTCTTCCATATGTGCGTCTTTTTAGAGGCGCTATGGGTCTGCAGTTCCTTTTCATGGACGACAATGCACCATGTCATCGCACAGTAGCTGCCGAACAGCTCTTAGAGAGTGAGGATATTGAACGTATGGATTGGCCGGCACGATCTCCGGATCTCAATCCCATCGAGCATGTATGGGATTTTCTAGGCAGACGTTTGGCAGCTCGTACCTTACCACCAGTAACGATTCGGGAGCTTCGATTGGCGCTGCAAGACGAATGGGTAGCAATGCCTCAACAACTCATTGACACCCTCATTCTCAGCATGGGCAGACGCTGTGAAACCTGCCTAGCAGTCAGGGGAGATCATATCCCCTACTAAAGACCGGATGTTTCTTGCTGGACACTCATCACAGGGATGTTTCGGCCTTCAGTCGCATTGCGCTCCATGCTACTTTTTCAATCAAGCTTCTTTTTATCCCTCTGATTTCTCCTTTAGTAAGTGTTGCTTACATATTACACATGTGCTTACGTATTGGGGATCTTACGGTATTAAATGTGTTGATTTGGAAAGCTTTTGTACAAAGTTATATTGAAAAAACTGTCTCGTCCTTAATTTTTGCACACCAGTGTATATCATCACTAATGAGAAAACGGAGCAAGTTGAATTTAGAATCAATTTTCTTAAAATCTTGAAATCTTGTCATTCCGTCCTGCAGACTGCGTAAATGTCCACTTATTAAAATCACTTTCTTGTGTACTTTTTTAGTGAAAAATAAAAGACGAATCTTTGATGGAACACTGGAAAGAAATCTCGATTTAATGTTAATTTTTTGAATATCTTGGTGGGCCACATGAAAACTCTTAGCGAGACGTTGGTTGCTCAGACCTGACTTATCCTAGAAAAGTTATTCAATTTGAAAGTATACAAACAAAGAGAAAATCATAAATAGACATGGAAGTTAAATTTTATTTTTGCTAATAGATTGTATTTTTTTACATTTATTACAACAACGATATGGAATGATGTCATTTTTAAAATAGTGTTTATTTTAATAACTCCTAAGCTCGTCACCAGAGAGAGAGACTGAATGACAAGAACTTTCTTGACTTTTAACACGTGAAGTTTAAGTTATAGTGTCCAATTAAATAATTTACTAAGAAATTGAATACACAAGAGAGAAGAGATAAAAGTATATTTTTATTTCGTCATTAAACGTGTTTCAATTAAAATTCTCATTCTTCTTCTTTTTTCTTTTTAGTTCTTCCTTTATTCACTTGTTTCCTGTGTCGTTTCAAAAACATTTCTTAACTTCACTCGCTTTCCAGCCATCTGGGTGTCATTCATTTAATTTACTTAACTATTGAAGAAAGAAAAAACACAAATATACATATATTGATAATACATTTATACATAATATATTTATTTAGCATTAACGTTATATATGTGGCATGCAGCCAAAAGCCAAGCAGTCTTCGCGCGCAGGCGCAGCTAAGTGAAACAAAAACTGAAACGAGGAGACTGTGAACTTTTAAGAGAGAAGCGGCGGAGAGAACGCGAGAGGTGCGCGAGCAGGCGTTACCTTCTGCATATCATTGTCAAACTTATCTACCTTTTTAATTAATTTTTGTTTAATGTTAAATAAAATAGAAGACAACCGTCTTGGACCCCTTGTTGTCTCCCACAAATTATGGGGGCTCGGCCGGGATCGATAAAATTTCGAATTTGAACCTAAGTCTGGACAATGAACAAAAGCGTCCGTGAAGGAGACGCTCCGCCATTTTTTGGAAACTTCGTTCAACCTGTGTGGAGGTTTGAACTCAGCATGAATACTCCGCCTGTGTAGAGGCCGGGATTGAAAAAAAAAATTTCGATTTTGATCAAAGTTTTGAACGTGAACAAAAGCCGTCCGTGGAGAAGACGCGCCGCCATTTTTCGAAAACTTCATTCAACCTGTGTAGAGGTTTGAACTCAGCATAAATATTCCGCCAGTGTAGAGGTTGGAACTGTTGAATAAAATAACCTGTGTAGAGGTGTATTTTTCAACGAAACATCGACAAAAATTACGCCTGTGTAGAGGTTGGAACCACTCACATATAACCTGCGAAGAGGTGTCAATTCGAACAATTTCAACTATATTACCTGCGAAGAGGTGAAATCAGTGGATTCACAACGTTTTTCTTCATTGGATACATCGTACGTGCGAGCAACAAAGGAGCTAGAAAAAAAAAGGTAGGATCTTTTCATATTTTTCTAAAATGTATAAAAACGCTCTTAAAGAGGATCTCATAAGAGTTGTTGAGGATCTAGACGGTACTGCGGAGAGTACGGACACCATAGCTAAAAACTAAAGACTAAAAATTGAGAACAGTAGTACATTTGAAAGTGATCCAGATTTCGTTAAAACTTTAATTCAAAACTGTATAGATGAGAGTATCGCGAAACGAAAGAGAGGTAACTTTAGAAAACAGAAAAATTGAGCTCGCGAAACTTCAGTTAGCAAAATTAGAAAAAGAAGTCGAACTTCAAACGGCTAAAAATAAAGCATTAAGTTTAAATCCTGCAGCTAAAGTCGAAGAAAAACAGTTCGAAACTAACATAGAAAATATGATAAAAAGTATCAGAACTTTATCTCTTCCTGTTCCCACCAGATCTGAATATTTTAATCTGTTCTTCCAATCATTAGAACGCGCATTTTTAACCAAGAAAATAAATGACGAATATAAATCTGAAATTTTTATAAATCTTCTGGGCGAAAGAGCTCATAACGTCTTATTGTATATTAAAGAAGAGGAATTAAATGACTATGAAAAACTAAAATCTATAGTACTCAGAGAATTCCAATTAACCCCTCGCGAGTGTTTAAACTCATTTAAAAATGCTGTAAAATCATCAGGCGAGACATACATCCAATTTGCTGCAAGATTGACAGCAAACTTCCAATATTATTGTTCGTTAAGAAAAGTTAATTCCTTCGAATCTCTATGTGATCTTATAATTTCTGATAAATTATTTGAAACTTTAAATAAGGAAACTGCAACTCATATTGGCATTCGAGAAGTAGAAGATTGGTTTAGGCCTATTGATTTAGCTAAAGAGTGCGATATTTATATTTCATCTAGAAGCGGATCACATAAAGAAATTCCTATTACTTATGGATATACCCAAGACCCCTTTAAAAATAGATCACAAAACTTTAAACCAAAGATTAAAGAGAACTATCCCCAATATCTTGAAAGAGAAAATAAAAATTGCTTTATATGCGGTGATTCATCTCAATACGCAAGAGACTGTGAGAAGCGTTTTAAACCTAAAGAATCTAACGACCACATCCATAATAGAATAAACTTGAATACTTTGAAAGTCGAGAGCGAAAAACAAAATAGCGTTGAGTCCGCAAATCTTCAATACGTAAGCATTTTTGAGGAAAATCAGCCCGTAACAGCCTTGATCGATTCAGGTTGCCAGATCCCAGTTTTAAATTCCTCACTAATTAGAGTGCAAACACCTTCCGAAGAAATCATAACATTAAGTTCATGTTTTGGAGAACAGCGAATGGTAGAAGTTAAACCTATAAATCTTTCTCTTAATCAACACTCTCCCGGTCTAAGTGTTCGAACGGCAATATCACCAACCTTGACCGAAGAAATTATTATACATCCCAGTGTATATTCTGAAATAAAAAAAACTAGGCCACGCAAAGAGCGATGTTTTATTGAATGAAAGTGAATCCTCTTTAGGTGCTCATGCTTATGCTTATCCTAATGTTGTTTCTGTTTCAAATGTGATAGAAAACTCTAGTTATGATTTGCCACATGTTAAAAACTTTAATACTAGAAATGATTTGAGTTCTCTAATTAAGGATTATAAATGTAATAAAATTAAGAGTACTAAGTTAAAATTGAGTATTATAAGAGAAAAATGTTCTGATATAGTATTGTGTAAGAAAGTAAATGGTGCCATGAAAACGAGTTCCGTGAACTTCAACGCCCCTTCACCTATGAATAGTAAATATCGACGGTTTACGTTGCTCCGAAAAATCTTTGAGCCCTGGCAGTGGAAACGAAGGAAAAAGAGAAATCGTTTTGAACAGACGTCCAGAACTCTAGAGAGGAAAATATCGATGCGTTCAACCAAAGATCAACTTGTTAAAAAAGACGTTCTTATGCCTGTGAAACACAATGTTTTCCTGCGGAACCTTCCGGATGTCGAAGAGGTGCCTTCACATGATGGAGAAACTGTCTAGTTCAGAAAAATTATGATATGTTAAATCTCTATGTATTTGTCGTATAGTCCTTGTCTGTTCCGTCTTTTTTTTTGTATGTTTCAGATTCTCCTTTGGTCTCCATGGATGTACCGCTGCGGACAGCGTACAGTCAGGCTGGCCGTTGTGGCATGCAGCCAAAAGCCAAGCAGTCTTCGTGCGCAGGCGCAGCTAAGTGAAACAAAAACTGAAACGAGGAGACTGTGAACTTTTAAGAGAGAAGCGGCGGAGAGAACGCGAGAGGTGCGCGAGCAGGCGTTACCTTCTACATATCATTGTCAAACTTATCTACCTTTTTAATTAATTTTTGTTTAATGTTAAATAAAATAGAAGAATAACAACCGTCTTGGACCCCTTGTTGTCTCCCACATATATATAAACTAAAATTTGTAGAATTTACCAAAAGTACACTTTAAAACAAATAAGCAAAAAAAAAAAAAAAAAAAAACACGACTCACCACGAAGGAGTTGTCTGATTGTAATGACATTTCATGCGCAAACAAGTTTGGAATGAACATGCAAGTGCAGTGGCGTAACGTGCACCCCCGCAACCCCCCGCATCACAGGGGGCCCAGGGTTCTAAAAGGGCCCAAAGTCTGACTGACGCAAGTGCCTACCCTTTGTAAAATTCAACATGGGGGCCCCAAACCTGACTTTGCAGGGGGGCCCAAAAGTTCTCCGTTACGCCACTGTGCAAGTGGTTAAAATTTGGTGACAATGAAAGATTAACGGGTGCTACAGCGCATCGGAACTGCGCATTGAGCAGGTTTGTGTAAGGAGACATACTCAATCTGATGGTCAACATTTCTGTCGCTCTTCGACTACAATGTCTTACGTCAGCAGTAACAATACCTCGTAGAACAGGGTTTGGCAGCCTATGGCCCGCGTGACACATGTGACATGCAGTACGATTCTCAGTGGCACTCAGCACTACTCTACAAATTTGTCAATATTTGAGTGGATGGAAGTTAATAAATTTATAATAGACCTCATTTAACAAATATCTTCAAAAATACGGAGATTTACGGAATTAGAAAAAAATCTGAAAGATAACTCCAAAAATAAATTAAAGCTATTTTGTAAACCAGTGAATGTCATTGCTGGACAGATTTTATTGTTTGAAGAGAGAAAAATTGCATGTACTCTGCTTTTCGCTTTTGGTTTCTCATATGTAGCTAAAAAAAAGTCATTCCTCATATGAAAAATATTTCGAGTCCGCAAAGATACTGTTTAACAACTGGATGCTCGGTATCGTGTCAAATTGAAAGTCACTCTTGATTTTGTGACTTGAAAGTGGAGTGGGGCAAGCACTAGGTTCTTATTAAAATTTTTATTCATCTTTTTATTTAACTATAATGAATGGAAATACTCATATTTTATGTGTGCGTTCTCCATTTCTTATTTTAATAAATATGTTTAAAAATACATAATACCTGCACAATTTTATTATTTTTTTTTATTTTCGTTGAAGAAATAGATATATTTTATGCTGTTTATTTTTATATTAAGAAATATCTTTAAATGCTGCTAAATTAATATAATAAAACAGTAAATCTATATTATTGACCTCTATTCCCTAACTACATGCATTATTGCAGGAATCTAATGATTTCAAAATTCTTCTACTGTGTGGCTCGCTGAATCATATTGGTAGATTGGTTTGACATGCCAGAGCTAAAAAGTTGCCAATGTTGAAGGATTAAGATATCAGAGTTTGAAAGAAGTCATTCGATCAGATTGCAAAGAAGCTGGTTGAAGGAATCGAAGAATCGCTGGACATCTGGGCCGAAGCGTTGTGTCCATTAAACGATGCTGGCAAGTGTAGGTCAACACATATCAGCGTCAGAACGGCAGCGGACGATCGAGAACCACAACAGAGCGGGAACACAGAACTAATATCAGAGCATCTGTCACAGAAATGGATTCGTCGTTATCAACCCGCACACATGTGTCCAATATGACCTTCCACAGACGACTGAGAGAGCGGAATTTACGCTCGCACCGACCGTTACGCTGCTTACTTCTCCCGGATGTACATCGTCAAGAACATTGATCAAGGCAGGGAGTTGTGCCAGATTCGATCAACGATGAACTGCGCTGACTGAGGACGTATAGTCTTTAGTACGTCTCGTTTACAACTGTGTCCTGATGACAGCTGCAGACGTTTTTGGAAACGTCTAAGCTAGCGTAGGGTTCATTCCCTGACTATCGCACGCCACACAGACCCTAACATGGCATTATGGTTTGGGGTGCCATCCCCTTTGATAGCCACACTGTCAGCACAACAGTACGCTGACGACATCCTACGATTGGTTGCAGTGGCGTAACGTACACCCCGCAACCCCAGCATCACAAAGGGGGGAGGAGGATTCTAGGGGGCCCAAAGCCTGACTGACGCCCTTTGTAATATCCCGCGTGGTGCGCAAAACTTGACTTTAGGAAGAAGCCTTATGCCACTAATTGGTTGTGTTACTTTTCTACTTGTAGATATCCGGCAGTACACGGCACGTGTTGCTATGATTTGTCTTTAACCTTTTTTTTTTTTTTGCCCTACACTTCCTTGTCCTGATATCTCTCCGATAAAGTACATTTGGGGCGTTATGGGAAAGCGATTCCAACCATCCCGAAATGTTAACGATTTAACCCCGGAGACAATATGGCACGAAATTCCGTGGGACACCATCCGAGAACTTTACCGGTGTATGCCAAGCCAGATGACAGCTTGCATCCAGGCTAGAAGGTGGAACAACGCCTTTTTGACTTCCTACCTTTGTAATTGTGAAAATCTGAAATAATCACTTAATTGTTCTGAAATTTTAATCGTTTGTTTTTCCATGTGTGTTCTTTTCATCCAGCAGTTTTATTGCAATCAAACAATTCCCTCCCAATGCATCGGTTATCTTAGTTTTCTTTTTTCTTTTTTTTTGTTATATGGCAGTGGGTCGGCAACCTTTTAGCTTTAGTGTGCCAAACCAATCTATCAATAGGATTCAGCATGCCACACAGTAGGGCATTTTTGAAACAGTTCTATTCATACATGCAGATTTGGAGAATAGAGGTCAATAACATAGATATTTACACTTTTATTCTATATTAATTTTACATCATTTAAAGATATTTTCTGACCAAAAAAATAAACAGCATAAAATTTAACTATTTCTTTAACAAAAATAAATTAAAATTGTACAGATATTATGTATTTTTAAAAACATATGCAAAATAAAAAATTAACACATGAAATATAAGTATTTCCTTCATTATCTTTATATATAAAAATACCATGTCACAGTGTTTGTCCGCGATCGACTCTGAAAATAATCGGCGTAGGGACATAAAAAGTGGGTCCAGGACGTATTTGGGACTGCCGATCAGAATATTCAATTCAAGATAAATATTCGTCAAATAATGCCAGATGAACATATTTTATGTGAACCGAGGCAGAGACTTACTTTAAAATTCTTGGGGTGTGAGAAGTGCTTTCTTGGTGTTTTACTGGATGGAAAACAAGAATCTTAAATTGTATTTTAGAAACTCCCGCAACTTTGCCGGATAATACCTAGAGGGTGGACAAACTGAACGTTTCGCATTCAAGCTGCCATTAGACATTCATAAGAAACCAGATACAATGTTTACTCATGAAGAAAAAATTGGGTTGACTAGGAGTTCAATAATAATCAGGGATGAGTTTAACATAGCCCATAAGCGTTCACTCAAAGCATTACATAGAACTTAGCAAGATTTAAACGGCAACGAGAAAATATTCGGTGGTGCTGTCGTACTACTGTCTGATGATTTCCAATAGACATTCCCAGTCATTCCTCGCTCTAACTTTGATCACGCGCATGTTTAAGATAATCGTTTTTTTTTGTGGCGAAATGTCGAAACACTTCGATTGGCCATAAAAACGCGATTATATTTGCAAAATTATCAATCCAATCAAATATTCTCTAACCAACTGCTGGATATTGGAAAGGGTGAAGTAGAACTGCATCCCAATGCATAATGTATGAAATAACCAGACAATTTCTGTACCATTGTTCAGACAAAAAGGAACTGATTGAGAATGTCTCTCTTCCCAGACATACTGTATATTTATCTAGATAATTGTTACATCTGTAATCCTGTTATTTAATCAGAAAAAAGGGCTAATATTGTGGCGAAATTTCCAGATAATGAGTTGTTGCCAGGCGATCCATTGCCTTTTAAATCAATCGACAATATTGTTGATGAAAACGAAACCGTAAATTTTCCAGCTGAGTTTTTGAATTCTCTAGATATATCAGGAATGCCACCACGCAATCTTCGGTTGAAGATAGGTTCACTGTTTATTCTGCTGCGTAACTTAAAATCACCTATATTATGCAACTTTACACATTTGATCATCAAAAGAATTACAGAAAAACTTCTTGATGGAAACATTTTTACTGTAAAGTTTAACGAAGAAATCAGTTCTGTTGCCATGTATTCCACTGACGCCGTCAGAATCTCCAATATCAGACAAGAGGCTACATTTCCCGATTCGTTTGCTTTTCGTGATGAACATAAATGAATCTCAAAACCAAACGATGTCCATTTGATGCTTAGACTTAGAAAATCCATGTTTCTCGAATGGGCAACTATATGCTGCATGCTCGCGTGTGGGGAAATCTTCAAATCTATTTGAGTTAGTAAAATACGGATAACCGAAAAATATTGTGCTCCGATTAGCAATTAGTTATAAAAATTATTTATTGTTAATAAGCTTTAAAATGATAAAAAATAATACTAAAAATTACAAAAAATCAACGTTATTCATAACATTTATAAAATTAAATCTTTATATGTGTTGTTACTTAACAACTGCGTCGGTAATTCATGCATTACACTATACTGAAATGGGAAATGAATAAAATGCAACATGAAAATCATTATGTTGTTCTATATATACTTAATTTTAACTCTCTTCAATTGCAAACGAAGATTAATTTGGCTGCATTGAATAGGTTTGGAAAAAAAATTAAATCAAAGTATTACAACAAAACCGCAGCAAAGCATGGCCGGGTCCGCTAGTAGTTAAATAAAAATTTTACTGCGATCCTAGGGCTTGCACCGCTCTAACTTTCATATCGCAAAATCAGGGGGTACAATATGTGACTTTGAATTTCACACGATCCAGAGCAATCTCTCTCAGTTGTTAAACAAATTATTTGAAGACTCGAAATATTTTTCATATGAGGAAATAAGTTTTGCTTAGATATGTAGAACCAAAAGCGGGAAGCAGAGTACATGCAATTTTTTTCTGTTCAAATAATTACATATTTCCAGCGATGACATTCAATGGTCTACAAAATAGCTGTAAATTTTTCTTTCAGACGTTTTCGTAATTCCGTAAATGTCCCTAATTCTAAAGATGTTTGATAAGTAAGGTCCATTACAAATTTATCAACTTCCAACCACTCAAATTTGACAAATTGGTTAAGTAGAACTATACCTGATAGCATGTACCTGTACACCGAGAATTGTACCGCTTGCCACATGGCACGCGTGCTATAGGTTGCCGGCCCCTGTTATTGAGTGTAGTATGAAATTGATTTATTAAAACAGGAAAACAAAGCTTCTGAAAAACATTAACCTTTTCCTCTGAGATTCTATTATATAAAAAAAGTTATGATATAAAATAAAGGAAAACCAATTTTGAAACTTTATAAAAAAGGAATTATAAATACATATATATACTACTACTCGAACTCAATATACTATTCGTATTATATATACTGAATGTGAGGTATGAAATTTACTTTTTATCACATGTCATGCACTTTTAATATTACTGCTATTTAAAATCCAATATATAATTTTATAGTATCAATATTATATATTTAAACATAAAAAATGCACAATTTTTGCACAGTAATAAAATTGATTTGATTGATTTAATAAAATATGAAAACCCCACTTATCCGAAAAACATTTATCTGAGTGGTATTACTAAATGAAAAACATAAATGCAATCTTTTATTTTAATTTTAATACTTGTATACCGGTTGATTCATAAATAGTGTGACTAATTTTAGAGGATCATAAATTTTTATTGAATCCAGTTATTTACATGGAATTTTCAACGTGGTTTCCTCTAGCACAGCAACTTTACGTAAGGGTTCGGCTAAGCCAAAGGAGTTTTTTTTAACCATTTTTGGGGTATTTTTCCAACTACCTCTTTGATTGCTTTTTAAAGCTCTTGAAATGCTCTTACTTTCCGTCTGTTTAATAATTTTTTAGGCATCCTCATAAAAAATATTCACAAGAAACACAGACAGGAGATAATGATAGTCATTTATCAGGATGGTAAACATTTCCTTTTTTATAATTCAGTCATTTTATAGTTGATTTTGCAGTATGATTTGGTGTTGGTGAAAAACAGAGATTCTTTAAGAGTAAAGACATTTACTTTCTCTGATGAAGTATTTCAAAACTTTATTATGATAGTATTTAGCAATAATTTTTGACTTTGGTTCTACAAAAAATTGTTTTGTTAAGCCTTGAATGGACATTCCCATTCAAAACATAACACCTGACAGTCAACTTGCCTTGCCAACCACTGAGTTTTTGCGACGTTTTTTGCGTTAAATATGTTGTATCTTCGTTTCGCCAATTGTAAATGATAGATGAAACAATGCTTTATCCGAAGTTATCCATGTTTTATATATACCTTTGCGTAACATTAAATACAGAGGCAAAGAGCGTTTTCTTCGTTTTTCTACGGACTTTGCAGACATTTGACGACAGACTGGGGTTTATTCCCCTTTTTATAACCAATTTTCTTTATCGGACGATAAATTGTCGATTGCTATACCTGTAGTTTTTTATCATAGTTCTTTGAAGCAAAGAAATTTCTGCAGCAAAAATTCTTTTCAGCTTCTTTTTTCTTTTTCATTAAGGACTTCCTTTCGTTCACTCTTTTTTCCCTGAAGCTTTTGATTGTGAGTCAAATTTTATTTCTTTTTGAAGTTTAGATAGTAATGAATTGGAAAAATGTCTTTTTTGATTATAAATGCTTTATTTTTTACAGAATTTGATCTATCATTCTTTAGAAGCTGTAAAATTTCGTGCCGAGTTTGAGGATCTAATTTCAGTATTACAATTTACTTCTACTAATAAGAATGACTAGATTAATATATAATTTAAATGTTTCATTTTCAAAATAAAACCAGTTGTAAAACGATATAAATTCATCATGAATAGTTATATGCTTTTAAAATTGGTCACACTAGTTTTGAAACAACCGGTGTTTCTTTGTGACGTATACAAATCCTCACCGGTGATCGTATCGCTCCAAAATTTTGCAGGGAGCTTCGCTGATGCTTCAAAAAGCTGTTAAACTTGAAGATTTTCAAATTTATTTTTAGTTACCGTAAATTCCGGCGTATAACGCGCACTTTTAACTCAAAAAATAAGATCAAATTTACGGGTGCGCGTTACACGCCCGGTATAAAAATCATAGCTTAAAATTAACCTCTTAAGGACGGGGCGATTTTCTGCGAGACGCTCGCTAAAGACGGAGTGAATGCGTAAGGATTTGCTCTTCAGGACGGGGTGTTTTCGTCGCTAAGCCTAACTTAAGAAAAAAAAGCATAAATAATAAAATTTCAGTCCTAACGTCGTAATTTTTGGTACTCCTTTAGATTACTACATAAGTTGTCGGTTACATTAAAACTAGAATGTAATAACGCTTTTCCTTTAATTTATATGAAATTATATAAAATAAATATCACTTACATTAGGAAAAGAATTTTGTAAGCGCTATTCAAATTTTTCCAAAATTTTCATTCATGAAACACATTAATAAACTATCAAATTAATAAAAAAATTATGACAAAGATTATTTACAAAAAGAAATAGCAAAATTAAAATTAAGACTGTGTGTGGAAAATCTTGAAGTATGGAGAAACGCTAAGTCCTACATTGCATGATTTGCAAGCATAAAATGTTTGTTACGTTTTTTTCTTTCATTTACATACGGTTTGTGACTATACACTTTGGCTTTTTTCACCCTTTTTGTTCATAAAAACACACACACACGTTAGGAAAATGCTTTCAAAACAATCAAATAATAATCTGAAGTCAAGGTTTTTGAAATAAGAAAAGTACACGAAATAAATCCGAAAGCAACAAAAACTGAAACAGAACTGACGCTAAAACTCAAAAACACTCCACACTGCTAAGAAAAAAGAAAATAAAAAAGCATTTGAAGAGTTATCAGAAACGCGAATGTTTTATATCAAATGGAAATTTTACGAGCTATTTGTTTACATTTCGATTACCCCTCCCTCCGACTCAGCTGATGTACAAAATATCAAATCCAGGAAGAATCTAAACTAAAAAACTGAAGGTCAGGTTACGCTAGCTACGTTCGATTTCAATATAATGGACATATGGTGCCATCTAGTGGTCATTAAAAAACGTTCCAGCTGAAAAGTCATATTTGCATCGCCCGGCCTACCACAGCACCTTTGTAAAATGCACATTTGCACCACCCGGCCATGAGATTCGTGCAGGAAGAATGCATATTTTTACTGCCCATCGCGAAGGGGATAAAGGAAAAAAATAAACATTAAAAAATTAGATTTCTATATACATCGGAGTCCTGTTGATTTAAAAGAAATGACATATCTAATGAACTTCAAGGATTGTAGTTCTAGAATATATTATTTTTTCTTAAGTATGGGGTAATGCCTCAAATAAATGAAGCGAAAAATATGAGAGCATTACACTTGCACGATTTAGGTTTCTTCGTAAAAAAGGAGATGCACGTTGTACGCCAAAAATACCTAGAAACTAAAAAATACAGCTTGAAAGAAAAGGTGCGCGTCATATGCCTTATTTTACGTTAATTTTTTCTAAAATCTTCTTGTTTAAGGAAGAGTGTGTGTGCATGAGCAAAGTCACCAAATGCTGTGATATGCAATCAATAGAAGAAAGCCGTTTCCATTCATGTTTTGCAAACGATTACTGCATTTGACAACCTCTTATTTGTCTCGTCTTTTTATTTGGTTGCGAAAATTCCCATTTTTGAACTATCAGACCCACAGACTTAAAATATCGCAAGCATATTCCTATTGTTGAGTAGGGTGAGTGATTCTGGGGTTTATTGGCACAAGAGCCAAATTCGGCTATGCTGAGCCAAGCATTTGTTTAAACTTCCATAACAATTTTAAAAACAGTTAAAATTTAAATTAATGACATGAATATATATTTAAGAAATACAATTCATTAAAATCGTATTAAAAATTCATGTATAATTATTACACTTTATTAAAATGATAAAAGTGTGAAATTAAAAACATGGAAAATCATTTAAAACTTTATAATTATGTTTTAATGTAAAACATGAATTCGAATCTCCTCTAAATTTTAACTTCTCCGATTTCTGGTAGGGGTCATGAAATGTGAGAAACCAGACCGTATGTGGGCATCCATTAATTTTTCTCATCTATATCATATATTATTATATCCTCGTCTTCTGAGTCATAATGAAGCAAGGATTTCTTTTGCGATTGAGGTGCCATTTTTATTTCGCGATTTCTGGTTTCTGTACTCTTGGGCACTTTCTTCCATTTTTTGAATTTTTTTTTACACTCGTTGGAATTTTAGATGTATTACAATGTTAACTATTGGATGCAGTAGAGGCAGAATCTAGTGATGGCAGAATTTCAGTTGATAATCTTGCAAATTTATTAGAAGTAGTAAGAAATAGGCAGGTTTCAGTTGACAAAGATGAAGCAGAGGTATTTAAGCTATTGCCAAGGGAAGTGGTAGTACACTAGAAATGTTGTTGAGATTCACTTTGTATGGTTGGTATTACTGAAGAGAGAGAGAGAGAGATGTGGAAGGAAATAAATGTGTTTGAGTTGATGAAGATGATGTGGAGACTGCAAGCATTGAAGATGAGAGAGGTACTTGACATCTGATTTACAAAGGATACGGGTGTCAGACATTGTAAAGGTGGGCAGATTATGTTTGTTATATTTGGATTGTTTAGGTAGATGGGAATATAGTTGAAGGTTTAGTAGCCTGAGAGTAAGTTTGTGTGGGGACTATTAATTTGCGTGTTTCAACATAGAAGATATTTTTATTTTGATTTCCTGTGAGAATTTGTTTTTCTTATTTCCATTTTGGGCATAATTTCGAATCTGATGGATGTAATTGTGAACAAGTGACACATTTCGGCTCTAGAGTACAATGCGCGAAAGAATTCCCAGCGGACGCACATCTAGAGCATGTCAATTGACCTCGGCAGGAAGTTTGAGAATGTCCAAACCTCTGTCGCTTGAAACAGCGCAGAGGTTTTGGAATATACGGACGTATTTTGTAAGTAAGGTACCCTGCTTTAATGGTTGATGGTAATTTAGGGCTATTGAAAGTTAGGATTATATTCTTAGTTTGAGTGAAAGGTGGAAGAGTTTTTTATTGCAACCCTTCTGACCTAGGTAACACCCTGATCAGAAAGTCCTTCCAGAATTTCTGCTTCAGAAGCACACAAAAGATTTGTTTCGGAGATGACACCTCAACAGGAATTTAGTGATTTTTGAGGACATACTACTGATGGAGGATCTAAAAAGGTTTTGGCGAACAAAAAAAATTTGCATTGTAAGGCAGATTTAGTTTCAATCAGTAAGTCATCGGATCGTAACTTTTTAATGGATTTTGGTTCTCGGCCTATTCCTGTTACTGCTTTCTGAACGGCAAAAGGATATTTCCTTAATATTTTGTTGTCAGATAGAATGAAAAACCGAGAATGTGTAGCAATTTCTTTAATGTTTATAGTGAACAGTACAAGGCCTTTACGCAGGCACTGCATACGTGGATCCATAGGCGTGAAAAAAACTTCATCCTGTAGTGTCTCCACCCACCACGGAGTCCAACAAGGGAGGCAGTGTGACGGTTATCTGGCAAAACCCAGGCATGGCACTTACCTGTTGTACACCCAGAATATAGTGCTGCAGTATCAGGGTGAGGATCCAATGGGTAAACCCGACACCTCTTATCTGCAGCACTAACCCTATAGAAATGTCTCTCCGGGGACACCGAAAGGGTATCACCAGCCGATTGACAGGGGCGGGATCGCTCTTGCCTCCCGTCTACAGCGAAGCGTGGGCCAAAGGGAACGCAAAGATATCTCCAGGACACCATTTTCCGTCTTGCGGGACGTCGTCGCAAGCGGCAAACATGTGGGTTGGAAAACCAACGGTGTTAGTAAAAAAAAACAATGAAAGAATACGAATATCGAAATAAGTAGTCAAAAATTTTTTAAAAATCTTAAACTAATTAAACGCAATACAAAATAAATACAAAAATATGTTATTAATAATGAATATTGAGTTATCTAATAAAAACAAAATCAATAATTGTATACAGGTATATTCGAAATAGTAGTCTGTAATCTAGACTTGAAAAAAAAAAAAGGAAATTTGAATGCCAAGAAAGAGGGTCGAAAATAAAGAAGGATCAGTAGGGTATCCCGGAGTCATGACACCGTGATTACCAAAGAGAGTAAACCCCTTGGGAAAAGGAAAATATCACTAGGGTACCTCGAGATTGTGATACCCGTACTCACCTCAAGAAGGTGAGCCCCTGAGAGGATTGTTGAGTAGGAATTTGCGAAGAATGGATTTAGAGAAGGACTCCCAAGGCGCGAGGTTACAATGGCTTAAAAAATAAAGCTATTCCTTTTTAGAAAAAAATTCAGGTCCTACTCTTTTTAAATCAAACAGTGAGGGCTATAAAAGTGATTTTGTATGCAATCGAAACCTTAAAGATAGGTCTTTATCAATAACTTAAAATATAAAATATATAGAGAGCAGTGGTGCACACAAGGGGGGGTCCTGGGGGTCCGGACCCCCCAAAGCCCTTGATTTTTTTCCGATTGATTATAATTCTAAGTATATAGTACGTAAAATTTAATTAATAACTTGTTATTAATGATTAATTTTATTAATTAATGCTAATTATTTATTCAAAAATTAGTTTTTTACTGTGTTTTGTTCCCGAAAATAGACAAAATCAAAAGGAGCATGATACAAGAATGGTGAACATTCGACCCTGGACTCCCCCTTGAAAAATTCATGTGCGCGCTACTGACAGAGAATTATATATTATCATGCAATATACAGCAAAATCGATGGTTAATGGCTAGTTTATTACATAACGCAACCAAATATTAGTTTATTATTGAAATTCTTTTAACTAATATCAAGATTCAAAGCCAAGAGTGAGTGCAATTTTTTGTTTCTAAAAATTTTTTGGTTAAATGTATAAAAATTATATAAGTATATTTCAATAAATTAATGCAGATTTATTATGATTGGTTAAATTTTTTAACATGAAAAAGTTTTTCAAGTTGCTCCTATATCAATGTGAACTACATTTTGCGCATACAGTAAATAATATAACATAATATAATCAATAAATAATTTCCGAATTTCTGTAGAAATATTAACATATGTAAAAAATAGGAACGCATCCATCAATACATTACTTTAAAAATATTTGAAATTTGTCTTAATTACTCTTTTAAAATTTGCAAAAAATCAGATAAAATCTCTAGCAGTTCCGTTGTTTTCTCATCATTAATTATATATACATGCAACCCTTCCCCTGTCCTTTAAAGTAGATTAGTTTTCTATCTGAGGTACAGATAAAATTTATAAACAGTTACGTTCGCGAGCCCATGTAAAAATTGTTGCCATTCTTAAAGTTGTTATCATCGTATTTTTAAGTAGTTAACATTATGACTCTAGACCAGCGATACTCAATTGCGGCCCATCGAACCTTTTTAAGTGGCCCGGTCATGGCACATCACTCTGAGAAATTTACTTATTTAAGAACATTGTATTAAAAATTTGGTGGGGAATTCTTTGTCAAGAAATCAAATATATCAATTTGGTTTTTGCTGTCGGTATTGATATTCTTTTTTCTATTTGGAACGGTTACGGTTAGAAATAACAGACAACAGTGGAGTAGCGACCATTTTATGGGTGGAACTAATTTTTAAATATTTTTCATATCTTGCCTGCGAAAAATATTTGGAGAAAATATATCATTTCAAGACGATTGGGAGGTTGACTCTTTTGTAGTGAAAAACAAACAGGAATCAGTAATTGTTTGATTTGTCACGAAAATGCTGTATTTAAAAAATACCAATAAACAGGGATCTTTCAATGACACTTTTCCTCAAAGATCTCTTTCAAGAGGGGATAAATAGGCTTTCTTTACAACAACAAAGTATTTTGTCAGTGGTAGTATCAAAGCGGTAACAAAGACATATCCTGTGAAGTTTGTTAAATTTTTGGTAATCATATAAAACCGTTTACTGATGCAGATACTGTGAAAGAATGTTTCTTAAATGCTTCTAATTTAGTGTTATTGACAAAAAATTTTAAAAATAATACTTAAAAAAAGCATAAAAGGAGTTTTAAATTTGATCAATTTTCTTATAATAAATTGATAGTTGTTATAGTTTTATAATAAATTGATTGGAGTTATAAATTGATCACTATTTTGATAGATTTTCCACATTTTAAATTTCCAATGTTATCATGGTCTTAAAGCATTCCCCCCTTCCTCCGCCATTTATATTTATGTTGCGGCCCGAGTGAAGTAACTAACATATGTATGCGGCCCAGCAGAAAAAAAAGGCTGAGTACCCCTGCTCTAGACTTACGCGAAATATAAATATTTAAAAACAAACCTCGATGGTTTCAAGGTACTTGAATCTAAAACTTACTTCCACACATGATTGGTTCGACTATCTCCAACGACATAGAGAAGCTCAAGCACTCGTCGCACATCTTCATATAGTTATGCGAATCTGAACCGATGTATTTGGACTCTTTGCATCCCAGATCGGCGAACATCTGCAGGAATTCCTCGACGTAAAGGGAAGGAGCTGCCGACGCAAAAAATATACGCGAATTAAATGTTTATAAACAAACTTCGGTGTGATTTGAAGATATTTGAAACCAAGGCTTACTTCTACAGTTGATTAAATCGGCTTTCTTCAGCTTCACAGTGAATCTCAAACACTGATCGCAAGTCCTGACGAAGAAACGCGAGGCTGCACCGATGTCTTTGGTCTCCTTACATCCTACGTCCATGAACATCTGCATTACTTCTTGAAAGCTTTGAGCGAATGCAGGTGTCGTCATTGCGATCAGAACCAGAAGAGTCACGAGTTTCATCATTAAGCCTAGATTGCTTTGATGATTAACTATAAACAGTTTTATCTTATTAGTAAAATAAAAAATTAGCAACTAAGCTACATTTTAATTCTACTATTTTATGCTCAGATTAGGGATGGCGACATGAGATCGATTAACCAAAAAATCGATTTCTCGGACCCAAAAAAATCGATTTTTTAAATCAATATGTATCACTGAATCGATTCAGTGAATCGATATTACATCCTAGAAAATCGACATTCGATTTTTTTTCTGTTTTAGTAAAAACCATAAAATTATTTGTAATTTGTTGAATGTACTATCTTTAAACACTAATTATCGCAGGCAGTTGTGCACCTCTGAAGTATGATCCTATAAGAACAAAAAAACTCTATTTATCATCACGTTCACTCAATAGCCATGATATATATGAGTATCGTGGGATCATGTGAGCGCCTTTTTTCGATTGCCGACAACATCGCAAGAGATGAGCGGAACCACCTTGGATCCCAGTAGACTTGAGAGACTATTGTTTTTAAAAAGTCTAGATATTAAGTATTGGGAACTATAAGCTACATTATCGATTTTCTAAATTTTTTAAAGTAACAAATACATTTAGAAAATAAATGTCTTCTTTTATACCTAATACTCTGATATGGTAATAAAAATAATTGTAATCGTTTAATTCCCTGAACTAAAAAATTCCCCGATTTTACTGATAAAAGATCGTTTATTATGGTATCTTTCTTGTTCTTCATAAAATGGATTTATTTTTGCATTGTAAATGCAGACTTGGAAAAAAATCGATTTTTTTAGAAATCGATCTTTTAGACCTCAAATTTTTTGTGAATTGATTCATCAGGTTACGATTCGAATCGATTTAAAAATCGAGCTTTTTCGGAAAAAATCGCCATCCCTAGCTCAGATCAATTATTTTCTCTTTGTGGACAATCCTATAATTAATCCGATACTTCAATAATTTCAAAATCAGTTTTTAATATACAATTTCTCTATCGTCTTCTGACTTAGAGATGCTTTTATAATATACAATTGAAACAAGAAAATTAAACATGTAGTAATAATGGTAATCATTAATTTTAATTCGAGGAGCATATTTTAAAACTAGTGCAATAATCTCTCCCATCTTTTTTTATAATGAAAATAGAAGTTAAGTTGTCCGACTAATTGCGACAGCAATTTTTTTAAAAAAAGAAAGATATGGGGATTATTTTGTGGTCTTTAGATTTACTTGTTACATTTTAAGAAAAATATGTTAAAATTAAGAAGAGAAAAAGAAATTATTATTACTAAAATGGGAAAAACGGGTAAAAATTTACATAAACGGGGAGCATTCTGTGCAAAAAGTTTATAAACAAATTTTCAAATTTTTAATTTTGACGTGTTGTTTTGCTATTCATTTTTTATCTTTAGGATAAAAGTTTTTACAAAATCTAAAGCACTTTATCTTAATTATATGAAATTGTTTAAAAAAAGAGTGATCATGTTCACATAAGAGACTAAATTTTGTAATAAAACAGTGATTGACAAAAAAATTTGAAGGTTTAAATACTTCTATTATTGTACAGAATATACAAAAAATTTCAGTTCCTTATTTTCAAAACTTTTTGTGCAATCGCTGTCCCCGTTTAAGCATTTTCAAAGAAAAAAAGCATTTCGAGTAAAACGGATTTTAAAGTATGACATCTTGCTTAAAGTTGTGGCTTCTGCTTTAACTAAAACACTTGTAGTTTTTGTTCTAGTGAATGAAAAAAACTAGGTATTTTTTATAAACCTAATAAGATGGTCTATAATAAGAAAATTCATAAGAAAAATTTGTCAATTTTTGGAAAAACTCACAATTTTAGGGTAGTCGGATACCTTAATGTAATTTAAAAAGGGGATTTCTGCTGAGATATACGTTGTTGGAACTAACAGCACTATATCGCGTTATAGACTATTGAAAATAAATACATCTTTTTTGTGTGTATTATGTTTTAAAGAACATGAAACATTTCTTATTTTCTAAAACATTTTTGCGAAAGACGAACAACATTGTTCAAATGAAGGGAGGTGAATTAATATTTTTCTGTAAACCTTTTTAGCTTATTTAAGAAATAGTTCAATCGAAGGATCATTCTATTACCTGGACCGGAATATATCTTTATTCCGAAGATCATTAAAATGAGATTCGAAACTTGAAAGTGTTTTTCGATAAGCACACATTCTTTTTACTTAAATTTTTACGACAAAACTTAAGGCATTTGAAAAGTAACAGGGAAAGCGAAATAAAAAGTACTGTGATGAAGTATTGATGAAAATGCAAGTTATTACATTGAAAAAGAATATAGCATAAGAACAGCAACTTACTTCCGTAATGTCTCAGAAATGGCTGCTCCAATGCTGGCGGTTATCCTTCCCAACACTGTGGTGTGGAACATATTCGCATGCTCCTTTAAATACACGTGAATTTCAAAAGGAGCACATATCGTTCGGTAGCGAACAGATGCTCTCTATCTCAACAACAGACGCATAGTTACATTTTGACATTGATGAGCGAAAAAATGATATTTTTTAATTTGTTTATCTTCCATTTTGAGTATGCAGTTGTATCGCTAAAGGTAGCAGTTTTCAATTGAAGGTTGTAGTAATGACTCCTACGCGAATATTTAAAGCAATCGTTGCGCGAAATAATGTATCTTTTGCAATATGAATTCAATTTTAGCTTTTTTTTTCAAGAAGAAAACCACTATATAAAATTGTATCTATATCGAAAAATGCAATTATTTCCTTTTGCACACAAGAGAATTGAATCCAATGCTAGTTTCAGTGAGCAATGAACATGAACACCATAAAAAATGCGATATTTTTTTCATGATGCATAACTAATAAGTATGAAAACTGAAAATTATACTAAATTGTTTACATTTCGGAAATTAAAAAGAATTATCAATTGTTTTACTTAATGTGATTGATATTGTTCAGTGTGCATGTGTGCGAATGTAAAGCGCCCTCTAGCGCTCACAGTCCTTCAGTGTATCCTTAGACTCCAACGAGGGAGGAGTCGAGTCGAGCGAGCAGAGCTAAATAAACAACAGTCCACTTCAAATTGTGTGAGACATTTTATTTGGGTAGTTTTTCTTTGATAAAATTCAGCTATCTCAAATATTATACTTCTATCACACTTTTTATTTGTTGTACAAGTAAGTGTACAGCCTACATATCTCTAATTCAGTTCTGAAAAAAAATTCATCGACAAAATGCAGGTAAATTATTCCATGGATGAAATACCTTTGTAAACGGTTCATATAATACTATTTCATTTCTGTAACCTGAAAAATCTAATTTTATTTTTTTATCGTTTCAAAGTTTTTATCGAACTAATCATTTTCATTACAACTATAATTTTTTTCTCAAACACTACAAACTATTGAATGATATATCTTCAACAAAAGAAGTCTAGATAGCAAAATTTGGATCAAACTTTCGTGATATTACCGCAACAGTATTCGTATATAACATCAATTAAGCAAGGATAGAAGTGTATGTGTACAATTATAACGTAAGGAGAGTCATGTCAAAAGTGTATATTTATAGATAATATTTTTACTTCATTCTCTTTTTACGGAAGCCCAGTGGCTGAGTGGTAGCATATCGCGTTACCGGGTCAGGGGTTCAGACCCCGGGATGGGCAAGAACGACAAGGCCTTTCATCCTTCAGTGGGTCGATAAATTACCAAGCTTGCTTGAGGATCAAGCAATGAGGGTATCGCACCTGACCGGAACATCGATTCAAGCACCGAAGTGCCCATGGTCGTGAAAACTGAGATGAACACAGTAAGACTTGTGTGACCCTCATGAGCTGTTGCGCCACTGTGTTTAGTTTTTACTTTAATTACTGTGCATATATATACAGCAAAATCCGGCGTATAACGCTCACTTTTAACACCAAAAATACGATCGAAACTTACAGGTGCGTGTTATCCGCCGGGTATAAAAATGAGAGCTTTAAAAATAAAAAAGAAAGAGATGTGTATAAAAAAATTAGATTTTTGCATAATTCGAAATACTATTTATTTCGAAGAATTGACATTCTTAATGAACTTATAAGGTTGCAGTATTAAAGTATACTATTTTTGCACAACCTTAAGAAAATAACTCGAATAAATGGCTTCACAAAACATAGCAGCATTGCATACGCACATTTCAGTTTTCTTCGTAAAAAAGGGGGTGCGCGTTATACGGGGAATATACCTAAACATTAAAAATTGCAGCTTGAAAGTATGGGTCAGCGTTATTCGCCGGATTTTACGGTATATATATGTATTACACATTCTGTGAAAATAGTTGTGATTAGAGAAAAGATGAGGAAATAAACTAATTTATTACTGTAATTTAAATATTAGGAGAGTGGACATTTCGTTTGATCTCAATTAATTCGAGAGAGAAAAGAAGATTCTGCCATCGAGAAAAATAAGATGGGGAAATAATTGGTATATTTCAACCACGTGATAAAATGAAGGGAATTGTAGATATTTTTAGAAATTGCATCGATGGGTTTAGGGAAAAATTTGGAGCCAGGCAGTCACTGAGAAAAGCAAGTGTCTGCTATTAAAAATTATTTTCTAAGGATTGTGAATAAACCCCTGGGAAAACACAGGGTTTAATCCTTTTAACTCGGGAAACAAAATAATACTTGTGTTTAGAGCGTGATATCCTTATCAATATTTAAAGAAAAACTTATAAAAATAGAATTAAAATTAATATTAAGATATTATTTATTACATTCATGAAAGAGAAAGTGAAAGATTAGTCAAATATCGAACTTTGTATTACTTATATATATATATATATATTTATTTTAAATATTGTACATATATTGAAAGAAATTTTCATTTCGAATTCGAATTTAATGCGAGGAATTTGTCGTAATTTCCTCTTGAAGGTTCAGTTTTATAGAAATTAATCTATAAACTACTGATGTTATAGATAATAAGAATTTTTTCTTTGCTCTTAAAGTAAAATTCTGTATAAATTAGGACACCTATCATATTAGTAGAGCTGTTACTTAAATATCCTTATATTATCTTTGTTAATAGTCAGATATAGCTAAGTAAAGAATTACTTATGTATACCTTCTTAGTTTTTTAAATAAATACATTTTAGTTTGAAATATATGTATAAAAATAGAGGCATCTAAATTTTTAATTAGAACATGGAAATCAAAATTTTCTTTTTGTTAATTTAATGTATATTTTAAATATTTAAAACATTACTGCAGCTCGTATCAATTTAAACATGTTTATTTTAATAATTCCTTTGCTTGTCAAACCTGGCAGAATGTGAAGCACTTCCTTGGCATTTGACATATGCAATTTTAACTGGTTTCGAACGAAAAGGTTTATTGAAAATGAAACACACATGAGAGGAGAGATGAATGTATATTTTTATTTCTATTTTTCGTTACACGTGATTCGAATAAAATACTCATTTTATTCCCTTTTTATTCATTTACTTTCTTCCTGCCTTTTCAAAAGATTTCTTAACTTCAACCGCTTTCCAGACGTCTGGGAAAACAATCGATGACTAGTTCACAAAACTGTTGAAGAAAAGAAAAACATAAATATATGCAATAATGATATATCCATCCAATAATTTAATTTCAATATTATAAATTCATACATAAAATGGCAGGATTGGCACAATAGTAAAATCAATTAAACAAAACAGGAAAACCACTTGTCTGAAAAACATTTATCTGTGCAATATTACTACATTGAGGGGAAAAAATGCAATGGGCGAAATTTATGTGACGTCATATTCACATGATAATGATAACCATTTGTTTCTAGCAATCAGTTCAAAAACTCTTCTGGCATCATGTCCACTCGCTTCCAGCTAATCAGTTCATGCGCTTCGTTGTCGTCCACTTTTGCTGTTTGCAGAAACGGTCTTTTAAAAAGCACATATTTGTCAACAATAAAAATGTGCATAAGTAATCAGCATATACTTAATTTTTAAATACAAGAATAAAAGTTAAAAAATTTTAAGATTTAAATATTTTTGATGATTTTTTTCTTTTATATTTGAGTTTTTTAACTCAATTATTAAAATTGAAATTGTATCTACCATAAAATCCGGCGTATAACACTCACCACCGTGTAAAACGCACCTATAATTTAGAGTTGTAGTTTTCAATTTTTACATATATTCGCAGTATAACGCGCACCCCCTTTCTTACGAGAAATATTCGTATGCAAGGCTCGTTTTTTTTAAAGTCATTTATTCGAGGTATTATCCCAGGCTTTTAAACAAATGTTACTTTTCCTGAAATACAACCCTTTAAGTTCATAAAAAATGTCATTTCTCTTAAATAAACAGTATTTTGATCAATATAAAAGTGTAATTTCTTCTTTGTGTGCTCATCTTCTTTCATTTTTGAAGCTATCATTTTTATACCCGGCGTATAACCCAGCCCCGTAAATTTCGATCTTCTTGTAGTGTTAAAACTGTGTGCTTTTTGCCGGATTTTAAGGTAAGGTTCACAAATAAAACAACAAGTAGAAGTTAGTTTAGTGTCAATTTTGAATTGAGTCACGAACACGTGATGGAATTTATCATGTGACCGTCATGAATGGGGGGGGGAGCCCATTGTCCTCTATCAGGAAGTATTTGTACATAGTATTTTGATGTGATAAAAATGTTTTTCAGTTCTAAATATTTTAAGTTCTAATATAGGAAACAAATCAACGTATTTTGAAACTTTATAAGTAAAGAATTAATATTCTAATTCAATATACCAATCGAAATTCGCAAACTGTTATCAAATTTCTTTTTATCACCTCTCATGTACATTTACTTCTCTCATTATCAGTTAAAAAAATTTCTGAAATTAAAAAAAAAATTTAAATATACACAAATTGAAAACTGTAATTTTTAACAATTTTATATTCTGAAAAATATCACGACTTTCAGTTGATTGTATAAATAGATTATGTGATAATTGTGTGTGTGGGGGGGAGTGTGTGTGATTTGGTGTGAAGTAGAGCCATTAAGACTGGAATCATTACATGATGTAAGTAATAACTGCTTCATGTATTTTTTTTTATTTATCCTTTTATCACAAGTTTATCCTCAAAGTAATTAAAAACTAGCTGCATGGCCCTGCGCTGCACGGGCTTTCTCTACTTTTATAAATGTTCCCTTTCCTTCACAAAATCAGCACTGCTAATATTCTTTTTCAAAATGACTCTCCTCCGCTTAGCCCGGTATTGCTCAGGCTTTTACGGAGTGTATAACTTAAAATTCCCTGTTTCAAAATTCTTTCGTTTCTTTTCTTTGTCAGACAGGTTTATTTCCCCCCGGCGTTGCACGAACATTTTTAAGTGTATAGCATATTGTCATGGAAATTTCCCTTCCCCTCCCGCTATCAGAGCTCTCGAGTAAGTGAACAGGGGGACTTTAATATGCACTCACTCACTTCGCAACTTTTTATGCTCCGGATAAATGAAGAAGTTATAAAAACTTTGAATTTGATAAGTAGTTGTTAAATATTTAAAATTTGAGAATTTTTTTAAAAATTCGTAAAAAAAAGTTTTCGTCGATTTATTTTTAATTCAATAACTCTAAAAGATCAAAGTATGAGTTTTTTAAAAACCATTTTCATATAAACGCATCGATATTGATCCATTTTCGAAAAAGTCATAAAATATGTGACGTATCGTTGCTTTTGTAAAAAAGAAAAAAAAGCCGTACTCTGCATTGTAACGAAATAAATTATCTCTCCAATTCATGCAATTATTTTTATAAATGAAGAAGTTATAAAAATTTGAATTTGAAAAGTAGTTATTAAATATTTAAAATTTGAGTATTTCTTAAAAATTTGTAAAAAAAGTTTTCGACATTATTTTGATCCAAAATAATAAACGATGTACATTTTAATTAGCAAATAATTAATTTAGTAAAGAAATAATCCTTTTAAAAAACATATATATATATATATTTACTAAAAGTCAAATTTCTATAAGTAATAAATAGAAGAAAAATTTACAGATAGCTATTGAAACGATTGCTTTTTCTGAATGTATGAATGTTTGATTAATCATATAAATATATATAAGTTATAAAAAACAGTATGGGGGAAAGCCTATATATATATATATATACATGTACAGAAAAAAAACATTCAAAAAGAAAAAAAAACAATCTGATAAAAACAGTTTGATATTTTATTTTAATTTTTTCGTTTTTCATTCCACTGTGTTAAGTAAATTATTTAAACACGTATCTGACAAAAAAAAGTATTTTATACAAAACTAACATATGATGAAGAAAACTATCAGTTGTCTTGCACTCTTTAAAACATTTATCTGTAATGTGTCATGAATTGAATACTGCAAAAAACATCAATTAACGTAAGTGATGAAAGCAACGAAATTTGACTTTCAAAAACAACGAAAACAGTGACCTTATCAATAGCGCTTTCAGAAAAATTTCTGCCGTATCCACAGAGTCGAAGTGAATAACCTTGGCACAAAACAGCTTTTCTTGAAATATTTAAAAGAATTTTTTAAGAGCATGATTTTTAAGTTAATGCTTTCAAATTTAACACATCGTTACAAACAACGGTAATTTTTAAACAAAAAAATGAAACAAAAATAATGCTAAAATATTTCTCGCAAAAAGGGGAAAAAAACGTTTTTTTAAAAAAAAAACCGTAATTTTTAAGCAAATTTCTCAATCTTTGTACAAATTACGGATAATATCGTTCTACACACGAAAAAAAGTTTCGAGAGATTATTTTTATAAATAAAGATGTTATTAAGTATTTAAATAAAATTTTGAGTATTTTTTGAAAAGTCGTAAAAAAAAAGTTTTCACATTTAATTTTTTAAATGACTGATTCTAAAAGAGAAAAACATGAACTTTTTTAGTGTAAAATATCGTTTCATTAACGGGAAAAAATGCAAGCGCAACGATTTAGAGATCATTTTCATAAAAACGTATCGATTTTGACTCATTTTAGAAAAAAAATCGTAAAAAATAGAAAAAATTATTATTTTGTAAAATAAATTATACCGTATCGTGATGAAGTAAATAATCTTTCCGATTCGGTAATTGTTTTTTGTCTGAGTCTCATGAAAAAAAAATTAGATTGCGTTTTAAAAACGTCTGGTCGAAAAGAAAAAGGTCGGAGAATTTGAACTTCATCCCTGGCGGGGAAAAATTGCAATAAGTATGTATTTTAAAGTTTTTAATTAATATCTTTTTAACTAATTGCACTATCAGAATATAAATGGTCAAAACGGATTTCTTGGATCATTCCCAATCTTTTGGTATCTTTGGCGAGTTTCTGAGTCGTGCGGTTCGTGAGAAGATACACCTAATCTTATATATGGTAGCATAGATAAGTTTGTTTACCTTCGAATTTTAATAGTGTAGGTAATAAACATGTTAATTACCGTAAAATCCGGCATAAGACGTGCACCCATATTTTGAAGCTGTAAATTTTAATTTTGAGGTATATTTGCCGTATAATGCGCACCGCCTTTTTTACGAAAGAACCTGCAATGTACGTTAGTAATGCTATTATGTTTTAAAGCCATTTGTTCGAGCTTTTTTCCTAAGATTTTGAAAAACTAGTATATTTCTAGAAAAACACTTTTATTTCATAATGTATGACATTTCTTTTAAATAAACAGTATTTCGATGTATGTAGGAGTCTAAGTTTTTTTATATGAACATTTTTTTATATTAAAAGCTATCGTTTTTATACCCGGCGTATAACACGCACCCGTAAATTTCGATCTTGTTTTTTGTGTTAAAAGTACATGTTATATAAACGTAGTACACGTACGTACGGATTTTACGGTATATTTAAATTGTTTCAGGGTGATTTATTTGCACATGAAAACGGTTTTATAAATTTTTTTCTATGTAAAATATTTTAACTATATTTTACGTATACAAAGTAATTATCAAATTACGGTTGGAAATTTTCTCTCATATAAAAAGTAAAACACAGGCTCTTCAATGACATAAAGAAAATACTGAACTTATTTTAAAATTTATGGCGGGTTTGATAGAACATTTGAGAGGGCAGTAGAGTTTCTATTTCACCAATTTAGTTCAACACTTCCTCCCGTGCGCTTCGTAATAGATTAGCTTTCAGACTATGATACAAAAGAAAATAAGAAATATTTGCGTTTTAGAACGCATGTTGAGACATCTTCGTGCCGCACAGGTAAAAATCGGCTTCTTTTTTGGATAGTTAAACACCGTTCCTATGCACACGTGCACCCCTAAATATTGCGTGGCCCTGTCATTTGACATCACCGCGGCAACCTATATCCGTGACAAAACCCCACAAGTCGAAACACACCCCGACAGTGGAGAAGTCAGTCCGTTGAAAACACCAAAAGAGAACGGTTGTGTTTCCTCCTCCCTCACAAATAACATCTTCTGATCTAATGAAATAACCAATAGTAAGAATAACTTTCATGTAAATGTATATACTGTACTTAATAGCTGTGACGTAAAATGCATCAATTATTTACTTTCCTAACTTTCACGCTGCTATTAATTTTCTCAAACGTCACAATGTTCAAAGGTGTTGCCATTTTCAAAGTTCTAATCATTATATTTTAACATTAGATATGAATAAAATGAATGCATCCATTGATTTTTATTGAGGTAACACTCTTAAAGAACGAGGCGTGTTAGGGAGGGGGCATTGATGACGGACCCCGTATTTTTGATCTTCGGTAAAATGATGAGGGGGACATCAAAACCAGTACCTCAATTCCTTAAATTTCAACCACGCCGTCATGCAAAATATATGCGAAATATTTATAAACAAACCGCGGCGGCTTCAAACTAACACTTACTTCCACATTTGATGGGTTCGGTTTTCTCCAACGAAATTTGAAAACTCAAGCACTGATCGCACATCCTGAGGTAGCGGTGCATGTCTGACATGATGTAATCGGTCTCCTTGCATCCCAGGTCGGTGAACATCTTCAGGAATTCCTGGAAGTCTTGGGCGAATGCAGGTGTTGCCAATGCAAAGAGTACCAGAAGAACCATGAATTTCATCATGCTGCTCGTTTGATTTGAGTATTAACTGTAAATAGTTTTGTCTTATCAACAACACATCAAAAATTCTCTTTTTAACTAATTCTTATGATGGTTCATTAGCTTAGAAGTAACAGGCCTACTTTGAAACCCCAAAGTTATGGGTTCAATCCCGGTTGAAGTCGATAGATTTTCTGGATGCGGATATCGTAGACACATATGAGATACGATTATGTTGTACGTAAGAGATCCCTTGTGTATCAATTTAGCTTTGGTACTCTAAATCACGGCAACATTTAACATCCGACGAGAGCTTTGAAATGAATTAATTCAATCGTCAAATATATATATATTTGGTAACGGAAGCCTCCGCTAGATCGTGCTATCAACTAAATGGCTCTCCCACTTAAGGAATTGCCGTGTCTGCAAAGGCTGAACTGCTAAAAATTCAGGCCTTTAGAAAAATAACTTCTTAATCCCACTATTTTTACCAAAAATTTATTTTCTCAAAATTTTCCTGGGAGAACTTTATATTCTGTACTTCAAAAATTTCAGTTTTAGTTTTCAGAGTAACACTTTCTCTTTCAAGTACTTTTAGAAAGTACTATCAAAACGAGAAAACTAAATGTGAATTCTATTAAACGGTAATAATAAATTTTAATTCAAGGAATATAGTTTAAAAATATGAACAACAATGT
The DNA here is from genome assembly GCA_019973935.1 of Trichonephila clavipes. Lineage (NCBI taxonomy): Eukaryota > Metazoa > Arthropoda > Arachnida > Araneae > Nephilidae > Trichonephila > Trichonephila clavipes. The sequence continues at coordinate 10,715 of BMAU01018694.1, read as the reverse complement.
CTTATGTCCTTTTAAAAATGAAAATAAAAATCATTCTGACTATTTTAAATCGAGATTTCTTCAGATACGAGTACATGTCGTTGTAACATTAGCAGCACTCAATTCTATTGCCCTGTTGAAAATAAGTAAATGAAACGCGACATATTGCTTAGTTTCTAAAACAATTTGAGTTTAAATATTTTACAAACTATTGTGAGACGAGAAAAACATTAACCAATAATAAAACTTAAGGCATTTCAAATATAAAAGTGCAAGTGAAATCGAAAGTATTGTGATGAAGTATTCTAAATACAAGTTATACCATTGAAAACGAAAGTAAAACTATATGTTAGAATAGAAACATTTCCGTGACTTACTTCCTTAATGCCTCAGAAATCGCTGTTCCAATGCTGGAGGATCTCCTTCCCAACACTATGGTGTGGAACACTTTCGAATGTTCCTTTAAATACGCTGGATGTTCCAAAGGAGCACATGCCGTTGAGTAACGGACAGATGCGCTCTATCCCGACAACAAAAGAATAGTTACATTTTGACATTGATGGACACGAAGATGATATTTTAATTTACATAACTACTTGCATGGTTAAATGCGTGATTCTTTCAACTGTAGCAATGACTAATACATGAATATCATAAGTGATCCCTTCATGAAATAAATTATCTTTTGGAATATAATTCAACATTTTTTCAGAAAGAAAACTCTATTATTGTATTTTTTTCGTATATGTGATTATTTCTCTATTTGTATATAAAAAGTTACTCTCTGTCGTAGAACACTGATCTAGACTTAGTATACCCTAAATGTGTAAGCTATCCCAAAAGTGACAGTTTTTACATTTTATGTAACTAATAAGCATCGTAAACTGTAAAATTATACAAAATGATTTACATATTGGCGTTAAAAACGATTATAATTTGTTTTAATTGATATGATTAATATTATAATTCAATCTTATTTTCTGGTACGGACTACATTATGTCGAATTCAATTCTTAAGCGAAATTCGTGAATAGATTAGATGGATGGAGTATCCATGGATGAAGTATTTTTGCTAATGAATCAAAATTATTACACAATGAATCTTCTGTAATTATAAAAATTCAATTTTATAAAACCTTTTTAATTCCTCTACGTATACAAATTTCTATCTCTGTGCATATACATATAAAATATTCTGACTTGATTACTTTATCATAAGTAGTTTTTCGTGCATCATAACAAGTTTAAGGTTCTGAATATGAAATTGTAACTTACCCTTTTAAAATTGTAGGGTCATTATATTATTTTGAGAATTAAATTCAAAAATAAATTTCCTTTTGGAATTTTTATGCTACTTTCTTATCCTTCTAGGCAAATATGATTGCCCATCAACTATTATTAAGGCCATCGTAGCTTTTGCGATTATTAAATATTATTATATGATTATGAAAATGTAAATGGGAACTCTTATGAAAATGGGGGAAGGGGACACACGCATTTAAATAATAAAGATGCATTATTTTTAACACACATTTTAATAAATAGTGCTTGACTATATTCTTTTCTTTCAAAAATTTAACAAAATCTTCTTTATTTGAATCATATAAATATACGAGAAAAATTTAAAAACAAGTAATATAAAAAAATTGTTTAACGTCAATTCCTACTTTGTTAGAAAAACGCATAGGTGCCATCTGTTACAGCTAATAGTAACTACGACGGAGATAACGAAGAATAAATTTAAAATTAAAAAATAAAATTTAATTCATGAATTAATATTTGAAAAAACTGTATTAACATCAAGTCTTATCCACTACGTTTAAAAAAATTTATTTGAACTTTATTGCATGAATAGAAAGTATTTTATTAACGCGCGATTGAAAATTTGAACACGATAAATATAGAAAGAGTGTGAGCTAATCGTAGGAATAGAAATGATCTAGAAATGATTAGACAGAAGATTATTCAAAATTTAACTATTTTTTAATTTTTCAAATCTGTTAATTTCTACTTTGTTGTTGCTCGAATTAGCAATTTCGATACATTATTATTATTTTTTTTTGATCGCGTACCTCTAAAATTAACATAATATAAGTTGTACCTGAAAAGGGTAAGTAAAAAAATTATCTATGTTTTTGATCCTACAGTTTATTTATTGTATGACGCGCATACATATTGAGCATTTTATGTGACTCCGAAATTTGCATCAATTAAAAACAAAAATGATTTACAAGTAAACATTACTTTTGACATTATAAGTTCCTTCTTGAAGAGGGAAGTATATCGCAGTTTTATGCAGAAAAAATCATGGAAACCTAAATGGGTTCTATGGGCAGTTAGGAATTGTGTCCACCCCTGACTGCAGTATATTGACAGAATCTATTCATGATTACAATTAGACACCGAAACGGAAGATAACAAGCGCGGAATAACCTTTGCTTAACCCATAGGTTCTCAACCTTTTTTGAACTGGCGCCCCTTTTTGTAGTGAACATTTCGATACCACCCACTCCTACCCAAGAGAAATAAAAGTGTATATAATACATGGTCAAAACAAGAATTACTTTTAAAATTATATTCTCTATTACTAATAGAACATGTTTTTTTAATTTAATTTTTTCTAAAGCTCCCAATTTTTTTTACTTGCGAATCTGAAATAGCTATTGTCACAAATATATTTAAATGTGTAATATTATATACTTTAGTTTTAGATAGGATATTGTTGCAATTGAAACGGTATTGAATTTCTTCTTTATTTAAAATAGTGGAATAAAAGTTTCAGCTTGTGTAGTGTGCTTGTTATAAAGACGCTTTTGAAAGAAGGTTTTGATGATATGAAATAATTCAAAATAAACTATTGCTTTCAAAACAAAAAGAATTGACATGTTCATCCTTTAAAGAATAACACTTTAATTCTTGGTTAACGTATTTATAATTATATTTCTTGGATAATATACGTAATGAAATGCAGTGGACGAAATATTTTTCCTACTGCTCACAGACAAAGATAACACGTACGCTACAGAAATTAAAATTTACTATATCATTCAATTTAATGTAGGTCTAAATGTAATGCGTGTTTTTTAGCCTTTTTTAGACTATATTTGGTTAATCTGCCGAAGCCCCTCTGTGTCATCTCAACGCCCCCTAATTTTCTCTGGGTCTTTACTGCCCCGCTGAAAGTCTCAAATGTCCACGTTGAGAGCCTATGACTTAACCTGTATATCGAACTGCGATGGACTCAAAGAAGCAAGGTAATCTCAAATATTCCCTGTCGGATTCAGGTCTCGAAATTGAGCTATTTATTCTAGTATCTTCTAACCGGGGTCCTCATGATTGTGCTCAGCGAGTTGTGCAATCTGACAGAGCTCATTATCATCCACCAGAATCAATTCATTAGCAGTCGCAGCAGTATATGGACTCACATATCTACAGTAATTACAGCAGATTTTATCCGGAAAATATCAATGGATCTGTGCATCACAGATTAACGTACGTGCTCAAAGTTCAAGGAGCAATACAAATCTGAAGTCACAATATCGCATTAAGTCACTGGAAAAGTCGAAATCGCTACAGCAATTGATTGACTCATGTAGTTTTTCAGCATCGTTCTCATGTATATAGACTGGATTGACTTTTCAAATAATCAATGCAGAATTTTCTAGACTTTTGTAGAGAGATCTATTTATGTTCTTAAATTTGGCGATATTTACTGAATAAATCTGTCACCAGGTCTGTTGCCTGGTCCTTCCTATCCATTTACTGTCATCTGAAAGAGTGATCATCCTTTACCCGCAAACAATCTTTCCAGCTTTCATACTGTTTCAACAGAGAAGCAAACTGAGTGGGAAATTTCTGTACCACTACATGTATGATATCTAAGTTCCACTGTCCTACTTAAAAATAGTAAAGAAATTATTGGACGTACGAAAGATAAAATAATTTATTCTATCGATAGTTTGGACCAGGGGTCGGCAACCTATAGCACGTATGCCAGATGTGGCACGCCACCACTCTACAAAATTATAAGATAAAACTAAATCGCTCTGTCTCTGTTTCAACGCCTCGACATTTTTATCTAAAGGGTTTTTTTTTACTTTCAATTCTCTGCCATAAAACTATTCTGCTGAATCAGCTTGCTTGTAGTTTGTGGACTTTATGTTAAAGAAAACATATTCCGTATTTAAATGAGACTTATTAGTAGTGTTAAATATTTGACGCAAATAAAAATTATTGAGGAGTACTTGTAAAAAGAAGAGCCATTCATTACGGCTAAGTGAATAAAAAAGAAAGTTGTTTGTCCTTTACCCACCAGAAGCTTGGGCATCGACGGAAAAACATGAAACAAATGTCTCGGGTATAAATCAAAATTCTGCTTAACAAACTTTTGAAGTGGAAGTTTAATAAATAAAAATAGTTATTCTATCAACATATTTAATTTGGATTGGGTATAATTTTGGCGAAAAAGACCGCTGTGGGTTTATTAGGCAAGTGTCTAATTTACTTAACAAGTGTCCCTTTTAACTATATATGAAGAGCAATCGTAATTTTTTTTAGTGCTGTGTTAAAAAGTCATAACTACTTTACTTTTTACTTTTGGAGCGAATTAAGATAACAGGTATTAGAGAACATAAATTTATTTTTTTCATGTTCTCTTTTAGTCACACCGATATACGAATATCGCGTTTTATTTTAGTCGAAAGTTCAATTTAATTAGATGCACAACATGACTTTTAGGTTACTTTTAACTTTGTCACGTTATTAGTTTTAGTGTGAAAATTTGTATATTGTGTGTTTAATTATTGCGACAATTCCTAGTTACATATTGAATCAAATGGCAACTAAAAAAAGAAATCTTGATATTCGCGATTTCTAAGATTCTTGGACGAACGAATTTGGATTCATACAACAAAAATATGGCACTGTATATGTGCTTAGGAATGACGATCTGAGATCGATTAGTTGAAAAATCCACTTCTCGAGCCAAAAAAATCGATTTTTTAAATCAATATGTAGCACTGAATCGATATTTTATCCTAGAAAATCGACATTCGATTTTTTCTGTTTTGGTAAAAACCATACAAAACGGAGAATTTAAACACTATTTATCGCAGGCACTTGTGCCCCTGATCTATACTTTACTGGCAAGAACAAAAAAAAACTCTATTTATCATCACGTTCTCTCAATAGCCATGATTTATATGAGTATCGTGGGATCCTCTGCTCCTTGTGAGCGCTTTTTTTCGATTTCCGGCAACATCGCAAGTGATGAGCGGAGTCACTTGGAGCCCAGAAAATTTGAGAGACTGTTGTTTTTAAAAGTTTAGATTTTAAGCATTGGCTACATTGGGAACTATAAGCTACATTATTTTCTAAATTTTTTAATGTAACAAATACATTTAGAAAATAAATGTCTTCTTTTATACCTGATACTTTGATATGGCAATAAAGATAATTGTAATTGTCGAATTCCCTGTGAACTATATATATATATATATATATATAAATAAATCCCCCCCTATTTTACTGATAAGAGATCGTTTATTATGCTATTTTTGTTGTTTTTCATAAAATAGATTTATGTTTACACTGTAAATGCAGACTTGAAAAAGAAATCGATTTTTTAAGAATCGATCTTTTAGACGTCGATTTTTTTTGTGAATCGATTTAAAAATCGATCTTTTTTTCAAATAATCACCATCCTTACGTGTGCTATGTCGCAAAAGTGTCGCATGTCGAATGTTAAGTGTACAAAGACATTTTCAAACTAAACGCCAGGCCACATTTAAGAATTGTGATGAGAATTGTGGAATTTTTTTTAGAAAGAGCTGTTCCTGGATATAAGAAGAAAATTACATTTTTATGTCAAACAAGTGGAGTCAAGCCAAAAGCGACAGAATGTAGTTTCGTCATTCCTCATTGTTTAGCAGCCTAAGGAAAACTTTTTACAGATGAAGAACATATAAAGGACACATTTTTTTAAAAAGTTGAAATATTGTTCAGCGATTTACTTAACTTGCAAACAATATTATCCCGTATTCAAGAAGTACCTGTTTCTGCACAAACTGTTGAAAGAAGAAAAACACAAATGGGGAAGAAAATGTAACTGCGAAACAAATTTCAAGTTTACAAAAACTGTTGTCGCTCTTGATGAAAGTAAAGATTTGAATGATGTTGCACGCCTTGTAGTAATTGCACGATATTGTGAAAAAAATTTAATTTATGAAGAGTTGTGCAGCATGATTCTTCTGTTTGGTACAACTGAAGGACAGGGTATTCTTTTTTCATTTATAAATCATTTTGAAAGAAAAAATATTAATATAAATAAAATATTTTGTGTAACTACTGATGACGCTTATGCTTGGTAATGAAAAAGGATTTGTCAAACTTCTTGAAAATTATATTGGACATAAAATATTGAGCTTCCACTGCATTATATATCAGGAAAATTTAGCTGCCAAAATTTCGTCTCAGCGCTTAATTTCTGTAATGAATACTGTTATTAAAATAGTTAATTTTATAGTTTCTCGATTTTCATTAGTACACAGACAATTTAAATCTCTTTTAGAAGAAATAGAAAGTGAATATGGGGGATCTTCCCTTGTACTGTCATGTCTGTTGGCTTAGTCAAGGTATTGTACTGAATAAGTTTGTGCCATGCATGGAACACATTAAAATTTTTCAAAATGACACAACATTTTCCCGAATTAGACGATAAGGAATGGTTATGTAAATTTATGTTTCTGACAGATATAACTAAACATCTTAATGAACTAAACTTAGGATTACAAGGAAAAATTCAAACAGTGCTTGAACTTTTTGAATATTGGAAATGCTTTGCAACAAAATTAAATATACTTTCCCGTGATATTAATACTAGTACCTTCGAATACTTCCCAAGTGTTAAAGTGCTTGCAAATACATCAGCCATAGACAAAGATGAACTTCAAACCTACGTTGAAGCACGTAAGGAGGAGTTTTCTAAGAGATGCAAAGACTTTGAAGTTTTTGCATGCTTATATTTTTCTTCCTAATCAAACCTGATTTAATTGACCCATTAATAATCCCATTCGATTTGTCAATTTATGAGTGGATCGAAATAGATAGTTTTGAAGTCGAACTTAAGAACTACATCTTCAGAATTAAGGAGGAAAACAAAATTTACGGAGTTACGAAAAAATTTGGAATATAACTCTAGCTATAAATTGACAGCTATTTTAAGTTGCTCGACGTCATTGCCCGAACGATTTAATTGTTTGAAAGAAATTGCATGTGCTCTTCTTTCCATTTTTGGTTCTTCGTATCTATGTAAACAAATTTTTTCTCATCTACACTATTAAAATTCGAAGGTAAACAAACGTATCTATATGACTATGCGTACGACTAGAGAACCGCACGACGCAGAAATTCGACGAAGGTACCAAAAGATAGGGCAAATGACCCAGGGGTCAGACACTGACCCACGCTAGCTTTATAACTGACATTTGACTACTAGGCAGCCGCTTGTTTGTTTACGCGGCTTTATTTAGATTTTCTAATTTGTGTGGACTATTTATATTCTATTTGTATTTTTTCAAGCACTTCATTGACACAAAAGCAATTTAAATGCTGTCTATAACCTTCATTTTGATCATTAGATCATTACAGTTTAAAAGTTACGCAAATGACAACAATTGTATACGAAAGTATGTAGTATTTGAAATAAAGCAAAAGTGTTCACAAAATATCAAATAAAGTGTACAATTTTGCTCACATTTTGTTTGTTGAAAGAAAAATCGACAAACCAAAGCAAATAAAAATATTTAAACCACTTTCTTCGGATAAAATGCACATTTGTAAGGTTATGTTGTTATGTTGATAGAAAGAGACTTCCATAGCAGTTCTATCGTCCCCTGTCTGTTACACCTTGTAAGGCGCCAATGAGAGCCATGCGTATGTCTGTTATTCTCGATACAAGCAATATCTGGCTCGCAAATTTAAGGCATACCTGCATCATATGAAGTAAGTACCAGTGTTGAACTTAGTGGCATCCATTTTGAACATATTTGAAAGTAATGTATATTAATGTGCATGTATATTAGGCATGTTAATTGAAAATTTCTTCTCAAAATTATGTTATTCTAAATATATATATTTTTAATTGCAGCCCTGTACTATATCGGCGGTTAAAGAATTAAAAACAGGCCATATTAATTCCAGGCTATATCAAGCTCAATAGTTTAATAAGTATGGTGTGATTGATAGGGGTAAAATGGTTATATGTGTAATTTGTCATGGAAAAGTGACTTCAAGTACATAGTAATGTCCATAAATTAAGGCTAATTCAGAATCACACAGAAATTGAACTCTAAAATAAAAATTTCACCTGTAGAATTATCACACACACCTTGAAGAAGAATATGCAAATTACAGGAAACCACCAGATGGCGCAGATAGTACGTCACAATGACGAGTGTGTAAGAGAGGGGTATATAAGGAATGGTGGCAAAGAAGTATAATTGTTCAGAAGGGCTTTAAAAGCTTTTCAGTGCAACAACCGCATAGTTATGGCACTAAGGAAGCATTTAGATGATTTTTTACGTGGTAGAATTATTGGACGACTGGAATGTGGACGTACCCAGCTGGAAGTATCCGAGGAGCTTGAAATCGCCCAGAGTGTCATCTCCAGGCTATGGCAACGATTCCAAGATGATGGTAATGTGAGTAGGTGTTACAGCACAGGTCGCCCCCGAGTTACAACGCCGAATGAGGACCGGTATTTGGCAGTAACTGCCAGAAGAAACAGACGGAGCACAGCATCAGACCTATCTCGTCAGCTCTCTTTAACTACCGGTACGACAGTTTCAAAGCAGACCATGTACAGACGCTTAGGGCACATTTGTCTATATGCTCGTAGGCCTGTCAGATGTGTTCCACTTACCGCAACTCACTGTCGCCTGCAATTAACCTGGAGTAGAGAGCATGCATTGTGGACACCACATCAGTGGTCTTGTGTGATGTTTTCCGACGAGTCCAGGTTTGGTTTGCAGTCTGATTCTCACCGGACTTTAATATGGAGAGCGCCAGGTACCCGTTACCACCAAGAGCACACCATTGGACGACACCGTTACGGTGGTGTAGGATGGCTCGCGTTTGGGGAGGAATTATTCTTGGTTCCAGAACTGATCTGCATGTTCAGAGTGTAACGATGACAGGCCACATCTATCGGGATGTCATTCTGGAACAACATGTACGTTTGTTTCGGGGCGCCATGGGTGCTGAATTTCTGTTTATGGATGACAACGCCCGTCCTCGCCGTGCAAACATTCTAGACGAATGCCTTCAATCGGAGAATATCACCCGTATGGATTGGCCAGCATAATCACCGGACTTGAATCCAATAGAGCAGGAGTGGGATATGCTTGGTCGATGAAATACAGCTCGTCAACACCCTCCCACCTGTCTACCGGAACTTCGGAGGGCACTGCTTGATGAGTGGTGTAATATTCCCCAAGATCAGATTAATAATTTAATACTCAGCATGCTTAGGCGTTGTAAGGCCTGTATTGCACCGTCCGGGAGACGTACTCCGCATTAACCAATTTACTAACCAGGTTATACTGTTTTTTGTAAATAGGTTCTTTTTTGAAATTTGCTCCAGGGAGTAAAAATCTCAATTTTTATTAATTATGTCAAGCATATAGCATCTTTTTTGCTCTTTACCTTTTGTTTAATAAATAGACTTTACAAATAAGTCAAATTTGTTTTGCTTCTGTCTCTTTCTTTGCCTGAACTTAATTGTGCTTAATTTATGGACATGAGTGTAATATAAAATGAAAATTTGAAACCTTGCATTCTAATCTCGGCATGTCAACATATAAAGAAAGAAAAACGGATTTTTTATTTAAAAAAGAGAGAGAGAGAATTTTTCTCAAATCAGAGTGTTTTAAAAAGTTTTTTGGTTCCGAAAAGTAACATTACAGCAGCTTGTTTTCAAGTTGCCCATTGCATTTCTCTCCACGGGAAACCTCTTCAGAAAGAAAATTTGTGAAAAAAGCGTTTCTAGAATATAGTCCTACATTTCTGGCAGATTTTAGAAAAAGGATTTGATTATAAAGCTTATAAATAAGTTACCTATAAGTCGCAATATAATTAAAAATCAAGTAATAGAATTATAAAAAAATTATTTTTTCGTAAATACATAACGACTTAAATTATGCAGAAATATTTTCAAATGCTTTAGATAAGAGTAATGATGTAAATGTTTATGCACAATTAGCAGTTTTTGCTCGGTGTAAGTATGGAAATGCAATGAAAGAAGGGTTAATAAAACTAATAACGTTGAAAGGAAGTGTACCGGTCTTGATATTTTTAAAGAATTGATATTTCATTTAAAGAAATAGATATTGATCTCTTCAGAAAATAGTTTCTGTGACAACAGATTGTACACCTAGTATGGTAGGATAAAACATAGGATTTATTCAGTATCTTAAGCAAAATATATCCCATTCTCTGATTGAATTTCATTGTATAATACACCAGCAAGATTTATATGCGAAGACTGATTTAAAAAACATTTTCCAAAGTAAATAATGTCATTGTAATAAGAAATAATCAACTTTATAAACGCAAGAGTTCTTTATAAATGGCAATTTGCACAATTCTTAAAGGAAATTGAATGCCAATATTCAGGGATTTTGACATATAACAAAGTGCGATGACTTACTTTCGGTCAAGTCCTTGATCGTTTTATAACG